>JADRCH010000135.1:4642304-4778786 GCA_019843965.1 Rhynchomys soricoides
GTCTTTTTGCTTCCCATTTAACGGTCCCCTCCTTAACTGGGCAGTCCTATTCGAGTGTATGACTTCAGTGACTCTGAGAATATCCCAGCACAGAGGCAGGGCTGACTGAGTAAGATGCGGAGATGGGGACCACACCCGTCCCCACCCCACCCCCACCCCCACAGGCCGGTTCTCTCCATTGAGTCTGTATCTTTGGTCTTCAGAACCTATCTCCCTCCTACCAGGGTCACTTTCTGCTGGTGTAAACTGTATCACATCACCAAATGACACAAGCCGGTTGTTTCCCCTGCCCTGCTCTGTTCTGGCCCTCGCCCCTTGTGGTTAGCTGAGGTGGCAGTGCTCTAAGCTCCTCTTCCTCCAGGGCTTAGACATTTGCAGAGGAGCCCCACCTTCTGCACACCCGGGCTCAGCCTAGCCAGTCCATTGTTTTATCTTTGCCTATCCTACCCTCAAGCAAAGGTCCATGAACTTGATACACTGTCACCCTCCTGAAGGAATTGTCTACAATGTCGTTCAGGTGAAGGTGGGGAGACACAAAGACCACAGATGCTGTCAACTGAAGGCTCTGCTGTCCTATCTGGAGGAAACAGAAGGAGGATGGCTTGGTCCTGGTGCACCCATAGTAAGAATCCCAGAGGACAGGGAAACGGGGACAGAACTGGCCAAACAGTCACTCTCCTGGTAGAGCCCTGTCTCGGTCTCCCTGCCTCCCAATCTCTATCACCACAGAAACCAGTCTTTAACAATGGATGGTGTCTTAGGGTTTACCGCTGTGAACAGACACCATGACCAAGGCAACTCTTACAAGGACAACATTTAATTGGGGCTGGCATACGGGTTCAGAGGTTCAGTCCATTATCATCAGGGCGGGAACATGGCAGCATCCAGGCAGGCATGGTGCAGGAGGAGCTGAGAGTTCTACATCTTCATCTGAAGGCTGCTAGCAGAATACTGGCTTCCAGGCAGCTAGGATGAGGGTCTTAAAGCCCACACCCACAGTGACACACCTACTCCAACAAGAACACACCTTCTTTCCTCCCCCCCTGGGCCACACCTTCTAATAGTGCCACTCCCTGGGTTGAGCATATACAAACCATAACAGATGGGCTTCAGAGAATATGGATCCTCAGATCCACAGAGTCCTCACACCCTTAAGACATCAGAAGAAGATGCAGCGAAGAACAGCTGTACCCTCCCCAGAGAGGCCCTGAGCCCAGAAGCAGGCATGAACCTGGAGCTTAAATGAAAGCAACTGGAAACCCACTGATCTGCCAGAAACATTTCCAAGGTAAAGAAAAGGGGCTTGCAAGGAGATCCACCATTAGAAAAACACAGCACTATTTCATGTCAGCACCCCACTGAGCACAGAGTGTTAACAAAACCAGGTTGAGTGTTACCTGAATTCAAAGAGTGTCACCCGTGGGTAGGTAATATGCCATATTATAGACATTCATGTGCTTAATGTTGCATCTGTTGTTAAGCTGAGCTATTCCAGTTTTTCTCACAGGGACAAGGTTGCTACAGCCCTCTTGGCATAAATTGCAGTGTTTCTCTTCTTAGCTACTTCCTCAGGCAAAGGCCTCAGAGGTCTCAGCGACAGTGGCATTTTCTGATAGCAGGCCCTCACGCTCCCTTGAAACCTGGGCAGATCCTTTCCTACAAGACTTCTGGGTGACCTTGCCAAGCCCAGCCACTCACTGTGGTACCTTACCAGGACACTTGGTGGACATTAGGTTAGGTAGTGCTCCTCAAGTGCTAGGTGACAGCTTTTGCTTCAAAGTGGCTCCCGTACAAGGAGACCCAGAGGTTTGCACAGCTGACAACCCAGAGGGAGCTGGCTGCAGGCCTGTCAACCCTGGCTCAGGAGGCACAGTGAACTTCTCCCCCCCCTTTCTGCAGGGTCCATGTCACCTTTGGCCCTCAGACCATGGGATGGGAGGGTCTGGAACTCATCCCTTCACAAAATACAAGAGAAGAAAATGTCTTCTTCTAAATTTTAAGACAAGGTCTCACTATGCAGTCCAGGGTAGTCACGAACCTGAAGCAATCCTCCTGCTCCAGTCTCTCCAGTGCTGGGATTACAGACATGTGCTACTACATTCGGCTCTTTTTAGTTTTATTTTTGTTTTGTTTTGTTTTGGCTGAGCAATATATCTACATCCTAGAATTTCCAGCAGTAAAGAATCATGGGAAAGTGTGTTTGTACATGAGGAGCAAGAGGCAAACATCATGACTGTCCAGCAGAGAACATGAATTTCCAGTAAATCATCTTGGAACAATTATCAAAGCCAATATGGGGCTTCACATTTGGGAGGCTGAGACAGAAAGACTGCCTTACATTTGAGGCCAGCATAGGCTACATAATGAGTTTTGGGCTATCTTGGGCTGCAGAGTGAATCCCTGTCTCTGGAAAATGAACAAGCAAACTCCTTGTTTCTCTGTTTCTCCACTCCTGGTTAGAATGAAAACCAAAGTGTCCGGGGATGACGTGCAAGGCAGCGTGCTTGTCTGCTATTCACAGAGTGCTGGGTTCAGTTCTGAGCGCCACACACTGAGCCTAAAGACACATGCCTACAACTACGGCTCCCAGGTTGTAGAGGCAGGAGAATCAGAAGTTCAAGGCCATCCTTGGCTATAATTCAAGGTCATCCTGGGCTATGTGAGGACCCCATCCTTTTTAAAAGCTATATGGCTTTTCTTATATTTTATTATTAAATATTTACTTAATGAGACAGATGAAGAAAGTAGTCCCAAAAATAAAGTCTCAGGTGAGTTTGTGTATGGCCCTAAACAGATAGAAATTCTGAATCAGCTGCTTGCTAGTTGAGTGACACTGTGTGACATCCCCAGCTGCTCTGGACCTATAAAATAGAGACAATAGAAGCAAACTCATCCGGTCTTCACGTGGTTCAGTGAGATAACCAATCAGAAGCAAAGCTCTCGCCTGCCTACCACCTTGTCAGCTGAGCCTCCTCATTCGTCCTGCCAGGGTTATCAACCTCTGCTGCCCTCACCTGCCAAGGAGCTCCATGCTCAGACAGCCTGTTACCAAGACTGCCTTGATCCCAGGTCCCACAAGGCAGAAGGTGAGACCTGATTCCTGCAATTTGTCCTTTGACCTTCATATGTGTGCTGTGCCATGTTCAAACCATACACAAACATACACAAGGAAATAAACGTAACTTTAAAAAAGAGACGGTCGTGCTAATTATATATTTATTTATTTATTTTTCTTTTTTTTCGAGACAGTGTTTCTCTGTGTAGCCTTGGCTGTCCTGGAATTCACTCTGTAGACCAGGATGGCCTCAAACTCAGAAATCCACCTGCCTCTGCCTCCCAAGTGCTGGGATTAAAGGCATGAGCCACCACTGCCCGGCACTAATTATATATATTTTTTTTTCTTGAGACAGGGTCTCATGTAGCCTAGGCTTGCCTCAAACACGCTATGTAGGCAGTACTACCTTGAATTCTTATCCTCCTGCCTCTTCCTCCCAAATGCTGGGATTACTGGTGTGTGCCAACCTGCCTTTTTTCTGCAGTCCTGGGATCAAATGCTGGGCTTCAAGCCTGCTAGGCAAGCACTTTACCAATTGAGCTGTATCTCGGGTCCTCTGGTTATAATTAACGTTATGCACGTCCATGAATTACGAATGCAAAGAAAAGAACACCCAGTGTTGTTTTCATGAAAAAGTAATCGGCAGGCTGTGAGAAGACGCTGTGGAGCTTCGTTGTTACGATAAATCACTGTCAGACTGGGAGAGCCTGAGACAACAAGGAGAGGGTGGAGAAGCCCTGAAGACTCTCCAGACTGCCCAGGCGCCCTGGACACATGCGTTCAAACTCTTGCTTCACTTCAAGGAATGCCAAACTAAAACATTTGATCCAATGATGGATTGCATCTGTGGCCTACAAAAAGTGGGGTGGGGGTGGGGGGTGTTGGAACTCCAGTCAGGGGCTTGTCCTCCCAGATGGGACCTCAGTCTATCAGTAGATTGGCACTCATGGGTAAAGCTTTAGGGTGGGGCTGAGCGACTATCCCCTTCAGTCAGCAGGGCTTGTGTTTTCATGGAGCTGAGGATTGAGCAAACGCCTCAACACAACAGGCGAGAACCCTTCCATCCAGCCCCACTGTCCGCCTTCTTTTTGTTTTTTGAAATAGGGTCTCATTAAGTTGCTCAGGCTGGCCTTGAACTTGCATTCCTCCAGCCTCTGCCTCTTGATTGGCTGAACGACAGGCTTTAACTGACCACTATGCTGGTTCTGTCCAAGTTGGATGAGAAGCTGTCCCAGGACTTGGCACTCACTAAATGTTAGTTCTTTCTCCCACCCACTTCCTGCACCTTGAGAGCTGGATTTAGTTTTAACACCCAAATGCCACCCAGTCCTTTGACATTTCCCCAGTCAGTGCGCACTGCTGGGGTGTCTTCACTTGCCCCCACCAAAGCAGCGCTATTTGCAGAGCATTTACCAAACCTTGAAATGTCGAGGTCTGACACATTTCCACTGTGGAGGTTTGTAAGTACCTTGTCCTGCAGCATCCGGGCCTGGGGAAGGCGTGGAGCAGAGAGCTCGTGATGGTCACTCGGAGTTTATAAATACAACAGCACTGACAATCCACAGCATCCTAATGATGGTGAGCTTTGTGAGGCCAGGGCTAATCTCCCTGCATCCCTCAAATCTGGAGCAGAATCAGTTGTTCCTTTTCCACTTAGAAGGTTAAGGAGTAGAAGGAAAGAAGATAGGTTAATTGACTTGCTTGAGTCCTCACCGCCAGTTAATAAAAAAAGACAGGGAGAGGCAAGGGTTTGCACTGAGGGCCTTGGTCTAGGGTCTTTGGGGCTGACTTCTTCCCAAGAACTCAGGAGAGCCTTCTGGCCACATGAATGCCTCTATGTTGATGTACACTGCATATGTGTGTAAGTGTACATGCCAAGGCCAGGTGCATATACCTGTCCCATCCAAGCCCTTTGGCAAGAGAAGCCCTGGAAACAGACCCATGTGGGGGACGGTTTGAGGCCGAGGTAAAACTCCAAGCCTCCACAGCAGCTCTCCCAAATATGAAGCCAACAGCCTAACTGTATAAAAATGGGACTCCTTGGTCTTACTGAACCCTCTAGGCTTCCTGTGTTCCTGAGCACTAGCTGTGGCTAAACCACTCATGAGACACTTAGGGAGGTTGGATAGGAACTGGGACGAGACTGTCTTATCCGCTGGGTGTTGGCAGATCTACAAACATCAGCTCATACTAAGGCACAAATGCAGCTGGCTGCAGACTCGAAAGAGTTATGAGATGCTATTGTCTCTCTAGGACCAACCCAGGAGCCTCTGGGACCAAAACATCATAAAGACTCACCAGGAAAAGCCACTGTGCCCGAACACTGCTGAGACTCAATGGCACTGTTCAGGATAAAAATTACTCCAGAGTAGGAGGGCAGGTGGATGGGTGCCCACAGAAGGGATTGTGAATGTGCACCAGATGGAAAGCAACACACTCGTTATTCTGTTTCCTGTGGCTGCCTGACATCAGTCCCTAGGTAGGACCAAAATTCCATCTGAGCCACCCACCCAGTGCTTCCCAGTCTCCTCTACAGCATGAGTCCCTGATGTGGGGTAGAAGAGAAAGGGTTACTAAGTATCAGGAAGACTCAGAGTGCTGCCATATGCAACCAGAAAGGACATATCAGCTGTCCCTTGTTCTGGACCTGGCAGAGCAGGAAACGGCTCTGTGGCTGTGTTTTTGTTTTCTAGTTGACTCTGAGTGCTCAGCAAGAAACCCTTCAGACGTTGTGAGCTGCTGGCAGCTCAGGGTGGGCTTAGGGTAAGCCAAGGCTCCCGGAAGCCAACAGGCATAATGGTGAGCACGTGCTCCAAAGCCAAAACTGTGCAGATGCGAATACATGAGTGGGTCTACGGTTGAGAGGACTTTGGTGGCATCTGAGCTCTGTCCTGTTGCTCAGGGCCAGGTTCTTACCATGTACCATTATGCAGAATTCATCTTAGCTGAAACTAGAGTATATTACACCTGTGGGTACTTAGGTGAACTGAGGTAATTCCTTCATGGTTCTCTATAGAAAGAGTAGCTATGGGGCTCTCTACTTCCTGAGCGGTGGGACTCAGTGCAAGACAGACAGTTCACAGCTGTCGAGATGGAGAGGTTACAGCAACCTGGGCTAAAGGCATGCTGTTCCCTAAAGCCACAAAGGGAAAGAGCCTAGGACACCATCCACATGCCATCTATTCAGAAGTTATCCCAGCAAAAAAACTAAGGCTCCCCCACAGGCCCGCCTTCTGCCACGCTTACTTCAGATGTATGAGGCGGCAATGTGAATGTCTTGTCTCCATGATAGGATGTCTAGCCACCTTCCTGCATAGGGAGTTGGGAGGGGTTATGTGCATGGCTGTGTATGAGTTTGTGTGTGTGTGTGTGTGTGTGTGCATATGTATGTGTCGTATGTGTGAATGCATGTGTGTTCTGATCTGCCACACAGCATCAGTAGCACCAGGGATGAGCCAGGTGATGCCCTGTTTGTAGCTAACGAACAGAGCAAGGCAGGCTAATTAAGACTCATTCGTGTCCATCTCCTGAGAAGCAAGTGGCCGTGTGGCTGGCATGGAAAACAATTAACCCCACTTGAGTCCAGAAGCTGATGTGAGTTGAGAGCTCATTTCCCTTCCGGGACCACTAATTAATGATTCCCTTCCTTCCCCACCCTGGCTCCCGGTTCGGCTTCTTTAGCTGGCAACCTTTGTCATTCAGCGCTGCTCCTGACTGGCAGCACAAAAGCAGACTTGGAAACATTTCAGAGGGGGCGACCACTATGCCCCGGGACGCTGACATCTGTTTCTGTTCAGTTGCTTCCTTTGCTCAGAAGCGTATCACAGCCTGATGAATGTGAGGAGCTATCCTGAGAGATGCCAGCCAGCAACCCAGAGGCACTGAAAATAGAAATGACTATGGGTTTTGCTTGGCAGGGTGAGGCATGTGGGTTTTAATGAGAAAACCCAGAACACACTGGGCAAACGAGAGGCCTCTGCCTGCATGTGTGCGGACCTCAGGATTAGAGACAATGCTGGAGGCTTGTAATTATCTTTGCCAACAGCTGCCTTGAGCTGACCTGGCTGTTTGTAAATACAGTCATTTTTATTTGTGCTGTTTCCAAATTGCTGCTCAGTTTCCCATGTACCTTTCTCTTTGATCTGTGGTTATGAAATTCCTCTCAAGTTGATATGAAAACACAGCTCACAAGGGGTTCTGTCAGGGTCTCCCAGGGAAGCTGCAGGTCCCAGAGGAACAGGGGACCAGAAGACTACTGCATAAGACCAAGGAGCAGGCAGGCCCAGGGCTCAGCGCTTGTACATGTTCAGAGGGAAATGTTCTGCTGCATCCATTGCTCAGGACACTTCATCTCCAGTCAGCTGGTTGAAAGAGTAACCAGAGATCAAGCAAGAAAGAATTAAGAGCCGGGCAGTGGTGGTGCATTCCTTTAATCCCAGCATTGGGAGGCAGAGGCAGGCGGATTTCTGAGTTCAAGGCCAGCCTGGTTTACAGAGCAAGTTCCAGGATAGCCAGGGCTACACAGAGAAACCCTGTCTCGAAAAACCACCTCCAACAACAACAACAAAAAGAAAGAATTAAGAAATTAATGATGTGAGGGGTGTGTGTGTGTGTGTGTTTGGGTAGATAAAAAGGTTGTCAGGTAGGTGAATGGGCAAATACACACAGAGATACATGGATGGATTGAGGAGAGGAATTTTGAGATGAACAAGAGACTCAATCAATAATTCATTCGTGTATTGAAGAATTTTTTTGCCCATGCTCATCCAGAAGAGTTTGGAAGGGAGAATCATTAAGTTTGAAAAACAAGGATGAGTCCCCCATTTGAGGACAGAGATGGGCCACCCACATTTACCGTCTCAGTTCAGTTGACACGTATTAGGCCCTATCGGATACTTTGAAAATGGGATGTGAGAGAGTGGGGGAGAGCACTTGTGGAGGCCGAAGTCAGGTCTCTCCTTCCACCTTTATTCTGTCCCCACCTCCCCTCCACTGTTACATGGGTTTGGGGGATCTAAATCAGGTTGCCAGGCTCACCCGCTTGCCAACCCAAGCAGGGAGTTTTGTTCCTGTGGCCTATTTTAGATCTTCTAGGGAGGACCATGATGACCTCAGTGCTGCCGTAGATTTTACTGGTGATGTAACTGTAATTTTATTGCCACACCCAGCATCTTTCTCTCTCACACCGAATAGTTCCATTTAAGCATGATAAGCTTTTTGTTTGCAGATTCTTCTTTTTCTAGGTTTTTTAAAAATACCACCACAGATGGCAGTTCCTGAGAAGAAGTTGCAATGACCAAGATTACTGTTTATCTTATAACTAATATACTGACTTTGGGTGGTGTAATGGCTGTTCCTGGTTGTCAACTTGACTATCTCTGGAGTGAACTACAATCCAGAATTGGAGAGCTCACCTGTGATCCAGATCTTGAGGTTGGAAGACACAAGTTTCTGACCTGGATCTTGGCATGGAGATCTTGAGGCATTGTGGCTATGAAAAGCTTAGACCCAGGCAGGGTAGTACACACCTTTAATCCCAGGAGACTAAGGCAAGGGGATCTCTGAGTTCTAAGTCAGTCTACAGAGCAAGTTCTAGGACAGCCAAGCTTAGGCAGTGAAGGAGTTGGAAAACAGAAAGCTGGTGATAATGAAACAGAACAAGGGGCCACGTTCCAGCTCCTGCAAACAGCAGAACTCGGCAGCTTCAGCCTTGTGGCTCTGGCTTTAGAGTGAAAAATAGAAGGGACTACTGGGACAGCTGGAGCTAAGAAATTAGCGATGATTAAGAAGAGACCATCATCACTGAGGTGACATCTTCTGGGAAGTGTTTTCTGGGAGCACACAGAAGCTGTGTTCCAGAGATAGCCAAGGTTGTACCTCCTGCTGCAGCTGGACTTGGCAATGTGTAAGAGTCACCCAGGTGGTACTGGTTTTGAAGACATGAAGGGGTCAATTGTACTGGCTGGTTATATGTCAACTTGACACAAGCTGGAGTTATCACAGAGAAAGGAGTTTCAGTTGAGAAAATGCCTCCATGAGATCCAGCTGTAGGGCATTTTCTCAATTAGTGATCAAGGGGGAGGGCCCATTATGTGTAGTGCCATCTGCGGGCTGGTAGTCTTGGGCTCTATAAGAAAACCAGCTAAGCAAGCCAGGGGAAGCAAGCCAGTAAATAACATCCCTCCATGGCCTCTGCATCAGCTCCTGCTTCTTGACCTGCTTGAGTTCCAGTTCTGACTTCCTATGGTGATGAACAGCAGCATGGAAGTATAAGCTAAACCCTTTCCTCCCCAACTTGCTCCTTGGTCGTGATGCTTTGCGCAGGAATAGAAACCCTGACTAAGACACATGTAATCTTCTGGGCTCCTCCAAAGGGTTTGGGTCACTTCTCCAGCTCTGCCCTCTGTAAAACTGTAGGCTCTGGTTGACTCTACTCCACTGCTGCTGCTGTTCTTGGTGATCATCCCACGGTACTGGCATCTCAAATTTGCTAGAACCTTCTGCTGCAACTAGGCTTCACCAAAAATCTCTCATTGGCTCTCTTCATGGTACCAAGACTCAAATCCTTTGCAAGACCCCTTCATTCCTGGGCCATCAGCTGCAGCTGAGGCTGCACCTTCACCAATGATCTTTCCTGGCCTCTCACAGTGCCAAGCCTCAGCTGCTCTTCATGACCCCTTCATGCCTTCAAAACCAGTACCATCTGGGTGACTCTTACACATTGCCAAGTCCAGCTGCAGCAGGAGGTACAACCTTGGCTATCGCTGGAACACAGCTTCTTTGTGCTCTCAGAAAACACTTCCCAGAAGATGTCACCTCAGTGATGCTGATCTCATAATCACTTCCAGTCTCTTAGCTCCAGCTCACCAGCATCAGTTGTCCCAGTAGTCCCTTCTATTCTTGACTCTGAAGCCAGAACCACATGGCTAAAGCTGCTAAGTTGTGCTGCTTGCTGAGGCTGGGACATGGCCCCCTCGCTCTATTACATCATCACCCAGAAACAATGTCTTCCATATTCCTACTGGGATGGCCCATGAAGCCCCACAGACAGTATTCCACTGCCTTCCAAAGTCCCCAAATCCACAGTCCTCCAAACAAAAGCAGGCCTATTACAGCAGTACCAGACTCCTGGAACCAATTTCTCTCTTAGTTAGGGTTTTACTGCTGTGAACAGACACAATGACCAAGGCAATTCTTATAAGGACAACATTTAATTGGGGCTGGCTTACAAGGTCAGAGATTCAGTCCAGTACCATCAAGGCAGGAGCATGGCAGCGTCCAGGCAGGCATGGTGCAGGAGGAGCTGAGAGTTCTACGACTTCATCCAAAGGAAGCCAAGGAGCAGACTGACTCTTCCTCACTGGGTGAAGATTCAAAGCCCACCCCCACAGTGACACACTTCCTCCAACAAGGCCACACCTCCTAACAAGGCCACACCTCCTAACAAGGCCACACCTCCTAACAGAGCCACTCCCTATGGACCAAGCATATTCAAGCCACCACGTTCTTGCACATAATGTGGCAGTGAAAATTCTACTTAATAGTCAATAAAAAACAGCCTGGGAGACATAGGAATATCTCAACAACAAAGGAGGGTTCTATCCATTTATTTGGGTTTAAGTTTTGTTTTGTTTTGGTTGGTTGGTGGTTTTTTGGGGAACAGAAAGTCCATTACTGATGTCGGGATGAACTGAGTAATTGCTAGTCTCATAACTGAGAAAGTGGTGAAACACACTTGTAATCCAAGCACTTAGGAAAGAGAGAGGAAAAACGAGAGTTTAATGCCAGCCTTAGCTATATGAGACTCAGTTTTTACATTTTTAAGATAAAACAAGGGGAATGTAAGACCTGTGATAGATGTTAGGTGGTTTTTGTTTGTTTGTTTGTTTGCTTTTCCTGACCCCTTTCTAAAAACAGAGTCTCACTTTGTAACCGTGGTTAGCTTGGAGCCCACCATGTAGATCTGTCTTGCCTCAAATTCAGAGATCCTCCTGGTTCTCTGCCTCTTGAGTCCTGGGATTAAAGGCATGTGCCATCACACCCAGCTCCCAGTTTTTAATAAATAAAACAATGCTATCCAAAGGTCCGGCTCATAGCTAGAGCGTTCTGCTGTCATGATGCCTGCTATACTAGCACGTCTGGTGGGTAAGACAAGAATCTTGGGACCGCCTCAGCTCAGTAGCCTTTACCACACATTAGCTTGGGGGTCAAGAGAGAACAGCGTCTTCTCCCCTTACTGTGGAAGCCACCCCACAGAAGCTGGGGGAGGCGACTCTAACACTGACAATGAAAGGCAATAGCTGGAAGGGTTGGCCTTGAGTCTACAAAGAATGTCTTCCTTGGGTCCCCCTGATGATTATCTCCAAAAGGAGATATCTGTACAGCATCCTTTTCACTTTCCCTTTACAGCTGATGAAAACAACGAAAACACACTTGTGGGATTTTACCTATGATCTCAAGTCACTTCTATGAGACTGGGGTTTTATGTCTTAAAGAACGGAGGTAGATGCCATTGAGTCAAGCCAAAGAATAAAGAAACAGCATAGAAAAATAAGACAAGATCTGGGAGGCTTACACATTTAATCCCAGTACTCAGGAGCCAGAGGCAGGCAGAGCTCTGTGAGTTTATGGCTAGCCAAGTCTACATAGTGAGCTCCAGACAGCCAGAGCTACATAGTGAGATGTCTGTCTGGAAAAAAAAACCAAAAATGATAGAGACAGAGGGGGGGAAAGGGGGAGAGAGAGACAGAGAGAGACAGAGAGAGACAGAAAGACACAGAGAGACACAGAGATATAGAGACACAGAGACAGAGACAGACAGAGAGAGACAGAAACAGAGAGACAGAGACACAGACAGAGAGAGACAGAGACACAGAGACAGAGAGAGACAGAGACACAGACAGAGAGACAGAGAGAGACAGAGACACAGAGACAGAGAGAGACAGAGACACAGAGACAGAGAGAGACAGAGACACAGAGACAGAGACACAGAGACACAGGGAAGAATATACGAGAAGCAGACAGGAAAGTCATCTCTGCCAAGCACACTGCCCTCCCGTACAGTGTTGTCATGGAAGGGAGCAAGGTGGGAGCTGACCAGAGAACATCAGCATCCTTTTCCTTTCGGTTTGCAGGGTCCCATTTCCTCAGCATATGTGCATCTGGAAAAAGCATCTAGTGCAATTCTCCCAGAAGTCCTGGGGGATACAGTCTATGCAGCGAGTCTGACTTTGAGGCCACCTGAGAGCCACAGTCTGTAGAGCCACAGTTTGAGGATATAGTTGAGGTTCCACAGTGGTGTCTGTGTAAGGCTGGCCTTGTGTGGGAGTCCTACAGGAACAAGCAGAACAGGAAGAAAATGAAGAAAGGAACACTACATCCTGTGACATGCCAGGGTGGGTGAGCCATGGCCCAGAGCATGCCAGTGTGGTCATTCTGCTTCCTGTGACAGACCTATGTGGTGTAGCGCCCAAGGAAGGACACCTCCCTACACCAGGGCTCCTGCTCCCCGCCACAGTTCAGATATATACAACTAGCGCTACTAAATGGACAAGGCTCTTATGGAATCCCCTCCAACTGGTACCACAGCCAGCTCATGGTGGCCGTGCACAGGCTCCACAGGCACACAGCTGGCAGGATGAGGGGTCTGGCCTATTGAGCCTCATTTCCTTTCCACACTCTGCTCTGCTTGTGTCCTGAGCAGGGACTTTTCTGCCTCCCTCCTGGGAAGCAATTGTCCCAGAGATGAAGAAAAGCAGAGAAGAGTTCACTCTCAGCCTCTCCAGGCAGTCCAGGTCCCTCTGTTGCCTTCAGCGCCTGCGCCTGGACTGGACACACCTAACCAAACTGTTCCTTTTACAGAGCCACCAGGTGATGACTAGCTGAAGGGCAGGCACAGCGGAGCTGAGGGTGAGTGACATGGAAAAGAAAAGAACAGAATGAACACAAAGAGGTAACTAGATTAAAGCAAGCATAAAATTAATAAAGTATCCCATGCTGACGAGCGGTGAGGGACAGGAACAAAAGAAGAAAGTCCGAGCCAAGAGTGTTGACGGGAGCCTGGATCCCAATAAACCATGTGATGAGGTAGGAAGCTCTCCAGTCTGAGCCAGCCTGTTTCTCGGGAAGAAAAGAAGGAAGGACAGAAAGGAGAGAGGGAGGGGGAAGAAATTGGCATTCATTTTAAGAACTGCTATGAACAATTCTAAACCAGAGAAACTGGATAAATCCAGATGAAATGGACAAATCCCCAGAGATATGCAAGTTACCTAAACTGACTCAAGATGAAATAGAAGTTATAAATAAACCCATAACATGTTTAGACGTTGAATTAGGAACCAAGAACCCTCCAACAGAGAGGAATGCAAAAGCAGATGGCTTTCTTGGTGAGCCCTACCTAACACTTAAACAATTAATGCCAGACCTAAACACTATGGTAGCCTTTCCTAACTTGCTCATTCTATGAAGTAGCCGCTACTCTAAAACCAAAGCCAGGTGAAGAGAGCTTGAAAAAATAAAACGAAAGACCAAGAGCCTGTCTTAGGATGCTGCAAAATCCTCAACGAACTTTAGAAGATCAGACTCAGCAGCACAGGGCCTTGTAGCTCAGCAGGCGAGGATACTTGCTGTGCAGTCATGGGTGAGTCCCTAGAACCCATGAGGTCAAGCCAGGCATGGCACTTGTAGGCTGTCCATGCTCCAGTGGACGGTCCCAGACTCATGAGCACATGAGCAGCACTATTTGGACTCGGTGGGTTATGATAGGAGGAGGGGGGGGAGGAGAAGGAGGAGGAGGAAGAGGAGGAGGAGGAGGAGGAAGGGGAGGAGGAAGAGGAGAAGGAAGAGGAGGAGGAGGAGGAAGAGGAGGAGGAAGGAGAGGAGGAAGAAATGAATTGTAAGAAGGATGTGTTGGGGAAGTCCAGGAGAGGTGGAAGAGGGGTTTACAGGCATTACATGATAAAAACACATTGAATACATGTACAAAGTTCTTTTAAATTGAAAAGAAGTTGGGGATGAATCTCCTTTTAAAATGTTTTGCATGACTGTGCATGCGCCTGTAACCCCAGCACTGGCTGAGGGAAGGTGTTAGGAAGTGAGGCAGGGATCACTGGGCTTGCTAGTCACCAGTCTAGCTTCAGCCTAAGTGACAGGCCTTTTCACAAGGGACTGAGAATGACAGGCACATGTGAGAGGACACATCTGGCTTCTGCACAAGCACATATGCCTATACATACGGCACACACAGAGACACTCTAAATGATGATAACAATAATAATCATGATGATGATTAGGCAGTATATGACAGGACCAAGTGTGATTTGTCCCTGGACAATCAATCAGCACATTATGAAGGAAGAAAAACTCATAATTATCTCAACTGACACAGAAAACATTTTTCCGGAACTCAGCACAGTTTAGTGAATAAACTCAATAAATTAAAGGAGAAAGAAATGTTCTCAAAATTACAAAGGTCATTAAAAAAAAAAACCAAAAAACAACCCAGAGCTATCATAAACTCAGTGGTGAAAGGTTGACATTTTTTCCATCTCAAACCAGTAACAAGACAAGAATATTGACCTTGGCTGCTTCTGTTCGATACAGTAGTTGAAATTTTTAGACAGAGAAATCAGGCAGAAAGAAATGAAATTTCCAGGGTACCAAAGGAAGAATCAGATGACTTCTGTTCAGGCAGTGTGGTCTTATATGAAGAAATTTCTAAAGACTCTTCTCAAAAGGAGAAACTGTTAAAGCTAAAAGCTGAACTTAAGAAAACATAGGACACAAAACCAATACTCAAAAGTCAGCTGCATTTCTACAAATTCACAACAAACACCTCTAAAGGAGAATTCAGAACTGAGAGCAGTGTGGGACTCAGCCATCATCGGAGAAGCTTCCTTTTGCAGTAGGTGGGAAGTGACAGGGACCCACGACTGTGCAGTGTGCAGAGAGTGAGAGACTGGAACACTCGGTACTCACTGAGATGACCTCATCAAGCCCCTCCCCTCACGGCTCAGGGGTCTCTGTGGAAGAGGTGCTGGAAAGATCCTAAGAGCCAGAGAGGTGCTGGGTTACCCCAAGGAAACAGTGTCTTCCAGACACGACGGGGCTGATGCCCACAGGCACCCAAGAGACTGTGGCAGCACACATAAGACCTGCACAAGTTCAAGGTAGATGGGGTACTAGTGCCAAGCGGGGAAGTGGACACAGGCTCCCATGCCTAACCAAGAAGCTATGTGCAGTTGCTACTCACTGGCAATGGAGACTCCCTGGGAAAGGGCCTACCCTGAGTAACTGGCCAGCACAAAACCAACTCAATGATATTTTGTAGATTTTTTTTTGTCTCGTTTTGCTTTGTTTGAGGTTTTTTTTTTTTTTGTCTTATTGGTCTTTGTTTATATGTTTTGGTTTCAGTTTCAGGGGGTTTAGGGTGGTGTTCTTGCTCTTTCTGGGTGTTAGCGCTCTGTGTGTATGTACGTTTCTTTTTCTTTTTCTTTTTCTTTTTTTTTCGAAACAGGGTCTCTCTGTATAGCCCTGGCTGTCCTGGAACTCACTCTGTAGACCAGTCTGGCCTTAAACTCAGAAATCTACCTGCCTCTGCCTCCCGAGTGCCTGGCTCTTACTTTTTTTTTTTTTAAGGAGAGAGAAAAGGCATGCAGTTGGGTGGGTGGGGGGCTGGGAAACAGCTGGGAGGAGCTGGGGACAGTGAAAGTGTAGTCGAAAAATACTGTATGAAAAAAAGTCAATGAAAAATAGTAAAAGAAAACAGTCGCAGGGCTGGGGAGACGCTCAGTGGATAGGAGTGCTCAGTGCTCTTCCAGAGGACCTGAATTTGGTTCCCAGCACCCAAGTCCAACCACCTGTAACATCAGTTCCTACAGATCTGATGCCTTCTCCTGGCCTCTGTGGGCACCTGCACTCACATGCACATACCCATTCACAAAAATATAATAAAAAATAACAAAGTAGAGCCGGAGAGATGGCTCAGCGGTTAAAAGCACTTGATGGGTCTTCCAGAGGTCCTGAGTTCAATTCCCAGCAACCACCTGGCGGCTCACAACCGTCTGTAATGGGAGCTGGCGTGTGGGACAGCGTAATCCTATAAAGTATATATAGTAGATGTATAAACTCATTTACATAAAATAAATCATTAAAAAAATAACAAAGTATAGGATACAAAATCAGTTGCTTTTCTACAAACCCACAATAAAAACCCCAAAAAGGAAATTAAAAAAAGATTTCACTGTCAACATCATCAAAAAGAATAAAATACTTAGAATAAATTTATCCAAGGAGGTGAAGACTCGTACACTAAAAACTGCAAAATATTGTCAATGAGAATTAAGAAATTATAAATAGATGGGAAGAAACCTCATGTTCGTGGATTATATGATACAGTAATTTTTAAATTACTAAACACCTTACAGTTAACACAGCCCCTGAAAAATCCTCACAGTATTTTTTGTTTTTAAAAATCTCTCTCTCTGTCTCCCTCCTTCCTTTCCTCCTCTCTCCTCTTTTATTGTTTTGTAGAAATAGGAATCTCAAAAGACTCGGAACAAGAACCTTGAAGAAGAAAACAAAACCAGTGGCCTCCCAGTTCCTGACTTTAACATATTTAAAATGTACACTAATGTACATAAAACCTGTAGTTATTATGGGACTAGCCTAAAAACAGACACACCATAGTGTACAAATGAGGAAGACCAGAGATGGGTAAAGTCAAGTGATCCCTGGCAAGGCGGACGATACAGACTAGAACTTGTACCGTCAGAAAATGGTGCATGCATTAGAATGAAGGACCCTCCCACACCTTACAACATAGAAAGACTCACCATGGTTGAAGAACTAAAACTTTAAAACTCTTGAGTGATACAGCTAATATGTGACAAAACCCTAAGAATCAGGGCAGTTTGAATCGCGGTAGGACGGAGGAGTGGGCCCCGGGATCTCGCTGAGCATCCGCTTGGCCTCGTCTCTTCCTTGCTTGGCCAGCTTCAGCACAGTCGATGGCTGGCGGTAAGGCCTGAAAGGAAAGGCCAAGACAAAGGTGGTTTCCCGCTCACAGTGAGCCGGCTTGTGGTTCCCTGTGGGTTTACAGTTCCCTGTGGGCGACACCTGAAATCTAGCGCCACGGACGTGTTGGCGTGACTACTGCTGGGTCCAGCACAGCCATCCTGGAGGACCTCGCCGCAGAGGTCCCTGAATTGGCAGGAAATACATCAACTTAAAGGCAAAGCGTGTTACCCTGGTCACTTGCAATTTGCTATATGCGGAGATGAAGAATCGGATTCTCTGATCAAGGCTACAGTTGCTGGTGGTGGTGTCATCCCACACACCCACAAATCGCTGGTTGGAAAGAAAGGACAACAGAAGACTGCCTAAGGACGCCTGGATTCTTTATCTCAGGACTCTAAATAGTCTTAACAGCTGTCCAGTGCTGGTGATTCCAGCGGACTGTATCTCTGTGAAAAACACAATTTTACCTTTTTGTAATTTTATTTGAGCAAACTGGAGGCTTAATTAGCCTTCCAACAGCCAGATTTCTGCATTCAAGTCTTAACCATATTTAAGTGTTACTGTGGCTTCAAAGAAGCTATTGATTCTGCAGTAGTGGGGTTTGATTGAGTTGACTGGTTTTTAAAAACTTCGGATTTCAATTGTGATATAGAAGTTATAGTAACAAACATTTGTTTTGTTTTGTTTTGTCTTTTCGAGACAGGGTTTCTCTGTGTAGCCCTGGCTGTCCTGGAACTCACTCTGTAGACCAGGCTGGCCTCGAACTCAGAAATCCGCCTGCCTCTGCCTCCAGAGTGCTGGGATTAAAGGCGTGCGCCACCACGGCCCGGCAACATTTGTTGTTGTACAAACGTTATTTCCACTCTGGTGGATAAGCTCAATAAAGGTCATATCCCAAACTATAAAAAGAATCTGAACCAGGCTTGAGTCCAGTCCAGTGCTAGCTCCTGTTGGTCTAACATGGGTAGGAACATCATAGCCTGTTGCTCAGTAGATGACTCAGTCAGTCAAGTGCCCTAGGACAAGTATGAAATGCATTCAGATCCCAGCACCTCTCACAGATGTGGGTGTGGGGACATACCTGCATGACCCCAGTGCTGGGGTGAGCTAAGGGGTGGGGGCTCACTGGTCAGCCAGCCTAGTTGAATCAATGAGCTCTAGGCTTGGTGAGAGACCTTCTCTCAAAAACTAAGGTGGCTGACTTTGGGTCTCGTTAATTTGGTATATTAAAGAAGAGCTATATTCCAACTTTTTAATAAAAAGGTTACTCTTAAAAATTAAAATGAGGAAAGCATAGAGGGAAACACCTCAGGTTGACCTCTGGGCTCCGCACGCACTCATGAGAATGTACATACACACTGTACATAACACACGGAGGAACACATAGCCTATGAGAGGTAGTGCACGACTCAGCAACAGAGCATGCTTAGAATTGACTAGTGAGAGGCTTAGCTCCAAGGCCTAACTCATGGTAGAGTGTAACACTCTAAGGTATAGCAGTGAGGGGTCCATTCCAGCACCAAGAAGCCTGACTGCTCTGTAGAGTAACACCCCACTGCTTCCTGATTAGAAGTCAAGACTTCCCTTCAAAAATGAGAGGGAGCAGGGAGAGACGAGAGGGGAGAGAGAGACTGAGATTTATTCTTTTACTACTCCTAGTAGGGGAAAAATTCAAGAAGAAAACTAACATAATCTTAAGGTAATTCCAGGATTTTGTTTGCCTACCTGTATCCTTTGAGTTGTTATAAACAGAACACATTCAGTGTCACAGACAGCGAGTGTCCCTTACTGTAGCTTCACCGTAAACACACCCATGCACTTGCTGCTGCAATTCACAGATTTACTGCCAGCATAAAGTCAAGTGATATGTGTCAAACCATCACAGCCCACAGCTCTTCAGAGAAATGGTTTGGGCCACTTAGCGCTGAGTGTAGCAGTGAGTGAAGCACGCATTATTCAGGAAATCCACCATGTATTTTAAGAACAACTATCCCGAAAATCCTGGTTATGGTCTCTCGGTTTTAGTGGGATGTAGCCTACGCAGCTGACTAAAACCAGAATTCCAAGAGAGATGGAGGCTAGTGTGAAGGAACGATTAAACATGCATTTAGGTACAGATAGTCACCCTAGCTAAAAAGAACCATTTGATTTTATTCACTCTAAGTCTACACCTCATAATATCAGTAAAGAAGATTCTAACTTGTCTGTCTTAGACTGTTCTCTGCTGCCATAACAAAATACCTAAGGTTGGAGAGTTTATAAAGAAAAAACTTTATTTAGCTCACAGTTTTGGGGGTCATTTCTGGGAAGGCTTTCTTGGTACATCACACCAATGAGGATATGTGCGAGAGAGGAGGGGACACATGGTAGGGATTCGGGGAAGGCCAAGCTCACAACAAACTAGCACAGGATCCCCACAAGACCAGCATCAATGCCCCTGGGCTCTGGTCGCCTTTCACCACGTCATGTCTCAAGGTCTCTACGAGGACCAAGCTTCCAAGCGCAGGCTCTCAGGGGGAGGAATGCACTCAAGAATGCACTGTATGCTTCCAACCCACTCAAAACCATAGTAGAATGTGAGCTTATCTGGCAACGCTGGTTTGTGTTCCTTCTACTGTTCTGCAGATGAGAACAGTGGCCCTTCCTGTCTCATTATAAATAGAAGAGCACCTTAATCTATCACAGCCGTGATGTGCAGCTGGACTACGGACAGAAGGGAAGCATCTCTTCAAGGTTCAGCTCTGGTCACCCAAGACAGCAGGGTAATGTGACTTTCTTCTTCTTTATAACAAAAATGACTTGTAAATGAAAGTTTTTATTATGTATTAAAAGAATAAGATGGGATTGGTGAGAAAAGGTATTGACAAAATATATATCAGAATATGTGAAGATGTCAAAAGAAATAGAACTTGGAATGTCAGCCAGGTGATGCGTATCATACAGCTTAAAACAAAGAACAAAATATTCCAATGTTTCTAGTCAAGTCACATATAAAATGAAAATCTAATATGCTTGCTGCCAAAAAAGTGGCACATTCATATGTGGCTCATCATGAAGTATTCACAGGTCTCAACATAAGAGCAAAACTATTATATCTATTTGAGACTTGTTTATTAGGGTTTTTGCTCGTGAAATGGTTTCATAATGCAGACTGGAGGCCACGATCCCTGCAGGAGGGATGTGTGTTAACTACAAACCATACGAAAAGGGAAGTGGGTGATGGCTAGTGAGGACAGGCTGGTGACTGGATAAGACTAATTAATTATAGAAGCCAGAAACAGTTCGTCAAGAAAAACCACACACCGGCATCCACTGTTTAGCAATGTCTCTGTGGCCGTGACATATGGCAAGGAGACTGTGGTGTTTGAATGAAGATATAAATTCCTCGGTGTTAGTTTTACCTAGAATTAAAATAATTTGGTTAAAATACTCTTTCCTTTTCACGCAGCTAATCTGCATAGAGCCTTTTAATTGTACCAGGAGGGCGGTGGAGCTACCACTGCATCACTGAGGAGTGAGCTGCACTGCGGGGCACCCTTACCTGCTTCACGTCGGTACCCCGCAATCATGCCCACTTTGAGCAGTCTGCTATAGAACTGCTGACCTGCAGGTATTTGTTGGAAGGATGAGTGAATTTTCTTCAGAAAATTTCTATAGAATTTCTATAGAAGCTGCCATTTAGAACTCTAAAATAAAGTTATTCTCTGAGCCTGAAACTAATCTACAACAATAATAAAGGGCAACGTCTGTGTTACTGTGACATATGAGTTGGCTGTGATTAAAAACACAAAATGGCTGAGCATAGTGGCACACACCTCTAATCCCAGCACTTGGGAGGCAGAGGCAAGCAGATCTCTGTGAGTTCAAGGCCAGCCTGATCTTCACAGTGAGTTCTAGGACAGTCAGAACTACATAGTGATACCTTGTCTTGGAAACAACAACAGTAACAGCAACAGCAACAGCAGCAGCAGCAAAAACAAAACAAAAAATTCCCACAAAATGAAGCAGTAGCTTAAACAACATAGACCCATCCTTCCTCCTGCCTGCCTAGGCAGACGTGGTGGGCCTGCCCACAGTATTCTCCATGGACAATTCATGAGCAGTTCAGGTCAGGATGGGCTTAGCCACAGGGAAAGCAACTCTGAAACTTCTGTGGTCACTGTGGGAAAGAGTGTGTGCCACCAAGCTTATTCAGTGGCAACCTAGGAATCTACCTAGAAGCTGTGGATACGGCTCAGTTGCTAGCCTGCATAACACACTGGGTTTAACGCCCGGCACTGCATAAATTGGGCATAGTAATCTACACCTGTAATTTTAGAACTCAGGAGGATAAGAAGCACAAGACTAGTCTGTGATTCACAAAAGCCTGTCTTAAGAGGAAAAACAGAACTCGGGCTGGAGAGTTGGCTCAGTGGTTAAGGGCACTGACTGCTCTTCCAGAGGTCCTGAGTTCAATCCCCAGCAACCACATGGTGGCTCACAACCATCTGTAATGGGATCCGATGCCCTCTTCTGGGGTGTCTGAAGACAGCGACAGTGTACTCACATACATTAAAAAAAAAAAAAAAAAAAAAAAAAAAAAATCTTAGGAAGAATGAAAACCAGAACTCACAATTCACCTCCTCTCTTTGGAGCACTTTTGAGCTGCTGCTCCACAGGTAGAGGAATGTGACAGTGCCACACATGTCTGCTGCTCAAGTCCCTATCCTACATACTCAAAGGATGGCCCTGGAAAGGGGATATCGATCAGCAAGGGTAAAGGGGCCCAGGTGTCAGCCGCAGACTCCAGACTTCAGCCCTGGGGTGTGCTAACCTGCAGCATGGCAGAGAGCCCATACTTCCTCAGAGGAAGCCCGTGCAGCAGCAAGCTGACTCTCTGGGCTAGCCTTACTTCCCCAGCACAGCATGAGCACATGGTTTGAGGCCAGCAGGTAGTTGAGCTGTCCCCCACTTGCATCCCACCTCTCTTGGACAGAAGCAAAGGCTGAAAGGTCCTGACATGCTCCAGCCCAGAGCACTCGCCTGTCAGACCCACGTGGCTCTGCCTAAGTGCCAGGAGGGGGAGGTGTTTCCAAAATGTTTGGGGCACTGTATGGTTCATGGCTGGCCTAGAAGGTGCAGCTCTCAAGGCCCAGAACTCAGGATGTGTCTTCTGATCTTCGCCATCCTCAAGATGGCCCTGCCTGTGCGGAAGACAAAGTTCCCTCATAGTCTGAAAACATATTGGTGCTAAAGCCATGAGGGTGGCAGTCAGTTATTGTACAGCTGTGTCTTTATGGAGGAAGTGCTGTGGAAGTCACTAAGATACATAGAAACTGTGAGGGCCCATGAGCACAGCAGTTCAGATACTTCAGTATTTCTGACATCTGTTTGCTAAGGAAGGAGAAAAATGGAAAGAGCTCTTGCCAGTCCAGCACAATGAAAACAAAATTAAACTTTACCAGAAACCGCCGAATCAGACCTACACTGAAAATACAAAAGGTGTACAGCACCCTTGATTGTCGTCGACAGTCTCACGCTCCATGGAAATGAGAGGGGTAGCTATTCTCAGTAAATGTACAATTTGGATGGGGAAAAGCCAGAATGGGCACAAACCCCATTTTTACCAGTTGATTTTCAGGTGTTCCTAAAACAGAGCAAAAGTGAGTTCAAAGCTCCCAGACCACAAGCTGTTTGAAAAAAAGATGGCACAAAAAGGGCAAACACCTGCCATTGGCAGCAGGCTCTCGGGCACAGCAGGTACTGAGGTTCCACATCAGGAGCCTGAAAGGCTTTCCTCTGCCGTGCCAAGACTCACCTCTCACTGCCTAGAGCTAGGGACAGAACTCAGGTGAGGTGGTTTAAATGAGAATAGCTCCCACAGGCTCTCGTCTGGATACTTGGTCCCCACATGGTGGTAGACGGTTTAGGGAAGGATTACAAGGTAGAGCCTTGTTGGAGGTGTGTTGCTGGGCCTGGAGGCTTCAAACACCCATGCTAGGCTCAGTCTTACTCTGCCTGCTGATCGGGATATAAGCTCCTAGCTACTGTTCCAGTGCCATGCCTGCCCACCTGCCACCACGCTCCCTGCCATGATGATCATGGACTAATCCTCTGCAAGGATTTCAGCGAGCCCTCCATTAAATGCTTTCTTTTATAAGTCGCCTTGGTCATCGTATCTCTTTACAGTACCAGAACAGTAACTGAGGCACCAGGTATGTGAGACAGGAAGGCCACAAGGGCACAGGTTAGAGCAGCACACTTCACTGTTCCACTGTTAACTCAACTTCCGGCTTTGGAGAACAACTTCAGTGTCCACAGAGACACCCACAGAACCCAGCCCCCAATCAAGGCAAGATCCCAGTGCCTCCCTCATGTCCTGCACACGGGATAATATGGCACAAGTCCAGCCACCTGCAGTCACGACCACGTCTCTGAACAACACTAATCCGTTCTGCAACCAAAACTGGAACATATTTATATGTGGACCAGAGTAATAACCACCTTAAGCTACCTGCACAGTCCTCGCAGACCACGTGGCAGCCTTTACTTCCTGGTTCTTGCTTGTCTTCAACAGTGATGGCTCTCAGGGTATGTCTTATGGCTTTTGGTTTAGGGATGACTGGTGGAAAGAGAGGGCTGGTTGCTTTTCTTCTGGAACCCAGTCTGGACTCAAAACTATTGCTGGTTATACATATCCCAGTCTGAAACAATTGTATGTACCACCTTTTTCTTTCTCCCGTGACATGGTATTTGAAGTCTCACAGAATGTTCCAAGTTCTGATTTTATCTGATTATTTCTTTCTGATGTCACGTGTTCTATTCCTCCACTTGTCACATTCTTGTGGAATGCTTAGTTAGGGCAGCAGTTGATAAAAATACCATGAGGGGCAGGGGCTGTAGCTTAGGTTCAAGGTCATCCATCTTCAGCTACAAGCAAGCTTGAGACCTCACCTACCCTCACTGTCCTGATGTCCTAGCACATGTTCTTGGTACTGTCTGGATCTTACTAAGCTCCACAGCTGCTCCTCCTGTCTCTGTCCCAAGACAACACTCATTCCAAAGCCATATTAAACTGTGTAAGGCAGCACAAGAGTCAGGGGCCATCCTGGGTAGTGAGTTCCGGCAGGGCAGCTGAGGCAGCAGTGGCCAGACTAAAGGTCTCCCAGGTAGACTCTGCTCTGCTTTTGTTTGCTTGAGGTTTACTGTTGTTTGAGGCAGGATAGCTTCTGGCTGAGCAGACCGGGCAGACTTTGAACTCTAGTCTTCCTGCCCGTCTCTCAAGTGCTGGGATGACAGGTGTGCTCTACCATGCCCATAGAGCCATTTCGTTTTTAAGAGGGATAGAGTCCCTGCAGATACAAATGGTCACTGGCATGGATGACCAGAGGCAAGAGGAGGCTGTAAGTACTAAGAGCTAGGCTAAGAAAGAGACACTGGCGGCTGTATCACGGTGGACCTGCATGCCATAAAGCTGCTCGGCTTTCAGCTCAAGATATGACAGATGGTTCAAGGAGCAGAAATCCAAAGCTTGAGAGGAACTTGCCCAAAGGTGGCTAGTGACCTAATGGGAGCGGAGAAGAACTCGAGAGTATCGGAACTTCAGGGGTGAGGAGAGGAGAAAAACCTTGTGCTTCAGGGATCTTAGAAACCAGCGGGAACCCAGGGAGCTCCTGCATGAGGAGGCCAGAGAGGAAAACCGAGTTCCCTCCACAAGGCTGAGGCCCTAGGTGGTGCACACAGCAGAGGTGGGCACGTCCACCCAGGGTCTTAGTGAGAACAGGAACTGGTTGGAACATGGAAAGGATAAAGAGCTGGGCAGGCTGGCTCAGAACCACAGAACTCTGGTCCTGGAAACAAGACAGGAAAGAGAGATGGAAAATGGGCCAGGGCTAGACTAAGGGGCCAACTCGACGTCAGCAAACAGCATGGGGAGGCAGAGAAGCACAGCCCTAGGTGGCATGGGTGCCCTGTGAGACACACAATCCCTCAGTCTCTAAAATGGTCACCTCCTCCAGGAGGACATGAAGGCAGAGCAGGCACAGGCTGCAATGCCACGTCTGCTTTCTCACCTGTGAGTGCTCCAAGTCCTCAAGGTACGCCATGCCAGGTGCTCACCTCAGACATCCATGCTTTCACACCCAGAGAGACCAGGGGTTGGTAGTAAGGGCCAGGGGGACATGACAGTGAGGAATGGTCCTGCAGTTTTTGAGGAACAGCCCCTGGGCCCGCCTTTAAACCATTCCTCATTCTCACCAGTTGTATTCACTATAGAGCATTTTACACTTCTTGTCTATTCTTGGCATTTACGCTACAATCAACAGTTACTTCACCATAAAACCATGAACTAAAGCTATGCTGCCTCACGGGTGACTCTTCCTCAGATAAGAAGTTTTCCTCCAGACAGCTGGAGCAGTGAAGAGGAAAGGAGGATCTGGAGAGAGTCCGTCACTGAAGCCTCACCGCTGCCCCAAACAACTGATCTGGCCCCTGGAGGGAGAGAACTAACGGACTGACGGACTGACATCAGGGGACTCAGATCTCAATAAAGTAACAAAAGGGGCTGGACTGGGTATGCTAATGAGGGCAGAGGACATGGCAGGAAGGAACACTTGAGAAACTGAGGGAGGAGGGGTGAGCCAAAAGATTAGTGTGAACATGTGAAGCTGAGGGACCTCAAAAGGAAGAGCCTCAAATGCAAGGTCTCTCTCTGTTAAGTGCCTGATGCCAGACCACAGGTGGCAATCTTGGGATTCAGGGCCAGGGTGTCATCAGGATCCCAGGATAGACCCTGAGGTACAAAGTTTGCCCTGTAGGAAACAAAAAAAAGAGGCTGGGGATGGGTGAAATCACTACAGGCAGCAGTGGCAGGGAGCTGAGACCTGACAGAAGTAGAAGAGTGAAGACTTCGGATCATAGGGTGATAGGAATTACATCTGTTTAAACTGCACACTGCCTACCGCATACCTGTGCAGGAAGGGGAGGTGAAGAACAGAACGGAGGATAACATTCAGAAGATGCTCAAGAGAAGGAGGGATTACAAAGTGATAAAGCTGCCTCTGGACAGTGGCTTTTAAAAATAAAAGTGGGAGAGATTAGCTGGGCACTCTGGTACAAGCCTGTCATCTCATCTCAGCAGCTGAGGTAGGATGATCAGGAGTTCAAGGCCAGCACTGGCTACACAGCAAGTCAAAGCCAGCCGCCTTAGCTACGTGAGATTCAGTCTCAAATAAAGTGAGTGAGCTCCGAAGGTACAAGGACACTAGAAATAAACCAGAAGAATCCCTGTGAACTACCTTGAACGCACCACTGAAAACATGACCAGGATGGAAGGGGTCTGTGAGGGATTGAGGCAAGGCGGCTGCAGAAGACAAGCTCTAGAGATCATCTACTGCGGCCCACAAGGAGTACCTGAGGGGAACAAGTTACTCCGTCCTCCTTGCTGTAGCTCTCTCCATTCTAGACTGCCCCGGCAATGCCTTCAAAGACAGACAGCAGGGATCCCCCATGCAGAGCCTTTCAGCCCCAGCTCCCCTCACACCTAATGCCCCACCGCATGTCCACAGCAGGACAAGTGATTTCAACCAGTAACTGTATGTCAACGACCTGCACTCCATGGGCCAACTCCTGCCACACAGGCAGGTCTCCCCTCCAAGACCTGCTTATTTGTCACTCGTTATCAATGGCCCTGCTAGAAAGTAAACCTTGCCCCAGAACTGCATCCTCACTTCTTGATTACTGGAGATCCTGTGCGCTTGTTGAATGGCTTGGGGTTTGAGCTAAAGCACACCTCCAGGGTTACTACCCCAGCATCAGCCCCTCTGCCTACATCTCTGTGGTGTGACCCTCTGGCAGCCCCCCCTAGTCTGAGTGGACGAGTGCCACTGGCAGATGCTCTTCTCAATCAGCAAAGCACATCGGGAAACAACTCGTGGGGAAAGGGTTAGGGTCACAGACAAGTGACTGCGGTGCTAACAACCACTTCTAGAACGGGAACCGGTCTGGTCCACACTTCTGGCACAGCACAGTGGAGGAGGCTCAAGATCTCAATCCCATCTAAGGGCAAGTCCTCTGACCACAGAGTTCCTTGAGCAGCACCACAGCACCACCATCAGGACACCTGAGGAACTGCTGTGCCTACAACTGATTAACCTGGAGCAGATCACTGCTTGGCTAACTCCTGTCTTGTGTCATCCGATGAACCTGCCATGGAATACAAATCAGGCACTGCTCTATCAGGTTGTGGGCAGAGCAGGCCAGAGACTATAGCCTCAATTCCTGTCAATAACAGGAGGTCTTGAAAGACTGAGGATGTTCCCGGCACATCTCCAGGTCCCCTGAAGGTTCCTGCAGCAACTTAAGTAAAATGCAATCTGTCAGTACATAGCAAGAAGCAAAAGGGTACTTTCCCGCTCAAATCCAGTTCTAGCTGCCCAGTTCTGAAGGCCTAAGCAAAAGAAAGAGACAAGCTGGCCATGCAAAGTTGTTTCCTTTCGAGTCAGCCAGAGCAGGAGTAAAATCAACACGTTTCACATCTAAAATACCTAGTTCACACCCATTCCACCTAGAGTAGCTCGAAAAAGTTTTGAAAAATAGAGGGGTGATGTTGTAGGGTCCAGTACATTGTGGGGCTCACTGTTAAGCCAACACTAGGGATACTGTGTGGTGCTAGGTGGCGACAGATTCACTTGGGAAAATCAATGTGTATACTTTCGAGAGGGTAAGTTGGCAACATGCACAAAAGTCTGTTAAAACTGATATGGCTTCCAAGTCAGGGGAGCGGGTGGTACCTACCTATTATGCAACTAGAAGACTGAAGCAGAAGGATCAAGCTCAAGGTCAGCCTGGGCTATAGAATAAGATCCTGTCTCAAAATATGAGACATAGTATTCTAAACTAAATAAACAGCTCATGAGAACTTGTCTTAGAAAATAATCTAGCCACAGGCAATATTTGTAAAAGAAAAAGTATGTAAGATTCCTATATCTGACAATGGGGGGACTTATTAGATGAAGCAGCTATGTCTATTCAGCAGAATACTATGTAACATTAAAAAATACCAAATATTTTTATTGACTCTTAAGATAATGACAACTAGTAAAAAAGAAAACATTAAGTAACTTTAAAATACATTTTTGATCATTTACTGTATGTATGTACGTATGTATACACACATGTCTCTATATATACACAACAAAGACTTTAAAACAAGACATTTCCAAATGATGATAAGGGCCTGATAACTGAGACCATTACAATGTATTGCTTAGGTAGTATTTCTTGAGCTGAGTAGTAGAAGATTTGTAGTCACCTTCTCAAACTGAAGCAGAAACAAGCAGGAGTCCTGTCTCGTGTGCTAGAGGGCCTCCCTACAGACAGGTACAGATCACCCTGTCCGGGGCCCTGGCTGTCCCCTCAGCACCACCAAAAGTCTCAAGGGGAAGGCACAGGGTGGCAGCTGGAAAGTGTCTCTCTGCAACTTGAGAGCAGAATTATTCAAACAGGATTTAATTATAGCCCCACGTATCACAAGCAAAACACCAGTTCTACAGTTTACAGCCAGAAGAGAGAAGAGGAAAGGACCACCTTAGGTAGCCATCATGGTCAGGGATTTTCCTATCAAATTCATCTCAGAACCTCTTTCCTTTTTTTGTTTCTCTTTCCCCCTTCGATACAGGGTTTCTGTGTGTGGCTGCCCTGGACTTTGCTGGCCTCAAACTCATCCCAAAGATCCGCCTCCCCTGCCTCCTGAATGCTGGGAGTAAAGGCGTGCACCACCAAGCCCAGTCCCAATTTCCAGGTCTCTTATACCACACTTAGTTTTAAAGGTGTCCTGAGGCACGCAGGTGTGGCTGAATGGCAGAAGTGTGAGATTAGTGTGTGTGAGGGCCTGTGTTCAATCTTTATCCTGCTGGGGGGCAGGATTTCAAAAAACACTTAGCATTTTTTTTTAAAAAGCTATAAAAATACATAATCCAAGGTGAGCAAGGTGGTGCATGCATTTAGACTCAGCATACAAAAAGAGGGATCTTTGTGACTTCAAGGCCAGCCTGGTGCTCTATATAGTGAATTCTAGGCCATTCAAAGATATACAGTGAGACTGTGTGTGTGTTTCCTATGGTTGTTGACAATGCGCATGAGAACTTCACAGCCTTCCATCTTCCAGGGCTCTGAACCACAAACATCCTGCAAGGTGTCCCAGGTGGTTCTACGGTGTGGCCTAGGCTGTGTATCTTTTCTCTCCTTCATGCTTAGCCTTGTGATACTTGAGGTAGTCGCTGTGCAGGTCCTTAAAGACATCTCGTGCTCCGGACTGGAGTGAGGCCCGTAGAAACTGGATATCCCGCTCCATGCAAAGATCCAAGATGAGATAAATTCCCTCCTGAAGTAGGTTCTTCACAGGTGGGTACAAAGTTACCTGGGAAGAAAGGAGGGCTGATCTCAAAAGCCAGGCGACATGCTGAAAACCCTAGAGCTCAGACAGCAGCATGAAACTGGTGCAGCCACAGACCCCTGGCCTTGAGACTTTCTAAGACAAAAGCAGTTTCTACCATTAGGATCAATTGTCAATGAATGAAAACATATCCCACAGCTTCAAAACTCATTGGATGAGATGAGCATTAAGCACTACTCATTCCAAGCTAGTAATATGGAGAGATTGTTATAAACTTGATCTGGAAGTAAAAGACAAAGTACTGGAAACATCTCTGTATGTTTTCATCGGGATTCTCACCACATAAAGCAGACAAAACAACCCAGCCTGTGGGTTACAGCATCCCTTGACCAACAGGGTCTTCCCAGGACATCTGCCTGCCCTGAAGGTCTTCCCACAACACCTGATCTACAGAAGCACAGGGAATGAATGCAGAGATCTCACTGGCCATCTTTGCTCTCAAGCATTTAATTAAACCTAAACATGCTGCCTGGGAAATTTTATGGCTTTCAATAGCAGTCTCCAATGCATATGGAATATTTTCTTCATTACTAAATCTAAAAATAAATGAAAAATAAAACCCAGACTGCTGCCAGTGGGTTCTAGGGAGCAATGGTCCTATTAAATAATTCACAAGGCTGTTCTCCCTTCAAGATTAAAACAAAACAAAAAGGAAAAGACGGACAAGTTTAAATTGGAGCTGAATAATGACGCCAGGAAGCCAGAGACGTCATAAAGCAACCTTACAATGACAGGGCTTAAGACTTCTAGTTATCACTTCACTTTTGGCCTCAGCGAAGTTGAATTACTCTGCCTCGTTTTATTCTCCAGTTAAAAAGTGCAAGCTTCTGTGTTAATGACTCTCATGTTTGGGAAATATCAAGCTTCGCTAAAACTGCTAAACACTCATAGGGAAATCAATCACCAGTCCTCGTGCCATCCTAGGGGCACTGGAAATATCTTCACATGCACTTACTGAATAAGCATTGCTGCCCCTTCCATCCCAGACAGAGCTGCTAGGATGACAAGAAGCTTTACACACTGATGTCAGCAAGGGTGTGGGTTGGAAAGTTACTCAACAGTTACAGTTACTTCAAATAGGGAAGGAAGTAATCTAGAAAGGCTGTTCAACCAGACCTCCCTGGAGAAATGCTGACTTCTCTAGCCAGACGCTCCCTTACGGTGCCCACCAAGAGACCCCAATACCAAGTCAGCCCACTAGACTGGCTATTTCCCAGACAGAAGGCATGACATGTGTTTATTATACAAATGAGCACACATGTACCCTCTATTCACCTGGCTCTCTAACACACTGGCACTCACTAATCAAATCAAAGTAAAGTTCCGATGCCATGTGTAGTCCTGAGCTGCCTGACCATGGGCACCAGCAGCTTATGAAAGAGTGAGAACAGTGCACCGACAAACGCAACAAGTTAACTCTCTAAATGACAAATTCAGCATTCAAACACCAAGTCCAAAAGTCAGACTAATCTGGACAAACTCACTGGTGACAAATTTCTCAGTGTGTCTACCCCCATGGTCGTCTCTGAGTGTCTGGGATCAGCAGAACCATCCCTCTTTTCTATGACCTTATGGTCTGGATCCATAAGAGCTTTCAGTTCTTGGCCCTGGTGACATTTCACTTGCATATCAGATAGATAACCAGCAGAAAAGAACACAGGTTCAAGTCTGTACTAGAAGCAGAGACCTGGGAGTCCTGAGCATCTTCAGTGAGGGGCTTCAGTGATCTACACATTCCTCAGTCCTGACCATAACTCCGTATGGCTGCTGATTACCCCCCACCCCAGCACACACCATGTACAGGAAAGGGCCTAGGACTGCTATTTTGGGTAAAAAGCAATGCTCTAAGACAGTAAATGAAACCCCCTGATGAGTATGTTCAGTTTGGGTTTTACCTTCTGTACTTCTGTCACATACTGGGCCACCAGGAATGGGGAGAATGTGGTGAATTCCTCAGCTCGAGTAGCAATGTGGCTATACATCCTCTCCACCAGGCGTGCACACTCAAGGACCACTGGCAGGTCATCCATGTTCCCTACAGACAGCAAATGATCAGCATCCAAATGGTCAGAGTATCTCTTCTAGCCCTACGCTTTCACTACAAACAGAAATGACTGCAACCTTCTACTCTTTCCAGACTCTAAACAGCTTATTCTGTAGATAAAAATAAAGGAAAAGACATGTCCAAACACAACAACAGTAAAAATACAATATTCAAGTCTATGTGTTTTTCTAGGGGGTCTGTGATAACTAATTTCACTGTCAACCTACTAGATTTTAACAGTCCTAACAGACGAATCTCTGGAGGAGTGCGTGAGAAGTGGTCTCCAGGGATTAAGTGATCAGGAAAGGCCACCCTGAACATGGACAGCATCACCCCATGGTCTGGAGTCCTGGGATGAAAATAAGGAGAGGAGACAGTAAAGCCATGTGAACACCGGCCTTCACCTCCCTGCTTCCTGACCACAGACACACGTGACCAGACACCCCATACTTCTGTCCCCATGACGGACTGTATCTCCTCAAACTGTGAGACAAAATAAAACCCTCCTTTCTAAAGCTCTTTGTCAGTATTTTATCACAGCCAGGAGAAAAGCAACTAATAACTAGAAAATCAGTACTTTTCAGGGTAAAAACTTATAATCGCTATCATTATTTTAAAGGAGATAGAGTGCCAGAAGACAGGATCAAATGAAAATTATCAAGAGAAATGATTTATTGAGAGGATTTAAGCATTCCAAATTATGCCTTTGCCTCTGTTAGTTTTAGAAACCGTCTGTGTAAGGTTTTCCTTTCATCGGCAAATGGAGATGAGATGTAACAGCATCAGCACCCACCTCACCCTACCTTCTTACTCCCAGTCTGTCCTTACTACTCAGTGTAAGACCATCTACTCCCTGGGCTCCCCAAGCCTGCACTGCCTGGGTAGGGAACTCTGGCCCGTGCTACATCACTTCCCAAGCTTTGCTGAGCACAGTGATGGCTACAACTTTACTTATAAATCTGGAAAATGCAAACAAACCCAGGAACAACAACAAAATAAAGGTAGACTGTTATTGCTCCGGGTCAGGCCTAATACAAAAGGCACAGAACTCTGAAGTTAAAATAATGTATATGTTCTTAATTGTCAATCAGATGAAGTTCATCATGCATACATTAAATCCCAATAAAACTTATTTCTAATATGTATAATACATGTTTGTTTTTGTTTTTAAGAATAAACATGCAGACATTCGTCATAAATACAGTTTAAGCTGGGCATGGTGGCACATGCCTTTAATCCCAGCACTTGTGAGAGAAGAGCAGTAGGATCTCTGTGAGTTTGAGGCCAATCTGGTCTATAAAGTGAGTTCTGGAACATCCAGGCTTCTATTACAGAGAAACCCTGTTAATATATAAATAAATAACTGGATGAATAGATGCAGCTTTCTAGATCAGTGTAATTTCTATGACGTTATGCTAACATTTGGGAGGCATCTCACAAGACCCACATTCATGTGTAGTCAGTCACATGTTTCATGGCCTAACACACCATTGCTTCTCTTTTCAGACAACATATGGAGTTGGCACTGATTATTGCAGCTACCAATTTTATGCATAAAAATAAGAGTGCACAAGAACCTAAAAAAGGAGAAGAACACAATTAAAGTCTTGTGGGTCAAGACATAAATGTAGAGAGAATAATCTTGGGACTAGAGAGAACTGAGCTTGGCCAACATGAAGCACATGCTTCTGTGCATGTTCAGGACTCGTAAGGGGCAAGCTTGATGTAGCATTTGGCCACACTGCACTTCCACAGTCTGCAGCAAGACCTGGGTTTGGCTGCCTGCCTCCCTGGGTAGACCAGAGGAGAAATCACTGTCAGAGTAGTATCTTGGGATATTAAAGGACCTTAACTAAAACACAGGCAGTCGTGATATAAACAGTGATGGCTTACAGAGAGAACGAACTTATTGCCAGCCGTAAATACCAGTAATTTTTAATATTAGGTCAACACATGCACTGCACCATGCCCGGGAGGTGGTGACTACTAGCTATGCCACTAGTTGTCCACGTTGGCCAGAGCAAAGGATAACTACAGGATCTATCAATAGTGCCATCCTTTCATCTCCTCTCCCCGCCTCTTCTTTCCACAGAAAGAAGTTCCAGAGACGCCAGATGCACCCACAGTTTGGGATATAGTAAAATGTGATGATCTGCAATAGTTAAAAAAAATTATCTTGAGCAAGGAGGATAGCTGTTAGCTGCGGCCAGTCTGGTCTACATAAAGAGTTCTGGGCCAGCCAGGGCTGCAAGTGAGAGCCTATCTCAAACCAACCCACCCATTTTCTTGAGAGACACCCTGGTTGGGTTGTACTTGGCTCCGCTCTCAGTTCTGGGAGCTATCAGAGTTGGGGACAGAGCCCCAGCTGAAAAACACCCCCGTTATATGGCCTGCAGGCCAGCCCACAGTCCGCTTCCCTTATTAATGATTCATGCGACAGGGGAGCAGTGCCACCCTTGGGCAGGTGGTCCTGGGTTGTATAAGAAAACAGGCTGAGCAAACCATGGGAAGCAAGCCAGCAAGCAGCATTCCCCATGGCCTCTAGTTCCTGCCTATGAATTCCTGCCCTGACTCCCGTCAGTGACTGAGAGTGCCCGAGAGCTGTAAGCTGAAATAAACCCTTTCCCTCTACCAAGCTGCTTTTGGTCAGGGCGTTTTACCACAGCAACAGGGAGTTTAACTAAGACAAGAGGGTGAAGAGGTATCTCAGTGGTTAGGGCCCAGCTGTCCAAGTTCTATTCCTAGCACCTATATCAGGTGGTTGACAACTACGTGTAGCTTTAGTCCTAGGGTATCAAATACCATCTTCCGGTCTCCACCCACATTAGCACTGCACATACAATTCACACAAACACACTTATGTAAATAAATATTTTTCAAAAATTAGTCTTTAACTTTTTTCTTGAATATTCACTTGATAATTTGAACAATTCTCACAGCACTTTAGTTTGGTGGTTTTATTTTCAGTACTATTTACCAGAAACACTGCGTGATGAATGAATAGATCTGAATCTGTGCACCTGACACCATTACTCTGAATTACCTTTGTCTTTCTGCCGTCCTTCATGCATAACTGAAAACAACAGTCTATTAAAGGAGTTCAAGAAAGACGGAATGGCCTTCAGCATCACCTGTGGTAAGAAAGGCACACAGAAGTGGGTCAGTCATCTCTCGTCTGCTTATCTGGCAGGACATGCACAAGAGGCGCATGCCCCACTGGGCAGCATCGCTAAAGTGACTGAGGACTTGGCTCATATCGGGCTCTGTAATTTTTTTTTTTTTTTTTTTAGAAACAGGGTTTCTCTGTATAGCCCTGGCTGTCCTAGAACGCACTCTGTAGACCATGCTGGCCTCGAATTTAGAAATCCGCCTGCCTCTGCCTCCGGAGTGCTGGGATTAAAAGCATGCGCCACCAACCCGGCCATAATTCTTGTTTAAACATTTTAGAGAATAGGGGTCCCACATTGCACACCTTTCAAAATGTAGGCACATTGATTGAAAATTTGCGAGGTCTATGTTTTCTCTACACTGTTCCTAATATACTCTAAAGGCACAAAGAATTGATAATTTAAAAAAAGATTACACAAACTCACTCACAATGGGAATCAAACCATCTCAATTAACAGTGATAAAACAGCCCGCCTCGGACTTTGCCTTGAACACTGAGATGAGGTTTTAAGCCTGCTCCTGGAGCTGGAGAGATAACTGAGTGGTCAAGAACAGGTCCTCTTGCCACGGACCCAGCCAGTAACTCACAGTCATGTCTGTCTGTAGCTCCAACCCCAGTGGATCAGGCGGCCTCTTCTATCACCCGTGAGCACTATATGCATGAGCTGCAGACAGGCATGCAGAACACTCCTACACACACCAATCTTTTTGAAAGCCTATCCCTAACTTCCTTATGTGGTGTCTGAGCCCTCCTCCTTCAAGTGCTTCTCCAGTCCCCACTCTCTCGTATTTATAAACATTTTTTTTTCCTTTGAAGTAGACATTCACTATATATCACTGGCTGTCCTGAAATTCATATGTAGACCAAACTGGCTTCAAACTCCTGCCTTTGCCAAGTGCTGAGATCACAGGCATTCACTACAACACCAGTCAAACGGTTTCTCAATAAACTTTATTTCATTTTTAAAAAAATGAGACTAAGATGACAAAAACATGTTTTTTGTCTCTCTCCTTGTATCTGTGCACACGCAGTCATGTGTGTGACCACAGCGCTCAGAGTTAGAGGACAACCTCAGGTGCTGGGTCCTAGCCTGTTACCTTGTTTTTGAGACAAGACCTTTTTATTGTTCACTGTTGTGTTCTCCAGGCTAGCTGACTCTCTACCTTCTAGGGATCTGCCTGTCTCCACCTCCCACCCTACCATAAGAGCACTGGGATTACAGACACAGGCTACCATGTCCAGCTTTTACATGGACTCTGGGGCTCCAAACTGGACTCCTCATGCTTACATCTCCTCAGCCCCAAACATGCTTTCTTTATACCGCAAATCAGGAACACAACCACAATGTCCAGCCAATCAGCAATAAGCTCATGCAAATTTAGTTAGAATTAAGCAAAATTAAACCTGCAATTTCTAGTCATACAGACTACATTTCAACTGGCCATCATGTCGGAGGCCAATGAGTACCTAACTGACAATGTAGGCACCACTGGATATTTACTGGACTGCATTGCTCAGAGTAGAAGAGTAAAGCACCAGACAAAAGCATTGTTTTGTGCTGATGGATTTGTGCTGCCCCTATAGTCACATAGCAGCATTAATAATTAGTCAAAATATTTCATATCAAAGGAAGTGACATAGGAGGCAGGGCCAAAGGTTGACAGCTGGGAAAGTCTTTGGAATAGAATAGTTCTCTTTAAAAAACAAACCAGCATCGCTGGGAAGATAGCTCACTCAGTGAGTAAAGGTGTCTGCCATGCATGCCTGGTGACCTGAGTTCAATTGCCAGATGTGCTGGCTAGTTTAATATCATCTTGATACAAGCTACAGGCATCAGAGAGGAGGGAGCCCCAGTTGAGGAAATCCCTCCATAAGATCCAACTGCAGCGAATTTTCTTAATTAGTGATGAAGGGGGGAGGGCCCAGCCCACTGTGGGCAGGATCATCCCTGAGCTGGTGGTCTTGGGTTCTGTAAGAAAGCAGGCTGAGCAAGCCATGGGGAGCAAGCCAGTAAGCAGCACCCTGCATGGCCTCTGCATCAGCTCCTGCCTCCGGGTTTCTGCCGGGCCTGAGTGCCTGTCCTGACTTCCTTCAACAGTGGACTATGAGGTGGAACTGTAAGTCAAATAAACCCTTTTCTCCCCAACTTGCTTCCTGATCATATTTCATAGAAACAGTAATCCTAATGTGGACACTGGATCTCACACAAAAGGAACAGAGAACTGATTGCACAAATTTGTCCTTTGACCTTCAAGCACACCTCATAGTACATGTGTTGTTCTATTCTTAGACTATCAAAATACCTAGAATTATCTCAACATGTATGTGCACAGGCACCTACATGGTTATTTACAAATTCCTACTGGTCACATGTATTAGTGGTGGTTCATGAAAAGAACCCTGACCAAAGGCATCAATAGGCTTAGCCCAACACTCAGATTCAACCAAGCGGCAAAGGTCAAAACATTCACCAAGCCTCGACATCCTTATCACTAAAGTATGATTGATTACCACATGCTTACAATGGAGCAAAGCAGCAAACATTCAACAAACGCTGGCTGGCCACACTCTCATCTACGCGGTCTGTGTCCCTAGCCTCTGCGTAACAAACAGTAGCAGAGTAAACTCACAACCTTCACTCCCTCACCACTTAATTATAAACCCAACATATCTAAGCAGGGTAGCGACTTGTGGAGTAATGGGTCTCCTTTGTATGATACACGACACCACTCAGGATCGGACATGGTAAGGAACAACTCAAGTACCTGAAGACAAGGTCAAGAAGTTTACATATTAGAAACTACTAGAAGCCATATCTGTAACCGTGAAGCTTTCTTTTCTTTAGTTTTGTCTGTTCTTTAGTGGTAGTAGGGATAACTCAGGGACCTAAAATGCACGAACGGCCGCCCCACTGAGCAGCCCCCAGCAGCTTGCTCCTCCAGCAGCTGGCATTCCCAGCTCATGTAGGAGCAGCTGCTCTGTTCTGCCTCTCACCTTAGAGTGGCACTGCAAGATGGAGAAGAGTACATTGTGCATCTTCTGGAAGACACTGCCAAACTCCCGTGGCTTCAGGTGCTCCAGAGGGACTGTGAGCAAGATGTTAAAGGCCAGGCTGACATGGTGAGGGTTGCTGATGCTCTCCTCCCCTTTCCGAAGCAGAACAGCCAGGACTTCAAGAATAGGCTCAACCACTACTAGGGCCACAGGCTGCTCCTGGCAGGCCTCTCGATGTTGCAGCTACAAAACAAGACAGACAAAGAAAAGAAAGTGAAGGTGATCTCCAAAGAATCACTAAATCTCTAAATCACTAATCACTAAAACTCTAGGTGACAAAGGTAGTCTGCCTGTGCTCTGCAAGGAAGTGGTGTGGCCAATCAGCAATCCAAGGGTAACCTTCCATTGACCTAGCAGCTTCAGATACATCCACTCAGATATAAGGAAGCTGCATGTCAGACACGTATTTTCCCAAAACATAATCAGTTCCAAATGCCTGTGGTTATAATAGAGGTCTAGCTAATAATACGATTTTCAGTCAGTGTCCTAGAAAATAAGAGAATAGACTCAAGATAAGGGACAACTGTCTTCCCTGGGTCACCTAGAGAGCAGCTCTATGGTTCCCAGTAAGGAAGTTTTTAGGTCCTGAATCTTACAAGTCCCATCATTCTGCAGGGAACATAGCTCTACAGCCAGTCTGCCACACACATTAGAGGCATCAAGTGGGTTCTAACCTAGTACATCTCAGTGTAGTCAACAGACACTACTGACACCATTATGGCCGTCCATCAGTCCATTCTATACCTACTCAGTAACTTGCTTCTCCATTTTCTGCTCTACAAAAAGATATTGGGGGGAAATGGCACGCTTTAGCACAGGCCTTTGGTGTTACAAATTCTTAGGGAAAAGCCAGAGAAGCAAATTAGAAAACAGAAGGGAACATAAAGTCTAGTTTTCAGGCCTTTTAGCTCTGAAAATATGCTGATCCTTAACAATTCTCTGTTAGCAAAAGCTGCAATCTGGATGGTGATGATGGCAAGCAGGCACTGCCCTTTCATATTTGCAGTAAGAATCTTTGAGCCAGGATCAATGGAAGGTGCAAACACTAAAACCAACCTCAACTAGCCAGGCTCTTGTAGTATAAAATGGAACCAAATCATTGCCAGAAAATTCAACACTTGGGTAGGATGCAACCGTGGCCTGTCACAGTATTACTACTCAAACTAAACACGAGTATTCTCCTTTACTGTGCCACATGCCTTACACACATGTGCCCGTCCTGATCCCAGTGTACTTGACTGACCACAGAATTTTGTGGGAATCAGCCCCAGGGATCTCCTCCACCTGAGTCTATGGCCCACAGTAGCTTCACCTTTGTCGGTGCCATCAATGTCATCCACTCCCTGTCTGAGAGCCAGTCCCTCTCACCACATCTTATCCAGGTTGCTACTGTCTAACAGTATATACAGACACAAAGCACAAATGGGTTCAAGAAAGATCCCCAGAACCAGAGAGGACAGAGCCCAAGCCACTAGCTGTCTTACAGAAGAGGAAATGACAGACAAGCTGGAGGGTCCATCTCGAGCAGCCACTCACCATTAGAGCCGTGACTATCTGGGGACACGAACGCCATAGCAAACTCGCCTTTTCTCCATTGAGTGGACATTTGAGTAGCAGACTGAGTAGTCTAATGGCACACAAAACAACCTGAAACAAAACAACAACAAAAAAAAGGGCAAAGTTTAGCATTGAATAGCCAATCCCCTGAGAGAACGCCATAGAAGTGCCTTTTACTGGTACTGACATGCTATTGGGCTCAGGAAGAGGGACAAGGCCTGGTCAGGGTTGAGCTTTAAGAACAAGGACCATCTTTTACATTTGTGCACAGACAGGAAGCAATGATGATAAGCTTAACTCAAGCAAAAACAGGTCCTCACTAGTCACAAAGCAAAAACAGGTTCTCACTAGTCACAAAGCAAAACTGGTCCAGGACACCAGGTTCAGTGAGGTACAAAGAATAGCCTAATCACAGACTCCATTTGCCAAGATGCTGGTCACAGCTGGTCACTGATCAAGAACTACACAAGAGGTGGCTGGAGAGATGGCTCAGCGGTGAAGAGCACTGACTGACCTTCCGAAGGTCTTGAGTTCAAATCCCAGCAACCACATGGTGGCTCACACCCATCTGTAATGAGATCCGATGCCCTCTTCTGGGGTGTCTGGAGACAACTACAGTGTACTTCCATATAATAAATAAATCTTTAAAAAAAAAAAAAAAAAGAAAGAAAAAGAAAAAAGAAAAGAACTACACAAGAACTGGGCAATGGTGGTGCACATCTCTAATCCCAGCACTCGGGAGGCAGAGGCAGATGGATCTCTGATTTCAAGGCCAACCTGGTCTACAGAGTGAGTTCTAGAACATCCAAGACTGTGTTATACAGAGAAACCCAGTCTCAAGGGGCTTGGAGCAATGCCTTAGTGGTTAAGAGTACTGGCTAGTCTTCCAGAGGACCTGGGTTTGATTTCCAGTGCCCACATTGTGGCTTACAATCACCTAACTCCAGTTCTAGGGTATTTTATCTGATGGCCTTTGCAGACACAAGGCACGCACAAGGTACACAGATATATATGCAGGCAAAACACCCATACACATAAAGAAAAACTTTTTAAATTAAAAAACAAAACTACATAAGGAAAGGATTAACGGAAATCCTGGGCGAGACGCTGGGATGGCAGGCAATTCCTCTACGCCAGAGGACAAGTGGGCAGGTGTCATGGCCCGCTTCTCAGTGTTACAACAGCCTCTTTCTCCCCTAAGACTGTGAAGTCACACAACCCCAGCCAGATCCTGATTTCTGCCCTGTGCACTCTTCCCTTGCCTTCTCTGACTGCACAAACCTGCAAATCTGTTGCCAGTTTCCTGCTATCTACAGGGTATACGGTGGCTTGGTGTCCTCTCCGTTTTCACAATTGTTCGGCCTCTGCCCCACCAGCCGTGCACCGCTACCCCACGCTCACCTACCATTCCGTCACATTCTTCCTTCTTCAGTACCCGCTCCAAGTTCCCCTTGTCCATGAAGCCTTCTCTAATTAACTGGTTTAATAAAACCCCTCCCCCATGCTACTTGCTGAAATTCCAGAGACCTAGAGTCCTTCTCAAAGCTGGGTCCCCATTGTGCCATAAAGATAGGCAAGGGTGGCAGCCAAGTGTGGGGATGGTGAGGTCCTGTCTAAGCTGTGCCCGTGTCCCTTGCTAGAACTCAGTCACCCCCAACTCTCCTCTAATCCAGATCAAAAACCCAACCCCAGGTGTTATCAGTGACCAGGAATCAAGACGCCACTAATGAGGCTGGACATTAATAGTGCATATCTATATGTACAGTACTTGAGGGGTTAAGGCAGGAGATTATAAATTCAGGACTGGGCTGCAATGGCAAGCTCAGGAAAAAAAGGAGGAAGAGAAGCAGCCAAGAGCTAGACCAGTCTATGGAGGCTTTTTTCCTCAAGTGCCACTTGGACTATCTGTCCAGACAGCACCCACGATCATCCTGGCTTATGAGTCGTAGAAGGCATTCTACATGGACACTGGGCTTCTGAACTGAGAGCTCAAATGCTTCTTTTTTCTTTTTTGTCAGTGTTGGGGTTTGAACCTAGGGCCTCATGAATGCAATACAGATACTCTACCAACTAAGCTATACACCCAAAGTGTGCAGGTGTACATACACACGTACACACCCCCAAGTGATTCTTAAGTTCTGGTCCATAACTGTCTGACCATATCAAGTACTTTTCAGAAACGCATGTGAGGGCAACTCTTTGAGAAGCCCACAACCATGTTCTCACATGTGCCTTATTTTCTCACAAGCATGTCTCTTAATCTTCATTTAACTCTTTTAATGTTTCCAAAAGACTGTGGCAGATGAAATGAACTTATAGACTTTTTTTTTTTTTTTTTTTTTGGTTTTTTGAGACAGGGACTTAATAATAGATTTTTATATATGGTGTGTGTGTGTGTGTATTTCACATCTTACATAATAAGAGCACACATTTGTAATTCTGAAGAAATTCTCCTTTGAAGAATAAGAACTCTTCAGTGGAACCTAGATAGTCCACAACTGGGCTCCCTTCCACAGGCTCCTGCTCTGCCTCCACTCTGTCAGCCAAATTTGTTTAGTTTTAGAAGTGACAAAATTTCAAACAATCCTTCCATTCACCAGGAATAACCACCACTCCAGGCCTGTAACAAAAGAAAGAAGATATCCACCTGTAGATCTGACCTCCAAGCCTGAGTGACGTCCAGCCCCTGAAGAATAAACTGCAGTACCATCTCAAAGTGCTCTGTTGTCCCAGCCCCACACATTTGGGTGAGTAGGGCTCCCAAGTGAGGTTCAGCATCCTGAGTGACTGGAGCAGGTATGCATGGACCTGCAGAAAAAGAAGCCACCACTGTTATGATCTGATTGTTAAGCTGCCACATGACGGTACCATGCAGCATTAGTAACATGAGTAAATGGGTGCAACAGTACAAAAGCAAGTATTGGTGAGAAAATCAGAGTGGATGCTCATGTGGTGCCCTTCTTTTACCTAGAGCTGTACTTATGTACAGCGCTTGCGTACAGAAAATGCCAATATGCTCAAGTTAGCTTTGGACCACAGCAAACACGTGACCATTACTCTTTATCTATCTTCCTTATACAATCATTAATGGTACAGAAGTGGAATATTTTTAAATATACAGATGTGGGGAACCAAGCCAAACCCTAGATTTTCTTAAAGGCCCCCATAAAAGAACAAAGTGAACTTTGAGTTCTGTAGCTTTGTCCAGTATAGAGCTGGAGCCAATGCCTCAGAAGTCAAAGCTCTTCCCCCTGGACTGTTGTTTTCAGTCCTAAGGCAACTGTGTCTGAGGTTCCCCATGCTCTCTTTGCCAACACTGTCTAACTTAGCTCTCTTCTGGACTTGGCCACCCACTCCCACCCCACAAATAGTATATATGATGCTGCACTTCTTAATAAACTTGTTTGGCATAAGTCATTGGCTTATGCAAGACCTCCTGATCCCAGCTATTGCTTTTGTCTTCTTTATTTCTCACCCCCAGTCTTCCCATTCAACACTTCAGTGTTCAGGTCACCCTGCTGGTTCAGGTCACACAAGAATGCTGAAAAAGTCATGAGCCTTGACATTCCTGGGACTGTCTACCAGATCCCAAAGGTCTTTTCTGGACCCTCCAGGACCTTCTAGCCCACAATCCTATAACAAAGTCCAAGGCCCTTCAACACTGCCCTGTGCATCTTTCCATGTGTTTCAGACTGCCGCACACTGGAATGCCTTCTACCTCTCAGTCTGTATTATTTACAACCAGGAGGACAGAGGTCAGTGGCTCTGACTGATGAAGACATGATAGGCTCATGTCTCCTACAACCTGTTAGGCCTAGATTTGCAGCCTCTTTCAGCCCCAATCTGGCCATCAGTTCAGCAAAGGTGCATGTCGCTGGCAAGTAAAAGGACACAGAACCTACAGGAGAGTCCTTCCAGGGGCTGACCACCCACCATCCATCCTTGCTTGGCTGGACTTCACGGCCACTTACACTTGGCTTACATGCGCCCTCTAGCCCCAGTCCCACCTTCAGGTTGGGTTTTGTATCCCGTATTCTTTCCTCAGCAATCTCTATAGATGTGCTAATGAGACCCACATCAGCCTCAGCAGACATAGTCCTATAGAAAAGACCAACTCTAAAGCACTGGCTTCCCCAGTCCCACTAAAGCAATCTATTTATTGCCCGGAAGCATTCTTCATAAAAGCCCCTGTTCATGAAATGCCCTCTTAGCACTATTGGAGGGCAGGGCAGGGCAGGGCAGGGCAGGCCCGGCCCCTCCACCTCCACCTCCACCTCCACCTCCACCTCCACCAAGTCGCTGTATTGCTACCTTTCAGTTCTTCAAAGCAAACTTAATGCTCCCTTCCTTCCCCAGTGCCTCGGGCCTCACCTCACTTGGTATCTCTCCCAGACTGCTTGCTACTCCAGCACACATCACCAGGCATTCTAATGGCTCAGATGTGTGAACATGCTGGACTCACTGTATCTAAGGCTCTGTGCCAGAGGTCTGAGGTGCTACAGGCCCAGGGATAAGTAAGGTTGAGAACTGCCTCATCTCACTAGAGGTCGGGAAAGGGTATGCAGAAGTCCTGTTTAACAAACTGACAGCAGCCATCCTAGGACACTCACCTGGAATGCTGTCACGAGCTTTAACAAAAATTCAATGTTAGTTCCAGTATAAGGGAAGCCCCAATCCCTGAGTTATTAAACAAAAAAAGATCATCAGAGTCAGGGTTTTTTTCAGTTCATCCACTCTTGAATCCTAGACAGAAAGGCCACTGACAGCAAGACAACAGCAGCGCTACTCAGTCCACACACCTGGACCAGGGACAGCCCAGGCGGCTTCACTTCCTAACAGTTCCACCTCGCTGTAGCTTCTCTGCGGGAATCAACCGAGCACATTCTCTACTCAGCTGTACTCTTGCCCTCCTAGCCCTCAAAAGACAACCTAACCCCTACCCTAGCCCCTCAGCAACCCCCAAAACTAAAAGGAAAGCCTCTGTCGCCTGTGACAGATACAAGCTGCTCATTAGATACAAGACATCAGGCCTATTCATCTTTGTCTGCTTTAGGGAGTAACTATTTCACGTATACACACAAATATACACACACACACTTTAAAGATTTTATTTTATTTATGTTTGGATTTTGAGAAAAGGTCCCATTATGTACCCCTGGCTTAAAAATTGCTATGCAGACCATACTAGCTTCAAATTTATAGAATTTCTATCTCTGCCTCTGTAGTACTGGGATTAAAGGCATGTGCCACCATGTCCTGCCAAAAAGAATTATTTTATACTGTATTTGTTTAACATTAATATTTTAGATGTTTATAACTATTTGAATGGCTACATAAGGTCCTTCAGGTGTCAGTTTGTACAGGAAGACATCATCTTTCTCACTAGTCTGTGTCTGAGGTCTTAGCTGGCCTCAAAGGAGGATACTTCATTAACATAGATGACACCAGGTCAGTCTATTTAACTACACACACACACACACACACACACACACACACACACACACACGTTATTGATCACACTGAATTAGGGTGCTGAGGAAAGCAGAGTTTCCACAATTCTCCAAGTTAATCTATACCACTATAGACCTGAAACAGGAGTTTTCCCTAGGTGAGATGATCTATATGAGTCATCTGTGGCCAGAGCAAATTAAAAACCAAAACCAAGAACTCAAAACCATGAATGGGGGGTTGACGTGAGAGCTCAATGGTTAAGGTCACATTATGTTCAGACAGAAGACTCAAATTAAGTTTCCAGCATCCATGGTGAGCAGCTTACAAATGTCTAACTCTAGCTGTAGAGAATCGGCAACCCTCTTCTGGACTCCACAGGTATCTGTACTCATGTGCACAGACTCACACACAAACCCACACATAGACACACGATTTAAAAAAAAAAAATCTGGGTGTGGAATTCGAGATGAGCCAGGTCTGCATAAGGAGTTCCAGGCCAGCTATGACAAAGTAAGACCCTGCTTCAAACAAACAAAGCATGAATGTACACAAAATAATCCCTTCCCTATGAGGGGACGTAGGGAAGGGAAAGCTGGAAAGGTGACTGCTCACATGAGTACAGAGAGAAAGAGGAAATGCATGCCTGGGGGCAAGCTTTCTCATGCGGTTCCCTCTGAACCTGCCAGGTATCACCCTGTTCAAGGGGGAGGCCCAGCCAGTTGTGGTGGTACACACCAGTAGGATATGCTGAAGAGAGGCATGTGAATCGTAAGACATGAAACATGGCCATGGAGTCCCACTGACTTAAGCCTCTGCAGCACAGAATCAGCTCAGAAAGAAACACCTTATCAGGGCTAATGAGATGTCTCAGTGGTTAAAAACAGTGGCTGTAAGTCCAGAGGACCCAGGTTTGACTCCCAGCACCCACATGGCAGCTCACAACCATCAGTAACTTCAGTTCCAAGGGATCTGACACTATCCTCTGGCTTGAGGACACCAGGCATATACTTGCTACACAGACATACACGCATGCAAAATATCCATACACACAAATTAAAAAACCCCCCAAAACCCACCTTACCTGTAAGAACTTTCCGCACAGAATCAAAGATGGAAGCAAAAACAGAGCTCTCCTTGGAATGGAGCCCTGGGGCCAAAAGGAACAAGGTTAGAAATCGTAATGCTGCCTGGAAAGACTGAGTATTCCTGGACAAGGCTGGCAACTCCTCCAGCAACTGAGTGTAGACATCCTGGTAGAGTGTCACACGAGAAAGCAGGGTTTTGTCTGTATCCACCACTTGAGCAATTTTGGGCTGTCCTTGCCTGAGGTGCTGGCTCATGTCTACTTCTAAAAGTGTGGGGACAACTGAGAGGAAGACTGAAGGCAGGCGGTGGCCTGTAGTCGTAGACACTAAGCAGAGCTTCAGCATGGCACCCATCTGTATCATGGCCTGCTGCAGCAACTCAGATAGAGCTGCTGGGGCCTCCAGTAGCTGCCTCCGCTCCTTAACACAAGGCCACAAACTCTGACACAATTTGGTTAGAGCCACCAGAAGCAGTTGCCTGTCCCGAAGGTTCTGGATTTTCAATTCTTTGCTGGAAGCTTCCTTACTATACCTTGAGAGAAAGGCAGTGATTTTCCCAAAATTGAGCACCAAGCTCAGCTTGACTTGGATAAGCATTTGCATTAGCTGTTCCAAGAACACCCCTGATACTTGAAGAAGCTGCAGCCAAGCAGGGTCATCCTCCCTAACTTGAAACTCAGCACTGGCTTGCAACAGTGAGGTCAGCACAACCTCAAAGATGTCACTAACGTACATAACCCTGAATACAGAGCGGGCATTCCTTCCTCTCTGCAGACCACTGAGGAGCCGGTAGCACTTCACCAAGAACTGGAGGGCTAGTGGGCAAGAGCAATGCCCTAATGTGGAGACAGCCATGGAGAATAGCAGGAAAAACAGATGCACATGATAAGATGGCAAGAGGCTGTCCAGGCGAAGGACAGAGATGACGTCTAAGAGCTCCAGGAGGCCTCTTAGCTGCTCTTCAGCCAGCTTGATGGGAAAACCACTCTTGACCATGGAGAGAAAATTCTGGGCAGTTTCTCCTCTTGGTTCCACACCTTCAGGTCCAACTTTTGCCAATCTGGTTTCCCAGTGAGCCACAGCTGTACGGTAGTCCTTTCCAAAGAGCCAGGGGAGCTGCTGACTAATGAGCCTCAGGTCACCACAAGCACCGGAGCACAGAATGCTAGAACATTTTGCAATGACACATGTCAGGAAGGCAGAACAGAGGGACTGCATCTCCGGAAAGAGAGGGCTGTGAAGGAGGGCTGTGGATATTTTCTCGAGCGTGACATGTGGTTCGCCATGTGCCAAGCTTCCCTGGGCTTTACTTGCTGGTAAAGTTCTTAACAAGACAGTGGCCACATATCTCACATCATTCAAACAAAGGTATGGTATCAAAACTGTGAGGTTTGATACAATCAAGTGCCAGTGTGCTACAGGATATGTGGACTCATTCATTGTCGTCACCTGCCTATCCCAGGCAGCTACAGTCTTCTGACTTAAACAGTCTCTGCTAGAATCAAGAATGTGGGCAGTGTCAAACCTCAAGGTTTGAAGGGCTTCTTTGGACTGGGAATTAGGCTGCATTAAAGTCCTTTTCACCTTCTGAAGGTACAGCTGTTCTAAGCAGTACCTACTGAGAGACCTGGACTGGGCTATACACTTTTCCACCTTTTTCCAAAGCTCTGTTTCCACACCTGGTAGCAACAAAGGGAGGTTTGAGCTATCCAGAGCAGCCCTGACTAGGGAGCCCGCAAGAGAATAATACTGGCTGCAGTGCAAACTGAGGGTAGTGTCCACCTGAGCCCAGGTATAAGAGAGTAAGAGTGCAGAGTCACTCACCTTCTGCTGCCACAGCTCAGGCTCTGGGCTCCAGAGGTCCAGGAGAAGGCCCAAAAGGGGCTTCACAAGCTCTCTCAGCATCCTTTCCATTATGCATTGTGTCCGTCTGATGATGGGCAGAGGCATGTTATTGTTCAGACTCTGCATGTTGAACATGATGCAGTGTAGCAGAGAGCTCAGTGACATTGCCTTTAAAGCCATGTCAGTATCACTCTGCAAACAGGGCATGACTAAAGACTGGAACTTATCTAGTACAAGGGACCATGTATCCAGGATCTGACTCAGTGGCAGCTCCAAAAGACATGCACAGAGAGCCACAGAGAGGCCTGACGCAAGCAAAGGCTGCCGCAGTGCCTCAGCAGCTGGACGGCAGATCACCCCCAAAACCTCTTGAAACAACCGTGGCACCTGTCGGAGCTTGGCATACGTCTGGAAGAGAGTGTTAATAAGTACCTCCTGTGCTTTTTTGGCTCGGAATTCTGTTACTTCTGCATCAATCCAAGCTGAAGACAACAGGTCATCCAGGTCTGGCTCTAAAATCAAATGATTCAGAGATATCAAAATCTTGAGGCATCGAAACCAAGCTGGCACAGATGCTTGTGAATGGTTGATCAGCAGCTCGGCCACACGGCGATAGAAGTGGAACTGTGTCTCCGAATGCCGAATCCTGTCAGTAGCCACATTGTAGATATTACTGGCGGCCACTGAATTTAGCAGTTGCTCTATAGCCAGAAGCTCTGTGGTCCAATCTGACAGGGACAGGGCTTCCATCTGCTCCTCCTGCATGCGTGAAATTTGCAAGCAGCCAAACAACCTGGGGAGAACCTGAAAACAGAGGAACTGGTTTTCTTCCTTAAGGTATGATTCCAAAAAGAGTCTATACAACAAGGATACCGAGCTGGCCACAACCAAAGCATGGAGATCTGGTTTGACGTAGTCAGGCTCCATCAGTCTCGTAATCACAGTTGCCATTGGAGTGAGAAGATTCTTCAGGACCCCCACCTTTATGTTTTCTTGGTGCTGTTCCAAGAGCTCTTCTTTATAGGAAGAGAGTAAATCAAGCCGAAAAACACCACCTCGAAGAGCAGCATCAATCTTACTCCTGATATCTCTGCTCAGTATCTGCCATTGCTGACCCTGACTAGCCTGGGTCCATGTGCCCCCCAAAAGCAAGTATCTCAGGAGTAGGCAGGGCTGGAAGAGGTGGCCTGTCATATCTCCAAAGACACGCCTAGGGTTGGCTTGCTGTTGCTGAAGTTTGAGGTAATGGTCAAGAGCCAGATGAATGACCTCAAATAGCTTGGCTGTCATGGCTCCTTCTGGTTGTCTGCAGGCTGACCAGCAGAGCTGGCTCAGCAAAGCCACACTAAGCTCTGGTTTGGCTGTATAGATGACAGCAAGAGCAGGTGATGAGAGGATGCCCTGGCAGCAACTCAGGATGGCACAGATATTCCTTTGGGATCCCGAAAGTGAAAACTCTTCTATTTTCTCATTTATGATCTGAATATTAAGAAAGAAAAAAAGCTCATGACTACCAGAAGCCACACCTACTCAGAAAGTATGAAAGAATCATTATCTGCCACATTTTGATGAGGAATACCCAGATTTTTCTACTTCTAACATGAACTTGACACACCCATCACCTATCAGGATCAACTCTGAAAAGATGTAGTACCTTTCTAAATTTGCCATCCAATTCCAAAAGGCTGGGCTTTGCAAAATTTAAGTCCGTAGTTAATTTCTTCTTCTTCTTCTTCATTCTTCTCTCATACAACACATCCCAACTACAGTCTCCTCTCCCTCCACTCTTCCCAGTCCCTGCCCCATCCCCACCTCCCTCTCCCCCCAGATCCACAGTTCCTCCCTTTCATTTCAGAAAAGAGCAGGCCTCCTAGGGAGATCAACCACACAAGGCCTAACAAGATGTAACAAAAACGAGGCACAGACCCTCATAACGAGGCTGGATGAGGCAGCCCAGGAGGAAGAAAGGTTTAGACCCTAAATCTTTATCCAGTTGTCATCAAGTAGCACTTGAGTCATGACCCCGTGGATGGAGACACGTAAAAAATAGTCAAATTTTTCCTATTAAAAACACCAAAGCAGGGCTAGAGATGGAACTCCATTGGCAGAGTGCCTGCCTAACATGTATGAAGCTCTATGTTCAAGCCCCAGCACTATATAAACTGAGTGTAGTCGTGCATGCCTGTAATCTCAGTACTCAAGACATATAGGCAAGATGATCAGAAGTTCAAGGTCATCCCTCAATTACCTAGCTAATTCGATGCCAGCCTTTGATATATGCCCTTTTATCATATATTACAGACACCGCTAGGCACTATAGCAGGCCAAATTTACTGTTAGGCCAGTCAATTGCTCCCAGCCTCACAAAAATCCAAGATTCAAAACTGTTTGAGGTGCTAGCCTATTAGCAACTAACTGCATGAAACAATCATTATTTCTACTCAAGTTAAGAACCGGCTTATTTTTTTAAAAGTTGCAACAAATGTGCTGAATGAGTCCTAAGGTGTCAGCGTATCACCAGCGGCCTGCAGGTGTTTATTACACAGACAGATCAGCAGTAAACATCTTTTCCATACTTAGACCCGAAGGCATGACTTGCGTTCAAATTGTGTATGTGTCCTTCAGCAATAGTTTATGTAACTATAAACATACATTTGCTTTACAACTTTTAAGTATTATTTCTTAAATATAGAGATACTCGATCTTCCAGCCTTGCCTGAAGAACCCCTGAGAACGACCCATTATTTAGAAGTGGCAAAATACAGAGTGTGGTCTAAGGATTACTGGCACCTTATCCACTTCTTTGTCCTCTCTCCTGTTCCATTCTATTCTGTGAGGCTCTGGCTGAATAGTTCGGCCACCAGGCACATCTAGGTTCAAATCCCAACAGTGCCACTTACTATTCATGTGATGACCAGTTACATCCTTATGCCCTCTGAGCCTGTCATGAGTACTAAAGGCTCATTAGTACTGGATTTTAATGGTAATACCTATTATCATGGCATCTGAAAATATTGTTTTGACAATGAAGTTCAGACTTTTCTGATTTTAGTCAAAAATCCTTGAGATAATTCCTGCCCATTTTGATCTTTGATCTTCCTCCAGAAAATTACAAGTGTCTGTGTGTTTGCATGTGTCAGTGTAGTTATAACAGGGTAGCTACACTGTTTAGTTAAACAGTAACCAAACCGGTTCTGATGATACACATCTGTATTCCCAGCACATGGGTATACAAAGAAAGAGTTGAGAACAGACGGTAATAAAAACTAGTTCATAGGCCAGGCATGGTGGCCTGTGCTTATAATCCCAGGTGGCAGAGGCATGCAGATCTCTATGAGTTCAAGGCCACTCTGGTCTATGTAGAAAGTTCCAGGACATCCAGGGTCACATAGAGAGACCCTGTTTCAAAAAAAAAAACCACGACCTTTTTTGGGTTTTTTGGGGGGGGGTTGGGGGTACAATGCTATTGCTACTTCCTTCTCTTCCCTGAAATTTCACGAATATTCACATAATTTTCTAAAACAAGTTTAGGCAGTGACAAGAAATTAACAAAGATGCACATAACACAAGTCAACAGAAGAGACCATTATTTATTTACCTTGACAAGGGAAATCTGAAGATTTATACTCTTTCCATTCTTAAGGAGATTCTGCAATTTCCTGCTATGTAGAATGTTATCTACATAGACCCAGAGCCTTTCAACAACATCTTCCTGCAGTTCAAGTTTTTTCTTATAAAATGCAACCAATGACTGTCTTGCCCAATCAAGTAAAACCTGGATTTGTAGAAAACATCCTATGTAAATGAGGTTGTTACAAGAAAGAATTTTCAGCATTAAATGTACACCCAGTCATGACTAAATTCTACTGCCCGAAAAACGAAAACAATTTCCTGTTAAAATATGTCTGCAGTTTCAGTTACCATTGAGGGTGAAACACTGCAGGAGGAGCACTTCAGTCCACAAGTTCAAGATCAGACTGGGCAATATAGCAAGATCCTATCTGAAACAAATAGGCTGAATACGTTTACACATGCTATTAATATCAGTACTTTGGAAGCTGAGGCCAAAACATCTCAATTCAATGGCAGCATGAGATGTATAGTGAAAGCATTTTTAAAAAATCCTCACTTGTGTTAACCTTAGATAATAATATATGTTTTGAAATCTTGAAATGTTTATTAAGGAAAAACAATGATGTCTTCATCTGGCCGCAAAGAAAAGTTTCAGTGAAATTAACATTATTCAATGGCCTTTTCTAAGAGAAACACATAAATATCCACAATAGCCACAGAAGGGATCACAGATGCAAATCAAATGGCAATGAGGGATAATTAAAGGGCAAAAGGAATGAGAATCAGAACATCTGGACATGTGTGCTGAGTCCCCAAGTCATGTGACTTCCAAGTCTGCCTCATTCAGGAGACACAAACAAGGCAAATGGATGCACAAGTGTCTATGAGAGAAAAGAAATTTTGGACACATGCAGTTTCCATTACTGCAACAATGTTTTCTCAAGCACAAAACCCTGAGAAAAGGTGATACTTCAGCTTGCAGAGCTGTGTGTGTGAGTGCTTGTGTGTGTGCCTTGTGTGTGATTGTGGTGATGCTGCCGCTGGTAAGAAACCCAGGGCTTCAGGCTTGCTTGGCAAACACTACGACACTGAGTTACACTTACTCAGTTCTGCTCTCCAGAACACCAGACAGGTAGGACGAGCTGGGGTCTTGATTAAGCCTAGCAGGATTACCTTTTGTTTCATGTTGTTCATTCTGGAAAGTGTAGTGGGTGTGGGCGGGGCAGGTATACTAACTGTTCTGCAGACCACACCTCACACTTCTCAGTTATAACACAGTTTGGTTCACCTCCTGCCGCCTCCTTCAAAGCAGCACTGGGACGGACGTTGTCCGACTCCAGGAGCCCGGCACCCCACCACAGCTGCACCCCACCACAGCTGCACCCCACCACAGCTGCACTGCCTACTTCTTAGCCACAGTAGCACACGGAATCCCAACAGAACACTGTAACTGGTGCCCACCTGCTTCTAGCTTGCCCTCACAACAGAACATTGTAACTGGTACCCACCTGTTTCTAGCTTGCCCTCACACAAGCCTTCCCGACTTCTCACCACCCCCCCCCCCCAGCAAACTGAAAGCTCCCACTGCTTCTTCACAGATACACTTCCAGGGACGCTTTCTCTCCAACGTGTTCTCTAGTCTTTTAAATAAATGTCAATAACCAAGTTGTACATAAAATTATTTTAGACCATAAAATGTGTAAGTTTTACATTAAACTTACTTGTTCTTTATTTGGTAGAAAGCACTGATGGGAAATCCAAGCAAAGTGAGCTAATTTTAGTTTATCTTCCCAGGAAGTTGTCTTGCTTTTAAGTTTAAAGGAAATACCAGAATAAACAGCAGCCATTGCTACACGTCTTCTACAATTAAAAAGAAGAAACAGTATTATAATAAGGCCTAACTGAACAGACAAGAAAATAAACAGTATCTTTAAAAAAAATTTTTTATATGTATGTAACTGACTATATGCACTTGGAAGCCCAAGAAAGTCAAAAGGGGGCATTAGATTCTTTGAGACTAGAGAACAGGCAATTGTGAGCTAGCCACCATGTAGGTGCTGGGAACTGAGCCAAGGTCCTCTCCAAGAACAGCAGTGCTCTTAACTTTGAGCCACCTCTCCAACCCCTCACTATATACCTTATTGGGTACAATTAGGAAGCAGGGGCCAGAGCGAGTGGGGCCATAGCGAGTGGGGCTGGAAAGAGAAGAAAAAGTGTCTGAAGACAGCTACCATGAACTTACATATAATAAATAAATCTTAAAAAAAAAAAAAAAAAAAAAAAGGAAGCAGAGGCCAGCCAAGGATACATGGTAAGATTTTTGTGTCAAATATATAGTTAATTTGAAACTGGCTTTCAGCAAAAGCAGATAAACAACAGATTATAAATACTCCTGCTGTGATCACACATCACACTTAAGAGTACAGGAATTCAATGAGGAAAAATCAAACTGTGTAAATTACTCACAGGATGATAGTCACCATACATGATTTAAGATCAAAAGAGATGCTTTAGCACACAGCCTCTAAAATGTGTTGTGTATCAGGACTGGAACCATTAAATAAGCAAAAAGCAAGCAACACAGTACTTGAAGAAAACAATGCTTCTTGGGGTGAAAAAGAAATGAGGTGGTGAGGCCGAGGGGACCGCCCAGCAGAACCCGTGCTATTTCTGCAGAGAGCCTGAGTTCAGTTCTAGCACCTACAACTATCTGTAAGTCAGTTTCCAGGAGATTCTGCATCTTCTCCCCAGGATCCTTCATGTATGTCAGACGAAAAGAGAGAAGAGAAAGAAGTCAGGCATTAATTTCACTAAAAATGCTCTGACTTCTACTATCACAGTTAACACACACACAGAGCTACATTAGACAAAAAACATATACAATCTTTAAAAAAAACTGTGATAATACAATAAAACCCCAAGTAACAAAGGAAAGAATACATTAACAACCTACAATTGCTGTGAACCCAGCCAAACCTTTTGAGTTTGTAAAAGCCATAACAAGTTGTTTTCATTAAGGTAAACAAATTAGCTCAAAAAAAAAGATAAAACATTCACCATACTGCTGTGTCAAGGCGAGAGACTGTGCGCTTTGGAAAGTTTACTACATGCCTTCAGAACTGAGGGGCATCCCTTCCTGCGCCCCGCCCTCAAATTTCCTTGGGCAGGGGTTTTCAACCTATGGGTCACGCCCCCAAAGGATTGCATACCAGATACTTACATTATGCTTCATAACAGTAGGAAAATTACAATTATAAAGTAGCAACGGAACTTCTTATGGCGGGGACGGAGTGGTCGCCACAGCAAGAACTGTATTAAAGGGTCACAGGATAGGGAGGGTGTGTGTCTCTACCACATGAACAGTCTTAACGGATCGCAGGACTAGGAAGGTTGAGAACCACTGTTCTAAGGGCTGGAAAGACGACTCAGTGGTTAGGATTACTTACTTACCGCGTTACCAGAGAGCCCGGGTTCGAGTCCCATACCCTACATCTTGGCTCACAGCCACCTGTATCTCCTCCAGTTCTAGAGCTAACGCCCTCTTCTAGCCTCTGCGGGTGTACATAGATATGAGGAGGCAAAACACTCACACAAATAAAAATTTGAGGAGGAGGAGGAGGAGGAGGAGGAGGAGGAGGAGGAGGAGGAGGTTGTTCTAGATTGATACCTTCAAATCCTACTACCCGGATCCGGGCTCCCTCGGGTCCGAGCTCCGTGTAGGAGACTGGGGTGCTCTCTCTAAAGTGGGTCTCCCTCAGATCAAGGTTCTCGCAAGTGGAGCTCCTCCAGATCGCGGTAATACCTTCAGAACCTCAAGTAGAGTTCTCTCAGGAAAAATACCTGAGGTTGGGGCTCCCTTAGATAGCGGGAAACCCCTCGGGCAGGGCCTCCTCAGATCCCGTCTCTCCAGCAGGGTTCCCTCCAGTTGGGACTGGCGTCTCCTTGCAAAAACCAAACTCCTCAACCATCCGCTCACCTGGGACCTCCAGAGCCGCGAGCCACACGTGAGGGAGGCGCTTCCGGCAGACGTTGACGCCAACGGCTTGGGGCGGGGAGGGGCGTCACGCAGACATCGCTAGAGGAGCGCCGAGCGCGCCCTGGCCGCGGCGTCGCGCGTCCGCGGCCTAGCCCGGCGCGCCCGCTCCGTCAGGCGGTCATGGGGCGGCCACCGAGGACCGCGGACGCGGCAGGACGTAGGGCGCGGGGACCCGGCTAGCCGGCCGCGGTACGGAGTCCTACGGCGGGCAACTGATACGGAAGCAGCCGGTGCCGGGGCGGCGGCGGGGCAGCGGGAGCCGCCTGGGATGTTCAGTGAGTGCGGGCGGGGCGCGGGGCACTGGGGGGGGGGTGGGGAAGGGACGCGGGGGAGGGGCCTCGGGCGAGCGGCTCGGGCGCGCGAGCGCGTCCCCCTGCGCAGTCCCGGCCTCCTCGCGCGCGCGGGCCCGAGCGACCCCGCACGTGGCGGCCCCGGCTGCACGCGCCCGGAGACCCCCGCGGCCCCGCCGGGCGCCCTCGCGCGGAGCCAACTGCGAGCTCACGAGGGCGCTCGGCGGAAGTGGGCGGCGGACGGACGGCTCGCGGCTGCCGCCGGGAGACGCGGCCCCGCGGACCTCGCAGGCGCTGTGGCTCCGGCGTCGAGAGGTGAGTCCCCCCCCCCCTCGCCGGGACCCCGGACCCGCAGGTGGATGGCCGGGGAGTCCGGTCCAGCCCGGCCCGCCCTACTGGAAAGTGAAGTGGGAAGGGAGTCCGCCTTCTCCAGTTTACAGACTTCTTGGCTACTTAAACTCGGAGGGGGCTGAGTGTCACGGATGGAGTTGGTGACCGCAGAGACTTAGAGTTGCAGCCATGCAGCTGGCAAGCTTGCTGCCTCGGTTTCTCCTCCTGTAAAATGGGATGGTAATTTAAGACCAGACTCAGCTGGGAGTGGTGGCGCACTCTGTAATCCCAACACTCTGTAGGCTGAGGCAGAAAGATTGCCGCGAATTGTTAGCCAGCCTGGTGTACGAAGTGAGTTCGCCAGTCAAAGTGACAGAGTGAGACTTGGTCTAAGTACACACACATGCAGGAGAGCCTTGTTTTATGAACTATAAAGCGAATATTAAACCAGAAAAACCAAAAAGTTAGTTCGTTCTTCAGTATTTGCCATCAATAATAAGGTTCGTGTATTTTGGGACAGTCTCTTCCAACTGTGAGATTTGTATGTACTTCTGTCACTGAAAAGAGACGAAGACCTCTTCTGACTGCTTAGTAACTGTTTTTGTTATTCACTCTGTATATTAGAATCTATGTACGACATCTGGGGGCAAACGGGGCTTTGCTTTTTTTTCTGACTTGTTTTAGCTTGATGTGTGACCAGCTCTGATCATTGAACTTTATTTATTTATTTATTGGTGTTTTGAGACAGGGTTTCTCTGTGTAGCCCTGGCTGTCCTGGAACTCACTCTGTAGACCAGACTGGCCTCAGAAATCCGCCTGCCTCTGCCTCCCGAGTGCTCAGTGGATTAATCCACCTCCCAGGCTGGTGGATTAAAGGCTTGCACCACCACTTTCTGGCCATTGAAGTCATTTTTCCAGCCTTCCACATAGCCATCAGCGTGTTAACTGATTAACTTCAGGTTCTCATTGGAATAAACCTCAGTGAGCATTTGCCCCTGTGCTCCCCTAGGAGCCCCGTGTGGGATCAGTGGAGCACAGGGTGCAGGTTCAGACATGGTATGTATCCACACGACTGTGTTCCCATCCAGGAACTACATGACTTGGGGCAAGTTGTCTGACTACGGGCCTCAGCTTTCCCATCTGAAGTTTACCTGCCTGATAGGGTAAAAGCAGATAGTCTGTGGGAAGTACTTAAGGTGGCGTCTTACTTAGCAGTGGAATGTTAAGTAAACGTTAGGTATCAATGGTAGTGTAGGAAACACAGTACTATGACACGGATTGTGATGGTGTTCCGGGCTCCGGGAGTAGAAGGGCAGAGCCCAGGAAGCCATGGAAGGAAGAGTTAGCCAGACTGAGCATCAAGATTTGTTCACACCAGGTGAGCGTTTGTGAGGGTGCCTCCGTGGGAGGGGGTTTGGCCAAAGCCTGTGTAAAAGATGAGGGGACCCCAAAGTGAGAACGGAAAACAGCGGTTCAGCGCAACCTCCAGATGACATGGTGGGTTCTTTGTTTTATCCTTAAGTGAAAGCAGTGAGTTTTAAACTGACGCAACGCATTGGCTCTTCAGGAAGAAGGCTGTAGTCGAGTGGGGCTGGGTGGTAGTGGAGAAGGTCATCTCTACTTTTGTATCTAACTTAGTACAGAAATTTTTAATCTAAATTTCAAAGCTTAGAGAACATTAAAACAAAACATGAAGATACGGGTCATTCTAGACAGTATTTCCTAAAAACTATATCTTGGCAAATGTCTTATACCAGGTTACAAGGAAGGTTTCTCTGAGAAGTCTCATTCTGATTGGAGGGTGTTAGCTCATGCCGTGGTTGGTGCTCCAACATCAAGATGGTCCTCAGGAGGACATGCCAGGTTGGAGCAAGCCAGTGGTGCTTGGTTGGAACTTTTATTCAGTCTCACCAAGTCAGTTATATAAACAAAACAATAAAAATAAATATTCACTGAGGAGTGTTGGGGTCATGTCTCAGAGCACAGGTACAGAGCACATGCCAAACACATGTCTGGAAATGGTGGTTTGTTCTTGTCCTAGTGCAACAGGCCATGGCAAGGGGTTAGAAAGTTCAAGGTCAGGCTAGCTAGGTACAAAGTTTAGGCTATCATGGGCTACATAGCAAAAACTCTGACTTGAGGGGGGTGGCAACAACAAATATTTTCAGGGGTGAGTGCAAACGAGCTTATCGATAGCTTGGACTGAGACTTCCAGCAAGGAGAGCACATGGGGTTTGAAAGAAGCACCCTGAGGACTGAGGGTGCCTGGGTACAGAGTGCCTGCCTGCCTGCCTGCCGTGGAGAGCCTTAGGCTTAATCCCCATTGCCTGCCTCCCCCTTTACCCCAAAAAAACCTTGTTATCTGTGGTGACCTGGTGGGTAAGATAAAATGCTTTAGAAGGTCAATTCCATGTCCATCTGGACTTCTCTGAGTTGGGGTCTCCTTTGTGTCTGTCCCTGGCTGACCTCACTTGCATCAGTCCTCCTGGCCTCCTTAGGACTCAGATTAAAACTGCGCCACAGCGCCCAGACCGAAAATAGGGTTTGACAGTGTGTGGTGACGTCCTTGGCACTGGTGTTTGAAGATGTGTAACGGTCGGGGCACAGTTGTACCACATTTGATGTTATACTGCTATGCCCTTCTGTGTCGGTGAGCTTCTGTATGTGGTGGTGAATAGCGATGGCCCCCATAGACTAACTCGTGTTTGTTGTTTACATAGCCTTGGCTGTACTGGGACTCACTGTGTAGACCAGGGTTGCCCTCCTGAGTACATGAACGTGTGCCTCACCACAAGAGGGGATGAACCACACCCAGCATGGCTTATGTTTGGTCCCTTGATGGAATGTTTGGGGAGGGCTTAGGAGGTGCTGCCTTTGGGAGGCGATGTATCACTGAGGGTTGGCTTTGAGGTTTCAAAAGTCCATGCCTGGTCTAGTCTCTCAGCCCCAACTTGTGGATAAGCTGTAAGCTGTCAGCTACTGCTCCAGTGCGGTGCCTGCCTTGCTTGTCTGCCACCATGCTCCTCACCATGATACTCATGGACTTACCCTCTGAAATAGTAAGCAAGCCCCCAATTAAATGCATGCTTTTGCCTAGTGGTGGTGGTGGTGACACCGGCGGCAATGGCAATGGTGCCCAGCTTTAATCCCAGCACTCAAGAAGCAGAGGCAGGTGAATCTGTGAGTTTGAGGCCAGCCTGGTCTACAAAGCTAATTCCAGGACATCCAGGGTTACATAGAAAAACCTTTTTTCAACACACATACACACACCACCAAAATATTTGCTTTTATAAGTTGCCGTGGTCATGGTTTCTCTTCATTAGCAATAGAAAAGTAACCAAGAAAATATAGACCTTTTTTCTCCCCTGTGCTATAAAAACAGTATTAAAGTAGGGGTAAAATACTTGTGGCTTTCTTGGTTCCTAGAAATCACAAAAGATCAAACCCTAAAATAAGTCCATGTAGAAACTAGATAGCGCTCAAACTTTCAAATCAGAATATAGTTCATGCTAACTGTGCCTTCAGAAGCCAGTGAGTGGAATAGGAATTGAATCTTAATATAGCTTTAATCAGTGTTACCAATCTGAGAAAACAAAGATTCATATTCTGTCTTGAATCCCTTCTCCAGCCAGCAGATTATATAAGGAGAGGAAGGTGTTAGGGACAAACGTGTCAGTCACTCTAGAGCTCAGCCTTGACCCTTTGGTCAGCCATCTTTCTAAGATTTAGGATGCCTGTGCTTCTCTCGTTGTTGCTCCCTTTTCTCTCATTCTGGGGGTGTTTGAGTGCAGGCATTACTTCTTGAAATGCAGGGTCAAGTTAGTTTCTGCTGGTTTCCACTATGTACTCTTCCTGGGGCATCTGAGCTGAGGGGTTAGCTCAGGACAAACTAAACATTAATGGCATTGTGTACCAGGTCCTTTTTATACTGTGGAGTATCCATGTCTTTATTATACAGAACATGAAAATACTCTCTCTGTCCTGCATTGCTTTCCTTTTTGAGACAGGGTTTTTAGGCCTGGCTATTCTAGAACTTGCTATGTAGACCAACCTGTACTTAACCCCACGGAGATTCACCTGTCTCTGCCTCCTTAAAGGGCATCATCACAAGCCATTCTACATCACTTTCTTTTTCTTCTGCATTGTAAAATGGTCTCAGTCTACCCATGGCCACCCGCCTGTGTCTATATCCCCATGCTGGCTTCACTGCTGCGCTTTGCCTTTGCTTTCCCTGGGATTGGAATTACAGGTGTGCACCCTGAGAAGGACCCTCCCACTGGGCATGGTGGCCCACAGCTTTAATTCTAGCGCCCAGAGGTGTGTGTGTTGAAGGCTGCATGGTCTAGCAATGCAAGTTCCAGGCCAGCCAGGGCTACGATGTGAGACCCTGTCTTACAAACAAATGAAAAGCCTTCTCTCTAGTGGACTGTCATCTGGGGGATAGTAGTGGTGTGCATGGAGAGCCTTCATTGGTACAAGGGAACTTATTTAGAGATAGATGACCATTGAGATAGTCCAGTTAAGAAGTGCTTTGTGCTGTCAGCAGGAAGGACAAATGATTCTCTTTAGAAAGAAATTTCAAGGGCTGGAGAGATGACTCAGCAGGTAAGAGCACTGACTGCTCTTCCAGAGGTCCTGAGTTCAAATCCCAGCAACCACATGGTGGCTGACAACCATCTGTAAATGGGATCTGATGCCCTCTTCTGGTGCTGTCTGAAGACATCGACAGTGTACTCACAAGCAGGGCTGGAGGGAGAAGGGGGGGAAAAGAAAGAAAATTCAAATCGAAATTAGAGATTTCTTACAGGGGGCAAAGTATCTTAGAGAATGGCTAGTTCTCTTGCTTTAATGGTGGTAATAGTGTGGTCCAGACCTGCATTCTCAGCACTTGGGAAGCAGAGGTAAGAGGACTGCCCCAGTTGTCTCTAAGGACAAGTTAAGCAGTAGCTAACCCGGTCATGGGGTCACGGAGGAAAGGTGGATTAAGACAGGAGGTGAGGAGTCACAGTCCTTCTCAGCAGCTCATTGAGGCTGAGTAGAGCCAGCCAGCTGGATAAGGAGACTGGTGTGGAACCACTAGGTTAGGACGTTGTAGACAAGATTTGTTGTTAACCAGAGAAAACATGGAAATCTTGAAGGTGATAGAGAAATCCGCTTTACTTTTTCTCCCTTTTGAGATTTTATGTTTATAAGCTCTACACACCGCATGTATGTAGTGCCCTTGAAAACCAGAATAGGGTGGCAGAACCCCAGAGACTAATTACACACAATTGTAAACTGCCAGTGGGTTTTAGGAATTGAATGCATATCCTCTGGAAGAGCGTCTCTGAGCCATCTACCCAGCCCAAGAAATCAGCTTCTGTTGTTGTCCATTGGGTTTTGTGGTTCCTAAGTGCAAACTTCATAACTACCACCACCAAAACCTCAGCTTTGTCCGTTTCATCCTGAGCCCTGGCTATAGGCCTCATTTACAAGGTCTTTCATTCTTTAGGGGAACTTCAGGAGAAAGCACAACTGCATTGGTACTCATTGCTGGGTCTGAGCAGAGATACACTTTGAAAGGCAGCATTTTTAGAGGTAGAAATAGGATCAGAAGTTCAAGGCCCTACTCGGCTTACCTACAGTGAGTTTGAAGTCAGCTTGGATACATGAGACAGGGTCTGAAGGAAGAAGTCAGGGTTTTAAATGATCTAAGATGCAGCTAAAACTGCAGTGTGGCACACTTATGTTCCCAAAAAGGTAATTGAATATACTCTTGTGACAATGGAAACACTGGACTTTTGGGTGCCCACTTAGGTGACCTTTAGATAGATCTTGCTCCATGTGATGGCACATGCCTGTTACTCCAGTACTTGAGAGGTGAGGCCTGGACATCCCGAGTTCAAGGCCATCTTTGGAGACTGTAGAGCCAACTTGAGCTATGTGAAACCATGTCAAAAAATGAAACCAATCCACCAGAACAAAAGATGGGAGGAGGGAGCTTAAATTAATTGAGCACCTTAGGTATTTTACATGACATCTCAACAAAAGTATAAAGTTCTAGACCTACCCCCCAGCTGAGGACTGGACTCAGGGCTGCTCTACCACTGTGCTAAATCCCCAACCCCTAAGTCCAGACTTTTTAAAGCATAAGTTCACAATCAGAAAAAATACACTCTTCACATACCCCCAAAACTGGCCCACGGTCAACAACTCTCATCAAGCTAATTTGAGGATTGTGTAGAAGTTAGATTCCCTGATTTACATTGAACTCATTCTTGAAGCTTCTGTTCTAGAGGAATGAGTGGAGTCTGTATAGTGGAGTCTTGGCATTTCACAGAGCTGAGGACTTACAACTTGGCTTGTCTTAGTAGAGTTGCTTTTTGGTTTTCCCTGCCTGCTCACTTTGATGGTAAGTGGGTGAGGCTGAAATGCATGTAACTGATGGACCGAGGTTACCAGGCCCTGCTCCAACAGGGGGCGTGTATGAGGGAGACCCTTCTCATACTGGGACGTGTGAGAGGAGTCAGCAGGTTTTCCTTCCTGGTCATTACTTGGAGTGATCATGGAAGGCTACATTGCAGCTTTGTTGAGAGTTAGTGGAACAGAAGCAACCATTAAGATACAGGAAAAGGATGTTTGGCATCAGTTTTGTGTGAACTGAAAACTGAGAAGCCTTGAAATTTAAACAAAGGGTAGTGTAATTATATCCAAGCCCCTTTATTTTATTAGTGCTTTATTATGATCACTGGAAAATGGGCAGGTATCTCAAAATTACAGTAGAAGTCTCATCTGAGACTTGGATCTATTTTAAGGTGTATACACACTAAGGACACATACTTATGCCCATTTATGGATATTTTGCCATGGAAATCCAGTTACTCTGCTGCATTCTTTCATTATTTTGCTTAAAATATGTGCAGCAGAATAGAACCAGCTAAGCCAATTGAATCATGTCTATGGTATTTTGTGTTTCACGAGGGCTGTAAACACAGTTCCTGCTGAATTTCTGCCCTGAGGTCTTTGGCCCAGAAACTGACTCACCTGTCCTCCGGGAGAGTCTCTTAAGAGTAAAGGCAGTTGCAGTCAAAGAATCACAATCAGGCAGTTAATTGGGGCTAAGTTCTTGTGTTGGGTTACACACTTCTCTCTATTCTAAATGTAGCTGAATGTTTATTTTGGAGTGGGTGGGGTGAGACAGTTTCTCGGACAACCTTTACTGTGCTGGACTTGTAGACCAGGCTGGCCTTGAATTTAGAGATCCACCTGCCTCTGCTTCAGGAGTGCTCGGATTAAAGGCGTGTATCACCACGCCCAGCTTTTTTTATTTTAGGACTAAACTGGAATGTAGCCAGAGGAAAGGCTTTGTGCTTTGCCCTTCACTTTCTCCACGTTTGGACCATCACAGGTGACATTTCCGTTTTCTTTTACATCTTTGGGGTCTTTTCCCCCCATCTGCAGACAAGTATGTGTTGTCCTATCTTGAAGATAGGGTCAGTGTATTAGTCAGGGTTCTCTAGAGTCATAGAACATACGGAATGTCTCTATATTGAAGGAGTCTAGAAGTAGATTCCGACAGATGTGCTGGGAAATAAATGCAAGCAGGCGAAGAAGAGGCGATCTTCTGTCTTCCAATGCCCTTATGTAGGTCTCCAGCAGAAGGTGTGGCCCAGATTAAATGTATGTATCACACCTGGATCTGGGACTTGTTTTGTCTCAGACTGACCTTGAACTCAGAGATTCTTGGCCTTCCCATTCACAGCTGACCATTGTTGGGGTAGTTGGACTGCAGACTAAGTCATCACAACAAGTTCCCTCAGTATAGAGAGACATCCATGAGTTCTGTGACCAGAGAACCCTGACTAACACAGTGGGTAACATTTTGTTTGTAACATGGTTTTGTCTGTGTGACTTCTGCCCTCCCTATTCTCCTAGCTATGTGACTTTGAAGAAATTGGAGGATTGGTCTTCAGAATATTTCACAAATCAGTTTAGAAGGAAAAAGACATTTACTGATACTCTGGAAGCAGTGTGTTAGCCAAGTAACCAGGAAAGATGTATCCATGCACAATACACTCCAAGGAATTACAGATGGATACCAGAGGTATTTAAAGAACAGAATAACGGCGGGAGAGCGCGCAGCAGAGCGCTGGATGCTCCTCCAGAGGACTGGGTTTGATTCCCAGCAGCCGTGTGGCAGCCCACAGGCATCTGTGACTCTAGATCCAGGGGATCCAATGGCACAGAAATTGTGCATAGACACATGCAGGCAGAACACACTACACAGTTTTTTATTAATAAACTTTTTTTAAAGAAAACAGTTCTGTAAAGTTTTTTTGTTGTTGTTTTTTGGTTTTTTTGTTGGTTTTTTTTTTTTTTTTTTTAGTTTTTTTTTGAGACAGAATTTCTCTGTGTAGTCCCAGCTTGCCTGGAACTCAGAGGTCTACCAGCTTCTGCCTCCTGAGTGCTGAAATTAAAGGCGTGCGCCAGCACTGTCTGGCTCAAAAAGACGAAACTTTCAATATATATGCAAGTGAGTTTTAAAGTAGAAGGCTGATTCATATGAGTGAAATTTAAAGCTAACACAACCCTAAGTCAGAAATGGAACTCCATGCAGCTGTACAAGTGATCAGGAGCTGCACTGCACAGGGGTTAGCCCTTGGTTTAAAGAAAGCTACTTTGACAGGTGTGAGTATCTGTAAGTGGCAGTGTTGTGCATTTTAGAATGGACAACATGTTTTGGTCCTGAAGAAGAAAATGTGATGGTTGTTTAATGTTTTCATTATAATGGCATAAGACATGATGGTGTGGTTGCTAATCTTGGTTGTCAACTTGAGTATATTTTTGGAATTAGATAAAACTCAAAAATGGCTATGCACACCTGTGAGGATATTTTGCTTAGTTAGGTCGTTTGAAGTGGTAAGGTCCACATCTTCTGCCGACCAGCTTGCTGGATTTTTGGACCTTCCATTCATTGGTAGTCATTGTTGGATGAGTTGGACCACCGGCTGTAAGTCTTTCTAGTAAATCTGCTTTCCTCTTTCTGATAGATTCATTCTGTAAGATCTGTGACTCTAGAGAACCCTGACTGATGCAGGTGGGGTTCCTAAGACATGATGGTGTTCCATACAGCTGCTGGCCTGTCACTCGTGTCCTCACCGCCCTCCTCCGTCCCCACTGATCTCCTCGGTCTCCACTGTTTTCTGTCTCTCTCCTATCTTTAGTATTTTTTGAAGGATTGGTTTTGTAGTGGTGCTTGTTGTCTGTCTCAGCAGTGTGTATCGTTAGGGTTGGTTACAGGAAGATGAGTGAGGGGTTGGTATAGGCCCATCTCTCCCTCCTCCAATAGAAGTTTTACTTTTCTTTGGCTTTTAGTTTTAATCATGAGGGGCATGCCAGTTGTGTGCCAGTGCTTATGTGGGGGTCAGGAGACAACTTGGGAGTTGATTCTCTTCCACCTTTACATGGTTCTAGACATTAATCTCAGATCATTAGGCCTTATGACAAGTATTAATACCCACTGGGGAATCTGTCTGGCCAAGTTTCTCTTTAAAAATGCACTAAAGGGCAGAATGGAGCGTGAGGTGAGGCAACTGGAGGGGGCTGTACTTAGGAAAGTGGAGAACTGGTCCTGAGGCCGGGATCCGCTTGTGAGGTGAGGGTACTGTTCAGCTGGAACTCAGCTGGGACACAGGTGAACCTAAGTTCGGTTTTGTTGCCCCTGGTTATCTCTGTACTGTAGTTTCTGATAGAGTGATGTTTGAGGCGGTGACAATGGTAGATGTTCCTGTTCCAGGGTAGATTTGGTAGTAACAAAGAATACCCCCTGCTGCTCACTTTTAAAGCCTCAGATGAACTCAGATTATTTCAACAGTTTATGTGATTTGTGTTAACACATGGACACACCACCCTTCACGTTCTCATCAATTTCTATGTCCATGATTTAAATAATTACAAATATTTTAATTTAGATGGAAACACATTGCTTAAATTCTCAACTTCAGGTTACACTATTTTCTTTGTTTTTGGAGAGAAGGTTTCTTTATATAGACCAGGCTGTCCTGGCATTCTGTAGACTAGGTTGGCCTAGAACTCCAAGATACACCTGCCTCTGGCTCCCTCGTTCCATTGCGTTGGACAGGCAACATCTCTTTTAACTATTAAGGACTATGGGCTTGTGATGGTTTGTATGTGCTTGGCCCAGGGAGTGAACTTGTTGGAGTAGGTGCGTCACTGTGGGCGTAGGCTTTAAGACCCTCATCCTAGCTGCCTGGAAGCCAGCCTTCTGCTGGCACCCTTCAGATAAAGATGTAGAACTCTCAGCTCTGTCTGCACCATGCCTGCCTGGATGCTGCCATGCTCCCACCTTGACGATAATGGACTGAACCTCTGAACCTGTGAGCCAGCCCCAATTAAATGTTGTCCTTATAAGACTTGCCTTGGTCATGGTGTCTGTTCACAGCAGTAAGGCCCTAACTAAGACAAGTTGGTACCAGGGACTGGGGTATTGCCTTAATAGGCCTGACTGTGCTTTTGTTTGGAAGAACATGGATTTGGGGACTTTGGATTTGGAAGGCAGTAGAGTGCTCTAAGTGGGGGTTAATGGGCTATAGTAGGAGACTCTGGAAGACTTACTGAGAGTGATGTGAACTGTGTGGACCTGGCCAAGCAGGGTTCACTGGAGAATTTCAATATGTGGCCTAGAGACTGTTTTTATGGTACTTTGGTGAAGAATGTGACTACTTTTTGCCCTTGTCTAAAGAGTCTGCCTGGGGCTAAGGTGAAGAGACTCATTCATTGCATTGACAAAGGAAGTCTTAAAAAGCCCAGCAGACTTTGCTCTGGTTAAGTCTCAGGAGAGTTTTGAACAAGCCTAGCTGGGAAGGGACATGGAAGGTAAGGGTTTGAGTACAAAAGGGCCGGAAGGGAAACGGATCCGAGCCGGTGCTCAAGGAGAGTAAATTGAATTGAGGGAGTGGTGACCTTGGGGCAAGATCCAGTTCAGCTAAAATCCTGTTGTAGAGGTACACACCTTTAATCCCCAGAAACAGATATGCAGATCTCTGAGTTCAAGGCCAATCTACAAAGCTAGATCCAGGACAGCCAAGCTTAGCCAGTGAAGGAGTCGGAAAACAGAAAGCTGGTGACAATGTAATAGAACAAGGGGCTGTGTTCCAGCTTCTGCAAGCAGCAGAACTTCACAGCTTCAGCCTTGTGGCTCTGGCTTTAGAGTCCAGAGTAGAAGGGTCTACTAGGACAATTGATGCTGGTGAGCTGGAGCTAAGAAATTAGTGGTGATTAAGAAGAGACCAGCATCACTGAGGTGAAGTCCTCTGAGAAGTGTTTTCTGAGAGCACAAAGAAGCTGTGTTCCAGAGATAGCCAAGGTTGTACCTTATGCTGCAGCTGTACTTGGTAATGTGTAAGAGTCACTCAGGTGGTACTGGTTTTGAAGGCATGAAGGCATTATGAAAAACAACTGAGTCTTGGCACTGTGAGAGGCCATGGAAGGCCATTGGTGAAGCTGCAGCCTCAGTTGTAGTTGACTGCCCAGGACTGAAGGGGTCATACAAAGGAGTTGAGGCTTGGCACCATGAAGAGAGCCTATGAGAGGCTATTGGTGAGGCCTAGTTGCAGTGGAAACCCCCCCAGCATATTGATCACCAAGAACAGCAGCAGCAATAGAGTGGGTCAACCTGAGCTTAGAGGGCAGAGCTGGAGAAGTGATGCCAGCCCTTTGGAGGAGCCCAAGAGCCATGGGTTATCTGCTGAGGAAAGCAACCCAGGAGAAAGAAGTTGTTGCAGTCAACAAAGATGAAAAAGGAATTGGAGATCTGAAAACTGCTTTGACATCAGATGTGGAGATGCAGAGCTTGGAGTTTGCCCTGCTGGTTTCCTGTCTTGCTTTGGGGATTACAGTTAAGTGATTGGATGAATCTCAAAGGAGACTTTGAACTTTGAACATTGTTGAGACTGCTATAGACTATGGGGACTTTTGAAGTTGAACTAAATGTATTTTGCAGTATGCTACATTTAGGTATGGCCTCATAGACTTGTGTGTTTGAACAAGTCTATGGGGGCCAGGGAGTGGAGTGTGATGGTTTGTATATGCTTGGCCAAGGGAGTGGCCTCATTGGAGTAGGTGTGTCGATATGGCCTCAAGAGCCTTATCTTAGCTGCCTGGAGGCCAGTATTCTGCTAGCAGCCTTCAGATGAAGATGTAGAACTTTCAGCTCCTCCTGCACCAAGCCTGCCTGGATGCTGCCATGTTCCTGCCTTGATGTTATTGGACTGAACCTCTGAGCCAGTAAGCCAACCCCAATTAAATGCCTTGGTCACAGTGTCTGTTCACAGCAGTAAAGCTCTAACTAAGGCCAGACAGTGGTGGCGCACGCCTTTAATCCCAGCACTCGGGAGGCAGAGGCAGGCGGATTTCTGAGTTCGAGGCCAGCCTGGTCTACAGAGTGAGTTCCAGGACAGCCAGGGCTACACAGAGAAACCCTTTCTCCAAAAAAAAAAAGGTTCTAACTAAGACAGGGCTGGATGTGATTGCACCTTTATTTAATCCCTGTACTTGGAAGGCAGAAGAAGGCAGATCTCTGAGTTTGAGGCCATGCCGGGCTACAAATCAGCCAACACTGTCTCAAGGAAAGAAGGGTGGGGAGAGTGATGAGTGGGGTGCAGCTCACTTGTGCAGAGCTTACTGCTGTGTGAGGCTCTGGGTCCCATCCCTAGAGCCACACAGAATCTTCCATCGCTGGATCCTCAGCTTGTCAGCGGCTACTTACCCCGTCAGTATCTGTGCTTCTCGGACCTTTGTCTGATGCTGCCTCCTACTTGAGCTTTTACACTGCACTTCTGAGGCTGCTAATAACAGCTCTCTGACAGAGCAGCAGAAATGGCCTGAAGTTCAAACTGGGCCTGCTTGCTGGATGCTAGGAGCTCTGAAGAGAAGGTTCGTGCGCTGGTTGAACAGCAGTGTGTTTGAGAGTAATCTGTGGGTGTGTTACCCCTGCTATTTCCATCAAAGAGGCTGACTGTGGCCATCGGAAAGGTAGATAAAAATGAAAGGGAGTGTAGGTTTGTAACGAGGGAACCCAGACTGTGTCCTCACTGGGTCACTCCAGGGTCTGTCTTTCCAGCTCTGTGACACCTCTGCCATCCCTTACACCATGCTCCCTATGTTTCTTCTTAGGTCATGAAACGAGTGCGCACGGAGCAAGTTCAGGTGGCAGTGTCCTGCTACCTCAAACGCCGGCAGTACGTGGACTCAGAAGGCCCTTTGAAGCAAGGTCTGAGACTCTCACAGAGCCCTGAGGAGATGGCGGCCAACCTCACAGGTATCAGGGTTCTATGGCTGGTCTGGAGCAGGAGCTGTCAATGCCCACATGGGTTCTCAGCAAAGGGTAGGCTACCAAGCCTCAGTGAGCAGCTCTGAGGGACACTGGCCTCTAGGCCTTTCCTGTCCCTCAAAACTATGCTCACCGAACTTCTGGAGCCCCTAGCTAGAGCCGTGTTTCCTTCCTTGGAGTCTAGATTGTTTTATGGGCACCTGGTGGTAGGTGCAACTTTTCTACCCTGAGTGTCTTGAGCAGGTCCTCGCTGCTAGCGTAGAACCTTGCTCCTGCGAGTCAGGCCTACACTGGATGCCTACTATAGCTTGATGACTGGTGTCCGAGCACTTCTGAGGTTCTTAGATTGTGTTCTGAAATCCTAATTCAGAGCTGGACATGATGGCTCATACCTCTAATCCCAGTACTTGGGAGGCCAAAGTGGGAGGGCTGCAGTTAGTTTTCGAGCAGTTTGGAGTATAGAATGAGGTCCAGCCAGACTAGGGGCCATAAGGAGCCTGCACTATCAGGTTGGAGGGCATGTGCGATCTGGAGAGAGACTGTAGACCAAAGGATGGGTGTTAGGTATAGTCCAAGGGCCCAAGTTAGAATTAGATATAAGAGCCAAGAACCAGCATAGTCTGGGGTGACCAGGAACTGGAAGGGTATTGACTAAGGAAGGGGAGAAAGAATTCCTGCCTGCTCTAGCTACCTCTGAGTTCAGCTGGAGAGCAGGACCTCTTCTTCACACCCCCTCTTCTGTACATTATGGTGACTCCCTCAGTCCTACTGTATTCACTGATACCCCTCCATCCTCAGTGTAGTAGCTAGATACCGCATTTTCTTTGGGTCACTATAAAGATGACATCTGGAAGTCAAGGTTGGTACCACCTAAGTGACTGCCTGCTGCGAAGGGATTTGAGGACATCTTTCTCCATTTGCAGGGCAGCATGTCTCTGGATGTCCTAGTTACAGTGGGAATCAAGAGCAACATGGTGTAGACTCTTCACTGGGTTGTGCAGAAAGCTTAAGTTTCTTTAGGAAGCATAAATTCAGGGCAGGTGTGATGGACGTGCTCCTATAATTCCAACATAAAGAGAAGAAAAAAGAAATTCCCAGGTCAGCTGGGAAGACCCTATCAGAAGAAGAAAGGACAAAGTCAAAAGAGCTGTTTGCTGCTAAAGAGTGAGGCCCGGGCTGCTTCCATCTGCCAGTTTCCCAGACACTGCAACCAACCTCCTTCCCCAGGAAGGCAAGTGAACAGCTGTCTGCCCAGACCAGAGATACTCTCTGTGAAACTATTCATGCCATGCTAAGAGACATTCCACACTCCCATCATCTCTAGTGCCCTGTTTCACATCCAGGGGCAATAGGCCCTGGGGGAATACTTCTCTGGCCTCTGCCCATAGCATAGTACTGAGATAAGAAAATGCTGCTCAGGGAGAAAGAACATTTTGAGGTTTTTTTGTTTTTTTTTAAGGTGCATTGGTGTTTTGCCTGTGTGTATGTCTGTGTGAGGGTGTCAAGTCACTTGACACTAGATTACAGACAGTTGTGAGCTGTCATGTGTGCTAGGACTTGAACTCAGGTCCTCTGGAAGGCATGGCCTCTCAGATTGACAAACCCAGGCCATAGTACATGTTCCATGCTAACGTGGGCTAGACATTTTCCAATAAATCTCAGGAATATTGCATACCTGTCTTCTTGTCACTTGATCTACCTTGTACTTTGTAGCTGTTCAGTCCTCTACCCTAGTATTCTGGGTATCAGAAGAGAAGGGAGACAAACGGTGTTGGCAGCCTGCTCCAGTCTGGCAGAATCCTAGAGACTAAGCGATGCCATTGCGCTGTGCCCTGTCTATCCTGCTGTGTGGTAGATAGTAACCGCCTTCCTGCCTCTGTCTCACGTGTCTTCCTCTTTAGTCCAATCAGAATCTGGTTGTGCAAATGCGGTGTCTGCAGCCCCTTGCCAGGCAGAACCCCAGCAATATGAAGTACAGTTTGGACGACTGAGGAGCTTTCTCACTGGTGAGTCCTTTTTAAGAAGTCGAATGATGTAGTCTATTACAGCGTAGTGTTACGGTTTGGAGAGTCAGGTACATTTATTTATTTATTTATTTAAGCACCAGCACACTTTTAGCACAGTGGTTGCGTGCAAAGGAAATTTCTGTGAGATGTCTGTAACCTTTAGGTTAAAGTTTACAAGGATAGAGAACTCTGCATGTCCTGTGTCTCTGCCGGTGGCTTTTGTCACAGTAATTTATGACTTCCTCTTACCAAACCAGCTTAGTCAACAGGTTCTCCTGGGCAGGAGGGAGGATTAAAACGGGAAAAAAAAGACAACCAGACAGCATTGTAGCATGACCCCGGCCAGGTCTGAGGCTGCTTTGTTATTCCCAATCCGCTTTACACATTTTAATTACACGCAGATAATGAGGTCAGGTCTAGGTTGAGGAACAGCAGGTGGTCAGGGATCAAGCCATAAACAAAGTCCCGGACCCCTGTTTCTAAAAAGGCTTATCTGGATGACCAAGATATCTGAGCCCACTTCCCTGTCCTAGCCTAAAATCAGGATTCCTCCCTGTACTTACTTCCCTGCCCTAGCCCAATGTCAGTCTCCTGCCAAGGAGCCCCAAAAAACTCCCTACATTCCTCAGAGTGAATGAAAATCAAATCAGCTGTGGACAAAGTATCCTTGAAATGAAGTGAGCTTGAAACCACTACTCCAAGAGACTACGAGACAGTATACAAGTCATATAGCTGTTGTCATTTATGTAGGCCGTAGATAGAATGACCACGGAGACAATCATGGATCAATTGCTTAAGCAGGGCCATTTACCCTATTTGGGAACCTCCTTGTGTGTGAGGTGAAGAGGCAAGTTGGACGGCTAACCCAAACCATGTCTTCTGGACCTGTGATGGCCAGTATTAACTTAAAATGGAGGAGTTGCAGAAGGAGATCATGTTGATTCTGATCAGAGTCTTGTCTCCTTTCTGTAAGCATCTTACAAGAAGTAAAAAAATATTATCTACTCTGCACGGATTGAGACTAATCAGCAGATATTGGCTTAGTGATGATGTAGTGGCATGTATATATTTCCAGTTTATCCAAGAATACTGGCATCTTTGTACTTGAGAGGCAGAGACATGAAGATTGAGTTCAAGGACAGAGGACATCCTCATAGCAAGTTTGAGGCCAGCCTAGGCTTCTTGAGAGCCTGTGATAAAACAGACCAGGAAGGCCAAGGAGGTAAAGGCTCATTAGGTACCTGTGTGAAACCTGGCGACCTGAGCTCAGGCCCTGAGACCCACATCAGTTTCAGGAGAGAACCAACTGCCAGTTATCTTCTGCCTTCTGTACGCATGACCCCACCACCACCACACACACACACACACACACACACACACAGGACAGATAAAGATCATTTCCAAAAACTGTATTAGGGGCTAGAGAGATGGCTCAGGTTAAGAGCACCAGCTGCTCTACACAAGGACCCAGGTTTGGATCCTGGCACCCACGAAGTAGTTAGCAACTCCCAGTTCCAGGGGATGCCCTCTTCTGGCCTTTGAGGGCACCAGGCACACATGGTACACAGACATAGATTGAGGCAAAACACCCATATACAAAAAGAAAATCATTTCTAAACAAAAAATTTAAAAGCTGTGTTTTTTTAAAAAACAAACCCCGGTGATAGACATACATACATACATAATTTGATCACAGACCAGGGTGCGTGCTTAGCGAAGCTGTCTCTCTCACATTGAGTTAGGATTGTAGGGGCTCACACTGCTGCACATTTGATTGGTCACACCTTAGGTATTTACCTGTGCTCCTGCTGTGGAGTGGCTCTTTTTAAATAGGCTTGCAGAATGTACACACTGGCTTGCATTTTTATTCAACTTACTGAAACATGAACAGATGTTACACTAGATAGAAAACCTTTCTGTTTCTGTATAAAATCCAAACCCCTCACCATAAAGAACAGGTAAAACCCAAAGAGCAGTAACGTTCTAGTTATGGGGCTCCAACAGGTGGATTTGCTAGGTCAACCATGCTGCCCTCTCTCAAGTGTCTAGACATTGCCATGGCTCTGAGCCAGTCAGGCCTGGCTCAGTTGTATGGTCCTTGTGCCATGGTGGCTTGCACTCTGCCCCTCACTCCGTATCTGCAGAGCCCCATTCATTCTGTCCTCTACTTGGTCCATACTGAGGTGACATGTGCACCTCTTCTCGTCCAGCTGACAGTAAAGCCCTACTCATCATTCGTTATCAGTATGTCCTCACACTAAAGTTTCGGGCTAATGAGTGGGCTCAATGACCCAAAAAAAAAAAAAAAACTAATTTGTAATTCTCACTACAAAGGAAAGTTTCAGCCAGGCAGTGGTAGCACATGCCTTTAATCCCAGCACTTGGAAGGCAGAGACAGGCGAGTTTCTGAGTTGAAGGACAGCTTGGTCTACAGAGTGAGTTCCAGGACAGCCAGGGCTACACAGAGAAACCATGTCTCGGAAAAAAAGGGAGGGGGGGGTTTACTAAGCTAGGAAAAGCTTTGAATGAATATTTTCATCTTTGCATATGACAAACCAGCCTGGAGAGCCAGTGAGCTTTGATTTTACTCTTGGCTACAGTGCTCACAGAACCAAGGCTAAGTGCCATCCAGAAGATTTTTTTTTTTCTTTTCTTCTTTTACAGAAGATTTATTATATTGTTTTATGTAAATGAGGATCCCCTTACACCTTTGTGTGAGCCAGCATGTGATTGCTGGGAATTGAACTCAGGACCTCTGGAAGAGCAGTCAGTGCTTTTAACTGCTGGGCCATCTCTCCAGCCCCAGAAGATTTTTTTGAGGCAGGTTTTTTTTTTCTGTGTATTCCTGGCAGCCTGGAACTCTCTATGTAGATCATGTTGACCTCAAACCCGGAGGTCCACCTGCCTCTCAAGCATTGGAATTAAAGGTGTGCACCACCACCTAGCTTGCTACACAGATTTTGAACATGTCTGCGTTTCTATCTTGAAGCTTAGCAGGATAAAAGTCTTTGTATAGAACTCAATCTGACTAGAACCCATCTAAGGATTCTCAGAAGTATGGGCCTCTGGCTTAAGAGATAATGAAGAAGATGCTAGACCATAGGCCTAACCGCAGCTGCTGAGCAGTCACAGACATGGCCAAATCCCCTGACCTTGACTGAACCTCATAGTCTACTCTTCCATGTTTGATTGGGAAGAGTTTGAAACTCTAGATCTGTATGGGCAGGAAGTATGGGTAACTGGCTGTAGGAGAGGCCTGTTTGTCCAGTGTCCCTGAATGTCACTGGTGCTCGTTGCAGATTCCGATTCCCAGTACAGCCGAGACGTTCTGCCTCTCCTCTACCCTCTCTTTGTCTACCTCCACCTCAACCTGGTCCAGAGCGGCCCCAAGAGCACCGTGGAGAGCTTCTATAGCCGCTTCCATGGGATGTTCCTGCAGAATGCAGGTCAGAAGGACGTCATCGAGCAGCTGCAAACCACGCAGACCATCCAGGACATTCTGTCCAACTTCCAGCTTCGTGCATTCCTGGACAATAAGTATGTGGTCCGTCTCCAGGAAGATAGCTACAACTACCTTATCCGCTACCTCCAAAGCGACAACAACACTGCCCTGTGCAAGGTGCTTGCCGTGCACATTCACTTAGACGTGCAACCTGCCAAGAGGACAGACTACCAGCTGTATGCCAGTGGTGGCTCCTCCCGCAGTGAAAGCAGCAGCCTGGAGCCACCAGATGTGCCCAGCCCTATTCTGCAGAACGAGGCTGCTCTGGAAGTCTTGCAGGAGAGTATCAAGCGGGTCAAGGATGGACCTCCCTCCCTCACCACCATCTGCTTCTATGCCTTCTATAACACAGAGCAGCTGCTGAATACTGCAGAGATCTCCTCTGATAGCAAACTGCTGGCTGCTGGCTTTGACAACTCCTGCATAAAGCTCTGGAGCTTGCGATCCAAAAAGCTGAAATCAGAACCCCACCACGTGGACACATCCCGAATCCGTCTAGCCTGTGACACTCTGGAGGAGGAGGTAGGGTGCCACTTGTTCCTGTTAGCCAGTGTTCTTCCTAACCTGTCACTGAAACAGTACTCTGTAGTTCCCTCCTCGGCAGCCAGGGCTGGACTTGTGTCAGATGACAGACACCGCACTGATAATGCACAGTAAAGCTCTTTCCCAGCACTCAGCACCATTTGTGAGTGGGCAGCGTTGTGTCACTGTCTGCAAAGCAGGTGACACCACTAAGCCTGACTAAGAGAGCCTCAGCTGGTGTTGACTTGGATTGCATCACATGTCTGTCGTGTGCACTCGAATGTGCACTGTGTGTGTTCAGATAGTGAGGAACAGGAGTGTTAGCTCAGGGTCTTCATGTAAACAGTATTCCCCTGCAGGGATGGTATGTGAGTCTAGCCTGTCAACATAAAGTGCACGGTGAGGCACCTGTCCTGGCTCTGTAGGCCAAGCGTGGTCTCTGCCCCACCTTGAAAAGAGACATGGCGTCCAGAACGGCAGTTCTTAATCAGTGCAGCAACCTGTGGTTGGGGTGACTTGTCTGAGCCAGCAATGAAAGGGGCAAGCACAGTGTGGCCTGAGTTTCAGTCCCAGAGTCTCTGCTATGTAGGAACTTGGGCTGAGGGAGACAGCCTTCATGGTGAGCTTCTCCTGAGCACCCACACATGCTGAGGCCCAGACACCTTTGTTCTGTTACCAATGACATGCAGGTAATTTTGCCTTGGGGCATTTTGGATAGAAAATTCTGAAATTCTGGGTAATTTGCCACAGCCAATAACAATGTTGTGGGTATTGTACATTTGAGAGTGAGCCCTGGCTACCCCAGCCTCATTCTGAGTCATGCTGCCCTTGAACTTCCGATTCTTGGCACTGAGACGGTGCAGTGAAGGTTTTTCTTGTGAGTGAAGTCTAATTACTAGGGCTTTCTGGGCAACTACTCTTGGGTTGAGTTTTCAGACTTCTCTTACTGGAGACTGTTGAGCTCCTACCTTCAACTGAGGCGTTACTGCTCATTTGCTGTCAGCTTTCTGGGGATTGTTTAGGGTGGTACCAGATGGAGGGGCACAGTGGTGTCTGAGGCAAGGAAAGGTGTGTTTGAAGAGTGGGTTCCACATTTTCCAGGGCTGAAATTCCCAAATGTTTTTGCTTTATAATTTGAAGTGCCCACAGGAGCCATTTTGAATAATTATAGACAAACACCACTGTTTAACTCCCTCCAGTCCATACACATTTGAAGCAGTTATTTGACTTAATAGTTTTCAAGTAGAAGAAACAATGCCCTGCTAAAAAAATCTTTTCCTGTGCAGGAACCAACAAAGCTAAGTGCTAAGGAATCTCGGTTGTCTCTAGCGTTAAAACTCACTGTAGTGGAGAACCACAACTCCAGTGTTCAGGAACTTCCCTGTGAGGGTGGAGAAATGGATTTAGACACAGGCTGTGCCAGCATACTTCACCTCCAAGTACTCTTGTGGACTTGTCTGTTTCCCTGGAAAAATTATTCCAAGGGTGGCGTGAGTTACTTGACTGTTAAGTCTCTTTCTCTCACACTCTTACTTTCTCAATCTTACTCTCTGTGTAGACCAGGCTGTGTTTGAACTCAAAAGTCTGCCTGCAGCTGCCTCCTGAGTGCTGGGATTAAAGGTGTGCGCCACCACCCCTCGTTGTCATTCTCAGTCTATGGTTTGTTACCTTAGGAGACATGTTGGAGACTCTGCCTTTCTTTCCTCTCTTTTCCATTGTTTTTAGTTTGGTTCTTCTCCCCCCCCCCCCAAAGTCTCTGTAATATCAAAATCTTGACAATGCTAAATACTGGTGTAGCAGACATGTCATTGTATCCAGCTTTTGTCTGTCAGCATCCATGGTCGTTGGCTGTATACTCTGGCCTGAAGTTTCTATGCGGTTAGGCTTTACTTTGGCTCAAGTTCTTGGGATTCTTGTGCACAGGGTCTCAGTGGCCTTTGAGTTGAGCCTTTCCCTGCTGTAGATCTCCTCGAGGCAGCTACCAGGCCTATCTCGTTAGGATCTCATTAAGTAGAACAAGACGCAATCACGGGGCATACGTAGTAGTGAGCTGACAGCTGAGACAGTGTCATTTGGAAAAATCTAGGAACTCAATGCCAATTTAGAAGTCAGTCTTTTCAAAAGAAAATACCTATCAGAATTAATATTGGCTGTCCCATAGGCTTTCTGTCAGATTCTCATTGAAAGATTAAGGCCCAATCTTCAACCTGATGTGGCCCATGGTTGGACATTGTCAGCCGGTGTGGCCATGAAGAGCAGACAGTGCTTCCCTGGCAGGTCCTGCTCTCTGCTTTTCCTCTCGGGCTTATTTCTTTGTAAGACCACTGAATGTTTTCCTCTTGTGTTTTGCCATCCCACCCACTATGTTCCAGGAAAATGAAGAAGATAATATAGGCACGGAGATGAAGATCCTGCGGGGACACTGTGGCCCAGTCTACAGCACACGGTTCCTTGCAGACAGCTCAGGGCTGCTCTCTTGTTCTGAAGATATGTCCATCAGGTACTGGGACCTGGGGAGCTTCACCAACACTGTGCTGTATCAGGGACACGCCTACCCTGTGTGGGACGTGGACATCAGCCCCTACAGCCTGTACTTTGCCAGTGGGTCCCATGACCGTACCGCCAGGCTGTGGTCTTTTGACCGGACGTACCCGCTGAGGATATATGCAGGGCACCTGGCAGATGTGGACTGTGTCAAATTCCACCCCAACTCAAACTACTTAGCCACAGGTTCCACTGACAAAACGGTTCGGCTGTGGAGTGCCCAGCAGGGGAACTCGGTGCGGCTCCTCACAGGTCACCGAGGCCCCGTGCTCTCCCTCTCCTTTTCTCCCAATGGCAAGTACTTGGCATCCGCTGGCGAGGACCAGCGGCTAAAGTTGTGGGACTTGGCCTCTGGGACGCTTTTTAAAGAACTGAGAGGCCACACGGACAGCATCACCAGTCTGGCCTTTAGTCCGGACAGCGGTCTGATTGCTTCTGCCTCCATGGACAATTCTGTGCGTGTCTGGGACATCAGAAGCACGTGCTGCAACACACCTGCTGACGGCTCTTCCGGCGAGCTCGTGGGCGTGTACACTGGGCAGATGAGCAACGTCCTGAGTGTGCAGTTCATGGCCTGCAACCTCCTCCTGGTGACTGGAATCACACAAGAGAATCAAGAACATTAAGGTTTTTATCTGGGTGACAGACTGGTCACAGTCCAGGACTTGCTAAAACTGAATCAGTGATTGCAAAAGAGCCCTCCCCTACCCCACATGCACTCAGTACAGCCTGGGTGCACCAGACTCCAGATGAGAGCTGACATGCTCCCAGGCTTGAGGCCTCCTGCCTGCTTTATGCAGGCACCTTGCTTTTTGCATCTGTCTCTTCCCAGTGGGTGTGCTGGAACGGTTGCAGAACTCTCCTGAATGCAGCTGTGGACAGTGTCTCCTGTGGGTGCCCCTGGAGGGAAGTGGGGACAGGAACTAGGAAAGGAAGGGATGATCTGGCAGTCTTTCCTTTTCCATAGGGATAAAGCCAGGATTTTATTATTATAATTAATAATTTTATTACTGAGAAGAGGAAACCTAGCACTGGCAGCAAGTGACTCCTGGCACTGGCTAAAATACTTGGAATTTTGAGGTTCAGGGAATTCAGTCTTTGGTGGCCCAGTGTATCAGGAGAAAGGGGCACCATATGCTGTGCTTCTGTGTGCAGGCAGGGAGCTACTGAGCATGGGCTCCTGCAGTGATGGTGGCAAAGATGGTTCTTCCATTGGCTGCACTTCTGTCAGCACTTGTACCCTGGAGAGAAGTACTGTGGCGGGCAGAGGGCGGGCCTCAGCGCTGCGCCAGTTACCCAGGGCTCCATCCTACACCATCAACAAAATTATGATAAAGAATAATGTTGAATAAGTCACAAGATAGACTTAAATGCTGGATTTAAAGATGACTGTTTATTCCGAGATGTGGCTTATTGGTCTTTTTCTCCCTCAATGACCTGCTCCACCCCACTGCAGTGTCGGTAGCGAACAGGGGGTGAATCATGAGTGCACACTCACGAGTATCAACCATGCTGTAAGGACAAAGCAAGTTCTGACGTCTGCTAAAGGATTACATATTTGTTTTCTGAAAAGAGTTATTTTGTATTTTGTTTTCTATTAAAATGTATTTAGTTTCAAAAAAATGTGTGGCATCTCATTTATACCTTCAGAATAGTCGAGTGCATCACTGGTCCGAGTAGTGGGCAGAGCCCAGGCCACATTAGTCACAAAACAGTCTAGCGGTCTATTGTGTTGTGTTCCGTTCACTTTGTATCATATTCCTTCCGGGGATTCTGTTGGATTTCCTCCAGCGGTGATACATCCAGTGCTGCTGGCTGCTGAATTAGAGGTGAACGTCTACCTAGGAGGGTCCACTGTAGCTGAACGAGACAGTACAGTCCTAACCCAACACTTGGGGGATAGATAAAAGAAATTGAGGCTAGCCTGGTCTACATAGTTCCAGGTAGCCAAAGGTACATGGTGTGGCACTGTTTCAAACAAAAAGAAGATTCCATTGTAAACGCAAAGAGGTCTAAAAGCTAGATTAATAATAAATTGTTGAACAGTTCTAAGATAGGAGTGGTGGGGTGGCCTATAATTCCAGCGCTTGGGAGGGCAGGGAGGAACCGGAGTTTGAGACTAGCCTGGGCTACATGAGACCTGGTCTCAAAAAAAAAAAAAAGAACAGGTAATGCTAAGGGTAAAATAGATGGCTTTGGTTCTTTTGTGGATAGGCCCGCGGTTCAGGAGTTTGCTTGGAGTTGGTGTGTCCTGTCCTTCTCATCTACTTTATTAGAGAAATAATTAAGAGTTGTTTATGCCAGAAGATGGCCTACATCGAAGTCCTCACTTAGCTAGGGAACAGTGCAGATAAGTTAGGATGGAAGGATTGAGTTTATTTTCCATTTTCAGAAAACTGTAGTACTTTGAACCATATTGTAGCAGACACACAGTGTGTGTGCACCAGTCTTGGTGATAGACAGCTGTAATCCCAGTCTTTGAGAGGCAGAGGGAGGAGGACCACTGTAAGAGGCCAGCTTGGTACACAGCAAGGCCTCTCCAAAGGGAGGAGGAGGAGGATAAACCCGGGGAAAATGACATAAAATCGGGAATTCTCCGTTCGAAGGATACCGTGATTCTGCATTTCTTGTGTTTGTCCCCTTGTTTACAATCTCTTGGTTACATAGAAGTCCGCTAAGAGTGTAGACTTAGAATTTTGTTGTTTTTCAAATTGATGTTTTTAATACGTGTGGATTAAAAGGGCAGTCTGTACTTAGCCTTTCTTTTCTTTCTTTTTTTTTTTTTGGTTTTTTGAGACAGGGTTTCTCTGTGTAGCCCTGGCTGTCCTGGAACTCACTCTGTAGACCAGGCTGGCCTCGAACTCAGAAATCCGCCTGCCTCTGCCTCCCGAGTGCTGGGATTAAAGGCATGCGCCACCACTGCCCGGCTTGTACTTAGCTTTTCATGGTGCCATGTTTTAGTGGAATCCTCATTTTCTACCCCAGCCTACACCGGCATACCTGTCGCTGACACACTGTCAAAAAGGGAAAGTGTCCACTATGGAATTTTGTGGAACTAAGGGTTAAACCCCGAGAGTCTTGTTAATGCTTTCCTTGCCTGACCCCTACCATGAAATGTAAAGGATACAGGCACTCCCTGTCCATTTGAGTCACTGCAGGACAATTTAGGTGATTGCAACGCTGTGTCTCTCTGGGGACAGAATTTGTGTTAGCCGGTGATATGCTGTAGTGAGTAAGACCACTACCTTCTCTAACCCAGGAGTGTTTGTCAGCTAGTATCATCAGTAGGAGGGGCTCAAGCTGTCAGTGCAGTACAAGATGCTGTGGAAGGATGCTGGGGTCTAGTTTAGGTTAAGAATTTGCTGTAGGCCTCCCAGAGCCAGGCCAGGTAGTACAACTATGTGGGAGGTTGAGACAGGAAGAGCAGAAGTCTAAGACCAGACCGGACAGCCTTAGTGAGACCCTCCGTTGAAGGGGCTGGAGAGAGAACTCAGGTTACAAGCGTTTGTTCTGGAAGATGATCTGGTTCAGGTTCCCAGCACCCATGTGGGGTCTTGCAACCATCCTTAACTCCATCCTTAGGATTTGATGCCCCTTTCGTGAGCACGATGATGAAAAAGTGCCCTGACTTTAGGCTACTGAAGTGCATGTGGCTGCTATGTACTCATCCACAGCAGGGGCCCTGCCTCCCTGCGTTGGGTAGCTGCTGCCTCTAGGTTGGAACATCCCCTAGGAGAAGGCAGGAGTTCTCATGATCCTCTTCTGAGGTTATAAGCAGGAAACAGTTGCTAAGGGAGAGGGGCGCTGTAGCTGTCTACACGTTGTGCGTAGAACTCCAGGGATGGCAGCTTTTGTTAAGTCTTCATCCAGCTGGGCATGGAGCACACCATCAATCCCAACACTCAGGAGGCAAAGGCAGGCAGATCTCTGAGTTCAAGGCCAGCCTGGTCTACATAGTTCCAGGTTAACCAGGGCTACCCAGACAAACCCTGTCTCAAACCAAAGAAAAGGCAAAGAAATCCTCATTGGGGGTGGGTTTTGGGTTGTGGCAGCTGCCCAAGTCACCTATGCTCCTCTAAGTCACCTGTGTAAAACCTGTTCATCAAGTTGAACTTGAATAGCTTCTGGGCTGTCACTGCTCTGTTAGGGGGTGAACAGAAATAGACTGGCAGGAAGAGACACCACACCCTAAAACCCTGGCCTTCATTAAACATTCTTAAAGCATGGTTAAAATCATTATTAGCATTACTAAATGTTACTTTAAGTTCTAATTTTGAGCACTCCTGATGCTGATTTTCCTGTCAGTAAGCGATGTTGGGGTTAGGACAACTTGAATTCCTTACTGAGAACTGGTAGGCTCTTGAACCATAGCTGAGGCAAAAGGACTGCCCATCAAACAGCCAGCAAGACAGCTCATGCCAGTGCCGCTGTTTTGAACACATCACACATGCCTTGAAGAAACCACACAACTACAGATTCTTCGGCTCCCAAAGGTGTAACACAATCCAGGACTTTGAAGTAGTCCTGGAGTTTTGCTGTAATAAGTTACCCTGAACTCCAGGTAATCCCGAGTCCTCTCCACCTAGGTCAGGGTGGGGAACACTTTGTCTAGTAGCAGCGGAGCCTGCTGGGTCTGATCTAAAAGCGCTGTGACTGGTACAAATACCGTCTCCTGTGATTGGTGCACTCACCTCTGGCTATATAAGTAGTCCGTTCCGCTCACTTGAGGGGCTGGCTGGAAGACTCTAAAGAGTGGGCAGGGCTGGGAGCAAGGATGGTAGAGTTGGACTTGGTGGTACATCCCAGCAGCTCAGAAGGCTGAGGCAAGATTATCCAAGTTCAAAACCAGTCTAAAATAAAACACACTGGAGAGATGGCTCAGTGGTTTGGAGCACTGACCCAAGTTTAATTACTAGCCCCTACATAACTCCAGTTCCAGGCATCTGACAGGCATGCATGTGGTACAGACATGCATGCAGACAAAACAGCCACATAAAAAGAATCAGATGCCAATTTAAAAAAAAAAAAAAAAAGTTAAAATTCCATTCTTCAAATGTTACTGAGCATCGTGTCTCATTCTGTAGTACCAGTGCGTAGCTGTTTCGGGGGATTGCCACAAGTTCAAAGCCAGTCTGAGCTACGTGTGAGATTCTGTCTTAACATCCAGAAGGGAAAAGAGACAGCAGAGACGGAGCAGAGAGCTGGTGTTAAAGGTAGAAGAGACTGTAGCACAGAGGAGAGCCCGGCCTGGTTGCTATAGAGTTTACAGATCTGTCAGTGCTGTAGAGCCAAGGGTCTCAGTGCAGACCCAGGAGCTTCAGCACTGACCACTATGTAGTGCTGAGGAATCCTGGTACCTAAGCCCGTTCATAAGCTCTGACGCTGGTGTTGCCAAGGGCTGAAGGACCTCTACTTTCTAAGCCTGCGCAAGAGCCTGAGCTAAGGTCTGGTTCCCAAGGTCTGCACAGAGCATGACACAGGAGGGCGCCATTGCTCTCTGCTGGCAAATAGTGAGTGAAGGACTAAAGCGACTCAAGACCTCTCCAAGACTTCCAATTTGTAGGCAGTCTGGAAAGCAGTGTGGTGTCACAGAAAAGCACTGCCCATGTACCTTATGGTGTCGAGTGTAAACAAAGACACAAATTCCTGAACAGTGTGTCCTTCATACAGAGTTCTGAATCAACACTGTTAGTTACCTTTTCCATTGCTGTTAAAATGCGTTGTTTTTGATACTAAAGATTCTTGCCATGCTGTGTGCATTTTTATAGACACCCTGCCTAACCAGAAGACAGAGAGCCAGCTTTTCCAGAAATCTTAAATGCTCACAAGATGTTAAGAGAATCCATTTAGAAAACACTGGATAAAATCTACTCAGCTTCAGCTGAAGAAGCTGTAGTGGAGCAGAAAGAGCAAAGCCAGTGAGGCCAGGCAGTGCAGAGCCCGGCTCAGGGTGGTCAGCCAGTGCAGGGCCCAGGCTGGTGTAGACCATACATACCCCTTTGGGATCATTACATTTCACTTGAGTGGGGCTGGAGAGATGGCTCAGCAGTTAAGAGCACTGACTGCTCTTCTAGAGGACCTGAGTTCAATTCCCAGCAACCACATGGTGGCTCACAACCATCTGTAATGGGATCTGATGCCCTCTTCTGGGGTGTCTGAAGACAGCGACAGTGTACTCACATACATAAAAATAAATCTTTTTTTAAAAAAATTCACTTGAGCAAATGCAGACATCTTTGTTTCTGTATCTATGACACACACCTGCTAACCTATTATCAAATGTTGTGAAGACAGGACTTGGGTTTGTCAGATGTCTGAATGGTTGGCCCTTGATGCACTCAATAAATGATGATATCTCTTCTCAGGCTTCCATTTCCTCTCATGAGTTGCAAAGTGTAGGCTATCATTTCAAAAGCCTGTCTGGGTATTTCTAGCTTAAGATCGCCACCAGTGGGCATCTACTGTAGCTCTTCCTTTGTTCTAGAATGTAGGAGTATCCTTTCCTGGAGGCAACATAAACCATTTTCCCCACTTCCCATGAGGTAGCCGTCTTTCCCGTGCCCGGTGGTTGACAGGCTGCTGGTGCCACCTTTTTGAGCACCCCATTGCCAGGCTTCCTCCACAGAAACTGATCTCACTGTTCTGGAAACTGTAGGTCTAACGTCAGCAAGTCCAGGGATGGCTTCTCTTGAACCTGGATTTGTAGATAGCCCCTCCTCCCTCGACATGGCCATGCTTGGGTGTCCATTCTCGTCTTCTCTTACACGGACCTGGTTGGATTAGCTTAAGGCCTGCTCAGGTGTCTTTGTTTAATGTTAATGTCTCATTAAAGCCTTATCTCCAGCCGGGCAGCGGTGGCGCACGCCTTTGATCCCAGCACTGGAGGCGGAGACAGGCGGATTTCTGAGTTCGAGGCCAGCCTGGTCTACAGAGTGAGTTCCAGGACAGCCAGGGCTACACAGAGAAACCCTGGTTCAAAAAAACCAAAAAAAAAAAAAAAAAAAAAAAAAAAAAAAAAAAGCCTTATCTCTAAACACAGTCCCACTCTGAGGTATTGTGGAGATTAAGTTTGCAACATGAAAACTGGGGTGTAATTTATCCCTAACCGGGGCTCTGTGTGTTCGTGCAGTGTTAGGTTGAAGTCAGGTCCTTCTATGTACTAGGCGGACACTATCAACAAGCTACATCCCTAGCCATTTATATATTTTAGTTTTGAGATAAAGTCATACTAAATTGCCTAGGGTATATTTCCCTTGCAAGGCCTTGAACTTGTGATCCTCCTGCCTCAGCTTTCTGGGTGATCACAGGCATTTACCACCAAATGGCACAGGAGCCCTTTAAAAACCATTTCTATGCCTTAAAAAAATAACATCAGAGCTTTTGATAGCTTGTAATATATGAGAATATCACAGTGAGGATATTGAAGTCGAATAAAATCTTAAAAATTACTAGATGAAGCTTTATTGATTTATTGATTGATTTATCTCAAGCACTGCTTGGACTGCCTGTGTGTCAGGCATGACTTCACTAGCCACCTGAAACAGAATGGGCTGGAGGAATGGCTGAAACACTGGGTCAGTGCAGACATTCAGTGCCCTTAATAACCTGACTGCCATGTAGGAGTCTGTAAACTCTTGCTTGCTTGCCTGGCCCACCTTGTGCTTTTAGAGCAGCGGTTCTCAGTGTGAGTCATGCCCACTTTGGGGCTGCGTATCAGATGGCTTGCATATCATAATAACAATGCAGTCATAACAGTATCAAAACCGAAGTTATGAAGTAGCAACAAAACATGTATGGTTGGGGTCACCACAGCATGAACTGTGTTAAAAGGTCGAGAACCACTGTCTTAGAGGAGAAAATGAAGGGGCTGGAGAGATGGCTCGGTGGTTAAGAGTGCCAAATGCTCTTCTGAAGGTTGTGAGTTCAAATCCCAGCAACCACATGATGGTTCACATCACATCTATAGTGAGATCTGATACCCTCTTCTTGGGTGTCTGAAGACAGCTACAGTGTATTTGCATATAATAAATAAAATAAATCTTTAAAAAAAAAAAAGAGTAGAGAATGAAAAAGCAAACCGGACCCAGAACAGAAGCCTTACAGGAGCTAGCTGGTGACATCTCTCTTCCACTCTCACTGATGCCAGATGTCTTGTTCCAGAGAGATTCCTCATGCTGGTCTATCACAAAGTGGTGCAAGCCTTTAATTCTAGCACTTGGGAGGCAAAGGGAGGGTGACCTCTGAGTTCAGGTCAGCCAGGACTACAGAGTGAGGCCCTGTCTTTAAAAGAAGCAAGACAACAGGGAGAAATAGGCAGCAGTGGCAGCTGGGGGCCTCCACAACATGGGGCCTTCTGAGGCTTGAAGACAAACCGAGGCAATATTCAGGGTTGTATGGTTTAGATTTAAACTGGCCCCAAAGAAGTTGGGCATAGCAACTCATACCTGTGATCCTGGCATTTGGGAGGCGGAGGCAGGAGGGACAAAAAAGGTCAGAGCCAGGTTGAAATGAGGCTGCATGGCACAAAGAGTTTCTGACTGGAGAGGAGGGATCCCAAAAGCTCCAAGCAAAATGATCATAGGGTGTGGGGTTGTTAAATAAGTGTGGCTCCTGCAAGCCTGCTAGGAAGCCTGTTTGTTCTGCTGCTTACAGCTGATTAGGGCAATTCCAGCTGAGGGAGATAAGAACTGACAGTGTGGATGATAGTTTAAAGAGGGCCTCGAGTTATCAGGAACTGCCATGTTGAAAACTGCTAGGTTTGTGTGTGACGTATGAGTTTACTGTATCTTTGAAGTAAAGATCTTTCCCCAACTAAAATGTGAACAGCTTTCTCACACTCAGCATCTGTTGGTCGCCTGTTCATTACTGAGCAATAAATCCCCGGCACGTTTTGACTTTGTGTTTGTACGAGGCAGTCATGTCCTGGTAACTTTTCCAACACTTAATTTAGCTAAAGAACTGTGTCAGCGTTTTTATTTCCTTTGGGTTTTTTGTTTTGGTTTGTTTTTGGTTTGTTTGGATCCTCAGCTTTTGTTGTTGTTGTTTTTGTTTTGTTTTTATTTTTGTCAAACAAGAGCTCTCTGTACAGCTCAGCCTAGCCTGGAACTCGGGCTGGGGTTGAACACACAGCAGTCTTCCAGCTACAGCCTCCCAGTCCTAGTTCTGTAGTCCTGAGCTAGCTCCTAGTGTGACCTTAAACAGTCCTGTGGGTACTGACTTCCCTTCTCTGTTCTCAGTCCTAACACAACTGCCTGAAGTTAAGAAAGATGCTGGCTTCAAACACAGAAACATACCCTTTATGGCTTAAAGGGGTGCACAGCTGCTATTCCAACAGTCGGGGAGGCAGTGGCCAGAGAGTCACTGTGAGTCTGAGGCCAGCCTGAGCTTACCTAGAAAGTCCAGGGCAGCCTGGACTATACAAGGAGATGCCGTCAAAAAAAATAGCTTGGCAGTGGTGGTGAACGCCTTTAATCCCAGCACTCCGGAGGCAGAGACAGGCGGATTTCTGAGTTCGAGGCCAGCCTGGTCTATAGAGTGAATTCCAGGACAGCCTACACAGAGAAACCCTGTCTCAAAAAATCAAAAGAAACAAAATAGTAACAATAACTACATAGAGACATTCTGCCAAACAACAAAAAAACCAACAGTGACTCCATGTGTTAACAAACCACCACAACCCCCTCACCCCCAAACAGTCATGTGTCCATCAGGTTTATGCTCATGTGTTTTTCTTATTTTGTTGAATTTTTTTAAAATAAGAGTGATGTTGATTTGTCATAGAATTTTTCAGATTCTATGAAAATAGTCATTATTTTCCATTCAAACGTATTAAAATGATATATTAATGCATCTCCAAATATGCAGTCACTTATTCCAGGATTAAATGATGTGTGTGTAGTGTGTGTGTATGTAAGTGCAGGTGCCCTCAGAGACTAGAGTTCTTGGATTCCTTGGAGCTGCAGTTACAAGCAGTTGTGAGTTGCCTGATGTGAATTCTGGGAACTCGAGAGCACAAGGTCTTTTTTATTTTTTTTAAAGAGAGTGTTTCATTATGTAGCCCTGGCTGTCCTGGAACTCACTCTGTAGACCAGGCTGGCCTTGAACTCACAGAGATCCACCCACCCTGGTTCTGAGATCAAAGAGGTGTGCCACCATAACCATCGAATGTGCCATCTATCTAGCTCTGAATAATTTTTTTTTATGTGACTCTAACCCCAGGCTCTTAAAAACAAAACAAAACAATAACTACAGAACACTGCACCTGAATACTGTAACCCTGTAGAAGTAGTCTGCTGCCTTATTGCTTTGCTTTGTTGTTGCCTTGACCCTGTTCTGAGACATAGTCTCACTGTGTAGACCTAGCTGGCCTTGAACTCACAGAGCTCTGTCTGAGTGCTAGGAGTGCTGAGATCAAAGGCCTGTGGCACCATGCCTGGCTTGGGTTTTTGAGACACGGTCCCATTCTGTAGTCCAGGCTGGGCTGACAAGTCACGGCAGTTCTCCAGCCTCAGCCTCCCAAGTTCTGAAATTACGGGTGTGAGCTGCTGTGGTCGGCTTGTTTATGCATGTATCGTTAGACCTGGGCTTGCTATAGGGCCCCAGTTGGTCTCAAAGTCGCGTACTTGGGCGGTTCTTCCACTTCTGCCTCTCAAGCAGTTGGGGTGAGAGGTGTATGTTGTTTGAGTAAAGTCAGCTAGGGTTGACATGATGTACCACAGACTTAGTGTCTTAGCATAAACTTCTGCTGTTAACAGCATCACAGGGGTAGTCTTTCCTGTCTCCTCACAGCTTTACATGGCTCGCTGGCAGTCTGTCTCCCCTTGGCTTGCATCTGCATAACCATCTCTGCTGTTAACTGTCACAAGGTGAGGACATAGGGGGTTGACAACTAGTCAGCACCATTCCTCCACGTTCTGGCTAAAGAATTATTTATTTTGTAGATAGGAGCACACTGTAGCTGTCCTCAGACACACCAGAAGAGGGCATCGGATCCCATGACAGATGGTTGTGAGCCACCAAGTGGTTTCTGGGAATTGAACTCTGGAAGAGCAGTCAGTGCTCTTAACCACTGAGCCATCTCTCCAGCCCCCATTTGTCTCATCTTAAGCAAACCGCATCTGCAATCCCCAGGTTCCTGACTGGGAGTTAGCATTTCAACAGAGCCATTTGAAGGGACTGGACTTCAACCCTTCTGGGTGTTGGTGAGACTTGTCGAAGCCAGCAATGCTACTGTGAATTGTGCTGTCCCGTGGTCCTGAGACACTGCTGAAATATGGCTCAAGCCCCAGCAGTTTCAGTGAGCAGTGTGGACCCAGAAGCTTCAAAGCAATTTCTAAAACGTTCCTATTAGAGTGGGTTCCACAGCTTTGTGGCTGCTGGCCACACACTACATGATGCATCTCCAGGCATCATCATGCCACTCAAGAGCCAGAGTATAAGCTACGAGTCTGATCAATATTCCCCCATCAGTTCCTGGACTGCAAGCCAGGTCGTGTTTGCTTCTACTCCTGCCGTACACTATGTAGTTGCTCCTCTTCCTCCGGATGCATCCAGCAGGTAAAACTGCTCTCAAGGTCAGCTGTCCATCACTTTAGAATTTGATACACATGAACCCACTAAGCCAAAACTCCTCCTGGCCAGTCATACCTCCACTAAGGGCCCTTCCCATCTTAGAGGCAGGACATGAACTTCCGTTGATCCCAGCATTGCCAAGCCTTTCTCTGTCTTGCTTGGGGGTTCTGTACTATTTCGTTTGTCTGTTTTGCTTCTATCAAATCAGAGTCTTACTCAGTGTGTAGTTGTCTGGCTTGAAATATGATGTATAGCCGGGCAGTGGTGGTGCACGCCTTTAATCCCAGCACTTGGGAGGCAGAGACAGGCGGATTTCTTAGTTTGAGGCCAGCCTGGTCTACAGAGTGAGTTCCAGGACAGCCAGGGCTACACAGAGAAACCCTGTCTCGAAAAACCAAAAAGAAAAAAGAAATATGATGTATAAACCAGGCTGGCCTTGAACTCTCTACTCAGCCCCCACCCTAACCTTGAGTGCTGGGAACTTTGTACGGTTAAGTCACCCACTTCTAAGTAGCCTGCTTCTCTCCTTGCCAGCTTACTTTGGAGAATTTCTTGTGCTTCTGTAAAGGCCAAGAAAATTGTCCTACTTGCTGGGTAATTCATGTCCCTCATTTCTTCCCCCCTCCACGGGGTCTCACTGTGTGTGTTCAAGCCAAGGTTTGTGTGGGGACAATTATTTTCAGGTTATTTCTCTGCTTTTTAATTTTTTTGTCTGTTCAATAGTTTTTTCATTATATTTTAAAAAAAGATTTATTTATTTTATATATATATATATGATTAGTATACTGTGGCTGTCTTCAGACACACCAGAAGAGGGCATCAGACCTTATTACAGATGGTTGTGAGCCACCATGTGGTTGCTGGGAATTGAACTCAGGACCTCTGGAAAAGCAGTCAGTGCTCTTAACCGCTTAGCCACCTCTCCAGCCTACTATTATATCTTTATTATCTATTTGTGTGTGTGTGTGTGTGTGTGTGTGTGTACTTGTGTGTGTGCACTTGTGTGTGTGGACATGAGTATGCCTTAGCATAGGTCAAACAGCAAGCTGTTGAAGTCAGTCTTCTCCTTGCCCCTGTGGGTTCTGGGGATGCACCTCAGGCTCAGCAGCACACACCTTTACTTAAAACGGTTAATCTCAGGCTGAAGAGATGGCTCAGTGGTTAAGAGCACTGGCTGCGATTCCAGAGGTCCCAGGTTCAGATCCCAGCATCTGTGTCATCACTGCTTGTAACTCCAGTTCCAGGAGATTCTATACCCCACCTGGGTGCATGAGGTGCACAGGCAAAATACTCATACACGTAAAGTAATAATGATTTTCAGAAAGTGGTTACTCTTGCCAGCCTGGAGGACAGTCATTCCTTAATGCTGTTCAGCTGGGGTCCAAGAGGAAGGAGCAGGAAGTACTCGTGGAGCATGGGATGGAACTTGGGTCCTGTTGAGTGTAGCCGGGGTGTAGTTCATGATGTGACTCCCTGGAGTTTAGAATTTCTGCACTGATGGGCCGGACACTCTCAAAAAAATTCAAGTCTTCTTGGGCCTCAGGGCTGGGTTTTAAAGAAGGACATGCCCACTTCCCACATCTCCCAACTTGTTCAAGGCCTACCTAACCTCACTCACGGTGTCGCTGACCCCTCCACCTCTAACTTCACAGGTAGGTGAGGCCCTTGCCCAAGAGTGAAAACATACAAAGATGCTGAAATCCCAGGGTCCAGACAAAATATGGAAGATTCTTATATTTTTATTATTTTATAGGCCTTTTTGAGACAGTTTGTTTTTCTATGTAGCCTTGGCTATCCTGGGACTCTCTATGTAGACTAAGCTGGCCTGAAAGAGGTCCACATCTACCTGCCTCTGCCTCCTGGGTACTGGGATTAAAGGAGTGCTCAATTCATGGGGAATTTTCTAAGAGAGGAAAAGAAAACAAAACAGAAGGCAGATAAACAAACTGCAAGCAGCTGCTAACTGCTCCGTTCTCTCTCTGTCTCTCTCTCTCCCTTTCTCTCTGTTTTGTTTTTTTCTTTATCTGTCTGAACGCAGGTGACCTGGTGCTCCTGAAATGAGAGCTGCATTACCCTCCCGCTCCCTATTTTAATAAATGACTTTTCCAGGGTTGGGACTGGGGCAAAAAGAGGAAGAATCCTGCAAATTCGGAGACTTATGCATTTGGAAGTTTTGTTCCTTGAGATCCCCCCACCCCATTCGTGTTGGGTTTTAGTAATATATTGAACTAAAATACTGATGTTGAGGTTGTTTTGTGAGCCACTATGTAGCCCAGCTATCTTGGAACTCACTATGTAGACCAGGCTGGCTTCGAACTCAGAGATTGCCTGTCTCTGCCTCTCATGTGCTGGGATTAAAAGCGTGCACCCGGCTGAACTCACATTTATTTAACCAGTGGCTCACTTGCACTTCGTTCTGGTCCAGTGAACTACCTAGGAGTCCACAAACTCTCCCTTCCTCACCCCAGGTCTGCATAGAATACCCCAGTCCGCCGTCGGTCTCCTTAAGACCGCTGCTAGAGGGGCCACTTCTACTCTCCGGGCCTCTGCGGCACCTCCTACGCTGCACAGTCCTCCAGGATGTCGAGACTCCTCGGGCCACCGACCGCACCAGGCGGAGGCCCCCAAAGGTCTCAAGCGCCTTCTGTAATCTGCGACCTGAGTGCCGCGCGTGCGCACTCCGCCAGTGACCGGCGAGAGAAAGGGCTCGGACGCTCCCAGGTTCACAAGCCGCGGAGGGCGCAGGAGCGCGAAAAAGCTTCCGCGTGCGGCTCGCGGGCGCAGGCGCTGGCGACTGCAGCCTAGACAAGGCACTGCCGGGGAGGTACGGGCTGGTCGCCGCCCAGGGGTGGACCCAGCGCGGCGGAAGGCGCGGCCCGGGCGCCCGCCCGATGGGGCGGGAGGGGCGGGCCGCTGCTGCGTCCCCGCCCTGTGCTCGGGCCGGGCCGGGAGGGTCCCGGGGCGTGCGGCCGGGCCCGCTGGTGAGACTGTCCGGGCAGACGCAGCGCCATGCGCGCCCCTCCTGCCAGGGCGCTGCTGCTGATTCCGCGCCGGGGCCCTGCCGTGCGAGCGTGGGCCCCGGCCGTCTCCTCTCGGACATGGCTGGCTTCTGAGTGGACCCCGCTCGTACGCGCGTGGACCTCTCTGATCCACGAGCCGAGCCCGGGCCTCCGCTTTCCCGCGCCCCTATCGGGGCTGCCTGGCGGCGTGGGGCGGTGGGCTACCTCCTCGGGGGCCCGCAGGTGCTGCTGGGTGCTGGCAGGACCCCGCGCCGCGCATCCCCTGTTCGCCAGGCTCCAGGGAGCAACGGCCACCGGTGTGCGAGACCTTGGGGACGACTCGCGGCGGCCCGCGGTGACCGGGCGCTCAGAAGTGTGGAAGCTCCTGGGGCTGGTGCGCCCGGAGCGCGGGAGGCTGTCAGGTAGGAACCCAGGGGGACCAGTGGGCGGCGGGTGGGCCCTGGCCTGGCCTCGGCCTTGACAAGGGAGATCCGGTCTGCTGACACCTGTTGGAAAGCCATGGATGCCTCTTCCCAGCTGGCTGGCGCTCCCCATGTGAAGTCAGTAGAGCCTGCTACCAGAGTATTTAAACTGGTCCCCATCCGCTTGTTGTCATCGTCTGCTTTGGGGCATTCTCTGAATAAGCTAGAGTTTCCTCCTTTAAGAAAAAATAAAAACAACAGAAGTTTTGCCAAAACCATATCTACTTTATAGTATACTTTTTTTTTTTTTTTTTTTTTTGGTTTTTCGAGACAGGGTTTCTCTGTATAACCCTGGCTGTCCTGGAACTCACTCTGTAGACCAGGCTGGCCTTGAACTCCGAAATTTACCTGCCTCTGCCTCCCGAGTGCTGGAAATAAAGGCGTGCGCCACCACTGCCCGGCTAATATTATACATTTTTAATTAAAACACACACACACACACACACACACCGCTAGGGTTACACAGTATTAAGCAACCACCAAAATTTCACAGGGTGAAGCTGAGCACTGTGAACCTCGTGCTGGCTGTCACCTCCCTAAGTGTTGACTTGGTCAGGACCAGACATTGGCCACAGCATAAAGGAACTAGACAGTAACTCAGCCGGATCGACCAATAAAAAGAAATCAGAATTGGTTGTAACTCCCCATGTCTGGCAGCCATTGCAGGCAAGACTGGTTGGAGCAAAGACATACTGAGATCTAGAGCCCTAAATCTTCATTCCTTCTGTGAATATGGAGTGTGCCCTCCTCCTGTGGGATTGCCTTGGGGAGCTGGCATGGAGTCCTGCTCCTGCTGAGAATCCCTGCTTAGCAGGCAGGGGAATGTTTGCATCAGGGATGAACTGGGGTAGGCATGAGGGTTTGCAAGAGGAAAGACAACTCTTGAAGCAGGCAGGACCTCAAGTTGCTGCGGACAAATTACTCTCTTTGGGGGAGATTGGGCATGGAGCAAGGGCACAGGGATCTGCCATCTACGAGAATCAGGAAGTTGTTGAGACCTTAGTATAAGAAGACAGATTTTCTGACGATTGTTGTGGAATTCCATGGAAAAAGTCCTTCTCTTCTTGACTATCTTGTAAACTTTTTTTTCCTCTGTGTTTTCTTTAATTTCTTTAAGTGAATTATTTACTTTCATCGTATGAGCATTTATTTTGTTTTATTATGCGCATTGATGTCTTGCCTGCATGTATGTCTGTGTAAGGATGTCAGATCCCCTGGAACTGGAGTTACATACAGTTGTGAACTGCCACGTGAGTGGCAGGAATTGAACCCTTAACCCTCTGGAAGAGCAGACAGTGACCTTAACCACTGGATCATCTCTTCAGCACTCTCCTCTATGTTTTGTTGAGATAGGTCCAATTTAGTCCAGGCTGGCCTCAAACTCACTATGTAGCTGAGGATGTCTTTGAGCTCCTGATCCTCCTGTCTATCTCCCAAGTGCTGGACTTATAAGTGTGAGCCACCAAACCCAAGTTTAAAAGATATCTGTAGGGGAGGAGGGCACAAGGAGGAGCAGACAGTGTACACAGAGGATCCTGGAGACCCTGGGCAACTGAGTGTGAGGGGCTGAGGCAGGAACCTAGGCTCCTGCTTCTGAAACTTCAGATCTCAAAAGTTGTGAGGAGTCAGGCTTTGCTGATGCCACCTAGCCCTTCCCTGTCTGCCTGTGCCTGTCATGTCTGTGACCTGTCACTTGACCCCACTTGCCCCTGCCAGCATGCTGTGGAGTCTGCATTAAGTAAGTCAGAACCGGAACCAGCTTTCATCATCAGAGCTATCAGGCTGCCTCACTGAACTGTCAGGTGTGTGACCTGAGGGACAGACACATTGTTGCTGACAGTAAGGGTTTTGTTACTGAGTCAGGGTCTTGCTGTGTAGTTCAGGCAGACCTCCAGCTTGAGATCTCTTGCCTCAGCCTCCCAGGTGCTGGGAATTCCTAAGGCTTCCTAAGTAGGTAATAAATGTATTGTGTCTTCAGGAAGTATGAAGAAGAGCTCTTTAGACAGCTTCTGTTTCCTTCAGAAGCCATAGTAAAGCTGGTCTGGATGTTGGCGCTGGCATTAGTAAAAGGAAGTGGTGGCACCGTTCATTTGTAATCCATCATGCTAAGGGTTGGCACATCTCTGCAGTGCTGGGGGAACCCAGCCGTTGCGTAGGTTTGTGTCCGTGTCACTTTATAGCTCAAGCTGACCACAAACTCACAACATTATTCCCTTGCCAGCCTCCTGAGTGCTGAGATTATAAGCAGGACATCCACCATGCCTGCCATCGTTTTTTTAATGAGGCCCCAAAAGCAAATAAGAGAAGAAATGCCAGTGTTAGTTTTCCCTCTCTCCCTCCCACTCACTCCTTCCTTCCTTCCTTCCTTTCTTTCTCCACTCTCATTTTTGAGACATTTCTCTGTGTAGCCCTGACTGTTTTGGAGCTCACTCTGTAGACCAGGCTGACTTTGAACTCAGAAATCCGCCTGCCTTTGCCTCCTGAGTGCTCGGACTAAAGGCGTGCCCCATCACTCCTGGCTTCGGATGTTAGTTTTCTAGTTTTAGAGAAAATAAACATCCCCAAACCAGGGGTTGTGTTTCAACACGAAACCTTCCTTCCCCCCCTATTCAGCAGTTTGTTCCCCAGAAGACTTTGAAGCTATAAATTCAAAACTTGGAAAGCAGGGCCTCCTATTGGAGATGGCTGCAGATGCTCTCCCAGAGCAGAAGCAGCGTGGTCACTCCTCTTGGCAGCCCGCTCCTTCAGGATTTCAGCTATCTTGGTATCACCAAGCCTGCAGCACTACCCGGAGCCATTCAGCACTAAGTGTTACTCTTATCACTTTGGTCACCAGGAGCCTCAGAAGGTGCTTGCTGAGCGCTGTCTGTGCATGAGGAACGTGCACAGAGCAGGCAGGAGGTGCTTACTTAAGGCTTCCTGTGTGTTTGGCAGATAGCAGCCCAGGGCTCCGCTCTCCCAGTGAGCAGTGGCCCCAGGATGAGAAGATAGCTAGAGAGAGCTGGCTCTCCTGGCTCATAGGGTGGCTCCTAGCTACACTACCATTGTACTGTGTTCCCTTCATGAATGTAGATATGCAGGATTCGGTTCAGCTGCCCTCCTGTTTCCTGGTAAGGGCTGATGGTGTGTGATAATGACTGTTCTTAAAAGCTGGTGCCTGCCTGGAACTGTGACAGAGCTTACAGCTGACCTTTGTACATATGTCTGTGGAGGGACCATCATTAAATACAGGGAGAAAGGATGGGACTGCCTACAGCTGCTGCTTCCAGATGCCCAGACGGAGCATTGGTCCCTCAGGACAGGTCTGAGGGACAAGAGGCACAGCCTGTTAAGCGGGGGCTACTCCAGGGATCTGACAATCTCCTGAACCTGTTTCCTGTCTGGCTTTAGTCTAGCTCTCGGCCCTCATCCTTCCTTCTTTCCCTCTGCCTAGAGTCGATCCCCCTCATCTCCCTTCTGTCCTCTGCCCTGTCCCCTGTCATATCCACATCATCTCTGAAAACATCTCCCTGTCCCTGCAGATCCCAGCATGCCTGCAAATGGCTCTTGCCCTCCCGACAGAGCTGCCTTTTTTGTCTTTTTCCTTTCAATCCCTGGTCTCTGAGATGGGACAGCTGAGTTACCTCTGGACTGAGCCAATGCACAGGTTGTTTCTGAAATGACAGCTACCAGGTACTGTGCCAGATGCCTTCAGTGTCTAATCTGCTCAAGGCAGCTCCAGAGGAAGGTTCTGTTGTTGTTGTCTGTTTATTGTAGGAAAATTTGAGGCACAGAAGAGTTGAGTGACTTGTGTTAAGTCAGATATGTGGGTGGCAGAGCTGAGCTTTGGTCCTGTTTGTCTTCTCTTTAGAATCAGCTTTCCTGACCCTTCTCAGCCTCTGACCTCCCAGACCTGGTGCAGACCTGAGGCCATATGCATTTACTATTTCTAACCTCTCTGATTGCCAGGACTGAGTCACATAAGGACAGTGGGCACTGAGAGTATCTGCCTGGAAACTGCTGTAGAAGCCTCTGGGCCCTGTCCAGCTAGCAGGTGCTGCACTGTGCTATGGAAGGAAAGTGGAGCATTCCAGGTTACAGTGTGCCGAGTGGGGTATAGAATTTGGGGTGGACTCTGATATCCCACAGCTCCGTATGGCAGAACCTTGATCTCAAGAATCCAGATGACCAAAACCCATTTTATTTACATTCAGCTTGTAATACAAAGGGTTAACAGCAGTAAAATAAACCAGAGGATGGGGTACAACAGCTCAGTTGGCAGAGTGGTTAGCCCGGCACACACAAAGCCCCGGGTGTGGTCCCAGCACTGCATAAAACCTAGCATGTTGGCACACCTCTAATCCTGGCATTCTAGAGCAGGAGGTGGAGGCAGAAGAACTGCCATCCTTGGCTGCATAGTTAGTTTGAGGTTATCCTAGGCTACATGAGGCTGTGTCTCAAAAATAAATAAGCAAATTGGGACGGAAGAGAAGAGTCAATGGTTAAGAGTGCCCATTACCCTCCAGAGGACCGGAGTTTAAGTCCCAGTACCCATGTCAGGCAGCTCACAACCACTTATAACCCAGCTCCCAGGAAATCTGATACCCCTGACCTCTGAAACCCCCCACTCATTGTGTATACACGGGATTAAAAATAAATGACTTGGCAGGGCAGTGGTAACACACATCTTTAATCCCAGCATTCAGGAGGCAAAGGCAGGCAAATCTCTGAGTTTGATACAGAGTGAGTTCTAGATCAGCCAGAACTGCAGAGAGACCCTGTCTCAAAAAAAACCAAAAACAAACAAACAAAAACCAAACAAACAAAAAGCAAAACAAAACCCAAAAAACCAAAATAAAAGTCTTAATGTTTTATTGATGTGCAGAGATACCATTTTAATTGGGACTGGCATACTTCCTCCAACAAGGCCACACCTCCTAACAGTGCCACTTCCCAAGGGCCAAGCATATTCAGACCATCACACCCCAGCACTCAGGTGACAGAAGCGGTCGAGTCGCTGCAGGTTCAATCTGTGTATGAGTTCCAGGCTAGCCAGAGTTGTATAGCAAGACCATGTCTCAAGAAAGAAAAAAAGAGAGGGAAGGGGGGAAAGGAAGAGGAGAGCCCGGCCTTTGGGAAGGGTTCTTCCTGATGGGCAGTCACCAGCTGAGCTATGGGACCAGAGTCAAGCCATTCTCCCTGCCCTGTCACTGTCCCTTGGGAGCATGCTGCTTTAAATCCGAAGGGGATTGTTTCTGTCCTGGCTCACATTATCTGGTTAGATTGAGATTATGGGTTGTGTTGTGTTGTTTTGTCTTAAGATACATAGCTAGGATTGGCCTCGAACTCACAGCCAGCAGAGGAGAACCTTGAGCTCCGGATACTCCTCCGCCTACCTCTGAGTGTCTGGTGGGACTGTGGGCATGCAGGTGTGAGGGCACGCCTACTTTACAATTATGGAGTTTTTCTATTTTTCATTGTTTTGTTTTTTTACTTAAAAAATTTTTAAAGTTTTTTTTGTGTGTGTGTGTGTGGGTGTGCCTGGTTCTTGCAGAGGTCAGAAGAGGGCATTGGATCCTCTGGAACTGGAGTCACAGATGGTTGTGAGCCATCCATGAGTTTTGACAGCTGGCGTGTGAGCTTCCTGAGTGGCCAGGTCTGACCCTCCCTGGACTTTGCTCTGGTCAGGCACTTTGCCACTCCCTTGCTGAAGTCCAGTGATCTTTCTTTCACTCGGCAAGTATTGACTGAGCTCCTGCTGGGTGCTGCAGGTGAGGGCAGTAGGGGTACAGTAGCCAGCTAAACAAATGTGAGCCAGCTGCGCACTCAGAATGCCAGGATGGAAAGGAGGCGGCAGGAGCAGGGCAGGAAGCAGGCTTCTCTGAAGAGGTGCGCCCCACCTCCATGCTCCCTCCTCTTGCTCTGATGTCTCACTGGTCCACGCTCTCACAGCTGGAGCCTGAACCCTCACCCAAGGAGAAAGAAGCCCCATCCTCTGCAGAGGGGCCCAGGGACTCTTCCCAGATTCACAGGCAGTCCTGCCACAGGCCAGCAAGGCTCCTAAGAGGTTTGTTATCCAAAGCAGAGAAGCCCAGAGGAGGCGGACCTGCCCTGTGCCCAGTCACAGCGCCCCTCGTAAAAGGAGTCTGGGCTCTGAACTTTACCACTCTTCCCTCAATGTTCTGAACTCATGTACACTCTGAGGAAGGAACAGAGAACTACCCTGCAGATGCTAATATTGTTATCTAGGACTTGTTCTTAACCAGCCGTTTGTCTTGTCTCTGTCTGTCTGTCGTCTTTCTATGCTTTAGCAGTACTGGGGATTAAACCTAGGAGTTCACACCCACTAGGCAAGTGCTCTACCACTTAGCGACAACCATAGTCCTCTTTCTTTTGAGACAGTGTCTCCTTAAGTTGCCTAGACTGGTTTTGAACTCACTCTATAGCCGAGGTTAGACTTGAACTTATGATCCTATTGCGTATCAACCCTGTGTCACCTGGCCCAGATCCCATGGTACATCTTTCTCAGTTGTTCTAGGTAGGTACCCAAAGAGTGACTTCTTTCCTTATACCGGTGGCTTAATATTTATAAATTCTTTGTAGTAGGTTCTAATTACCCTATTTATGTGGGTGTTTAAGATACGGATCCTTTTGCAGATGTAAACAGTGCTATAATCCCACGTCCTTGGATTTGGATTTCCTGAGTGTTGGAAATAAACTCCTCGAGAGTTCGTTACCAGTCACTCACGACCTTGCCTGTTGCTGGTGTGAACTTGCTCCTTCACCAGGGCAGTGTGAGCTCCCACCAGTATGAGGGCCTCCTTCCCTCAGCTCACCATCATCACGAGCCTGTAATCCTTGCCAGTCTTCATGAGTAGAAAAAAACTGGCTGTGTATGATTTCATGTTCCTTTAATATGGGTGAGATTGTCTGTGGTGTGTGTACTTTTTAACTGGACTTTCCTTAGAATTTTTTGTCGTTTGTTTTATCCAACTATGTAGCCAAAACCGGGGAGCTTGAAACTTGCCGTGTAGAATAGTCTGGCCTTGAACTCCCAAGATCTGCCTCTGGCCCGCACGTGCTGGGATTACGGACAGTCACCACACATGGCTAGAACTTTTTAGTAAGCTTCTGCCTCCTTGTCTGTTGTTTACTTACATGGAGAATTGTTCTCCTAATAACCGTCATTTCATGCTTTATTCCCCAGAGCCATAGCGCTCAGAAGGGACACACCATGTACATGTGGATCCCAGGAACCACTCCCCAGAGCTTACGTAGAGAGCTTTGAAATACTGAGCATAGTCAAGAATGTTAAGCCTGGCACAATGACATGTACCTATAATCCCAGCATTCAAGGAGTCAAGATAGTGTCATGGGAAGTTCAAGACCAACCTGAGCTTCATAGTGAGTCTGAAACCAGCCTGGGCTACAGAGTTAGACCTTGTCTCAAAAAAGCTTCCCCTTCCTCACATACACAGACGATAACTTTCCCTGGATAGTCTGCGCATCGAGCGAAGGTGTAGTTAGATGCCAAGAGCAAGGAGCAGAAATGCAGGAGAAGCAGGATCTGAGTTTGAATACCCGAAAACAGGAGGGAGGCCATTGCAGCTTCAGGTACTCCCCACAAGGAAGCAACACAAAATAGAACCTCTTTTTCTCCATCTGCGCGAGGAAGGGACACACATTCCCGCACAGCCACACTTCTTCTTCTTAACCTGAAGCCATCTGGCCCTGCCTTTAGTCAGGCCTATTGGTGAAGGAGAATGCCCAGCCACTGAGGCCTGTGTGGGCCTGAGGCCCCGTGTGCTGGGCACCGCTCTGTGCTGTATGGTAAGTCTTCTGAGTGTCGCTCCTGTCTTCCAGCCGCGGTTGGGTTTCTTGCTGTGTCCAGTGTCATCACCATGTCTGCCCCCTTCTTCCTGGGGAAGATCATTGATGTCATCTACACTAACCCTGGCGAGGACTATGGCGACAGCCTGACTCGCCTTTGTGCTGCGCTCACCTGTGTGTTCCTGTGTGGCGCTGCTGCCAACGGTATTCGTGTCTACCTCATGCAGTCTTCAGGTCAGTCTTGGCAGGTGACAAAGGACCTGGGGTTGGGTCAGGCTTCAAGTGTCGCTGCTCCAGGCCCCTTCCTGCTATTGCACTGGGATCTCACATCTCACCTTGAAAGCTTTAAGGTCATTCAGAGCGCTCTCTACTTTCTTGTGGTCAGAGTTGAGCAGGTAGTAAAAGCTAGAGCTGTCTGCTCCATGCTGTTGTGTAGCAGCTGGGGTGGGACCTTGGGTGGCTTTCCTTCAGAGAGCCCAGGACTGTGCACTCCACGTCTGTGTGGCTAGTAAGATGGCGTCTGGGTGGTTAGCCCTTTCCTGCTATTGCTAAGTGCAATTCATGCAAGGGCAGCCAGTCATGGACAGATTGACGCTCAGGGTCTGTGATGCTCCTTACATGTCAAGGACCATGTTACCTTTTAAAGAATTAAAATGTATTTATTATTGTTATGATGGGTTTACATACATGTGGAGGCATGCATGCACATGTAGTGAGATCAGAGGAAAATGTTCTGGAGCCGGTGTTCTCCTATCTTTATCTGGGTTTCTGGGTCCCAAGTGATACCTTGGGTCATCAGGTTTGTTTGGCAAGGACCTTCACCTGCTGGCCATGTTACCTGTACCTGTACCTCCTCTCCTTGCTGCCACAGTCTGTAGTTACTAACAGGAAGTTAACATGCCAGGGCCTGTATGATTCCATCCCATGCCAGGATCCATGGAGTTGATGTGCTCAATCTACAAGCTGGTTTTGACAACAGGCTAACCAAACCCCTTGCTGGTGACCGCCCCATGAGTGGCGGTGGCTACAGTCACCATTGGCCGTTGTGCTTACTTCACAGGTCAGAGCATTGTGAACAGGCTGCGCACCTCACTGTTCTCCTCCATTCTAAGGCAAGAGGTCGCTTTCTTTGACAAGACCCGCACAGGTGAATTGATTAACCGCCTCTCCTCGGATACTGCACTCCTGGGGCGCTCCGTGACTGAGAACCTCTCTGATGGCCTGAGGGCTGGGGCCCAGGCCTCGGTTGGTGTTGGCATGATGGTATGTCAGCCTCTTCTCTTGATGTTTTCTGTCAGGGCTCTCAGGACCAGAGCTGGTGAGCATGAGAGGCTTGAGGTGTTCTTGTCAATTTGTAAACTTATAGAACCAAGAACATTGCCCCAGTCTGTAGGGACAAAGGAATCACCTCTCCTGGCCTGGCCTACATCTCTCTTGAGTAAGTATCATTTAGAGAGTAGCTTTTCCAGAAGACCAGGGTGTGAAGACAGCCAATTGTGTCAAGCCAAGAAACGCCTTTGGGAACCAAGTGTAAAACTCAGGGGGTACAGACCTCACCTTGGTGCCCCTGCAAGGTAGCCTGTGTTCCTTTTATCTCTGACGGCCCAGCCCATCTCAGCTCACTCTCCAGGCAATGTTTGTGTTCCAACCAGCCCTGCTGGCCTAGATAGCTCGTGGGTGTGGTCATAATGTTCATGGGACGAGGTCAGAAGGCCAGCAAGGGCCAGGGTTGTGGCTCAGCTGGCAGAGTCCTTCCCCAGCATGCATTGAGCCCGGGTTCCATGTCCAGAACACCTGGCATAGTGGCATATGTCTGTAACGCCAGAACTCAGTAGATAGTAGTAGGAGAACCAGAAATTTAAGGTCATTCTTGGCTACACAAGCTAGTTTGAAGCTAGCCTGGGCTATATGAGATTGAGATTAAAAAAAAACAAAGCAAACCAACCAAAGCCAAGCCAAAGCCAAGGACGCGTCATAATAAAGAATTGGCAGTTACTTAGCAGCTCTAGTTTGAGGGTAGGAAGTATATGAGCAGTCAGGTAGGCCATCTCTCAGCATTACCCCTGCACTTCAGGAGGCCTCGTGCCGTTTATATTATTGTCTGTCCAAATGGGATTGGGCAGGTCATAGCAACACGTTGAAGAATCACTAGGACCATTTAAAACAATGACCACATTGCAGAATTGGGAAGTCTAATCTAATTCAAGAAGATTCTGTTATTTGAGCCACTGTTGGCAGTTAAACTGACCAGAGCTGGTCCCCTGGCTCTAGGCTGCTGAACTCTGGATACAGTCTCCCTAGCCCCGTGGCAGGTGTGTTAGGAGCCCCGTTTCAGCTGACTGTAACATGGGGCGCTTTGGTGGCTTCTCTGACCCATTGATTTATATGGAAAATTCTGGTCACCCAGGGCCTTCGAGTGATTATACCCAAATGTAGGACTTGTGATGTGGTTTGACCAGTGCAGAGCACAGGAGGCCTCATTCCGTCCTGCCCCTCTCTCTCTGCTGTTAAAGATGTGGTCTGACACACTAGAACATATTAGAACGGCCTGAGGATGTGCTGCTTACATCTTTCCCCCAACAGTCTCCTTGGTAGCATGCCCTCCTTGGGTTTTTGAGGTTGTTTTGATTTTGATACAGGGCATCGCTATATAGACCTGGTTGGTCTGGAACCCACTCCGTAGACCAGGCTAGCCTCTAACTCAGAGATTACCTGTCTATTCCTCCTGACTGCTGGAATTAAAGATGTTGGGTTTTGTAAGGATCAAAGGTGCCACAAAAACCCAACCCAAATAGGAGGATTGGCTTGGAGACAGTGTCTTTCGGGCTGTGCACGGTGGGTCTGAGGATGCCTTGCCACTTCAAGGAACAAACATTCTTGACTTTTGTTCTTGACAGTTTTTTGTGTCACCAAGTCTGGCCACCTTTGTTCTGGGTGTGGTACCTCCCATTTCTGTCCTCGCTGTGATTTATGGGCGATATCTACGAAAACTGTCCAAAGCCACACAGGACTCTTTGGCAGAGGCCACACAGGTACTGACCTTCCATATGTGTGTATCTAGGTGTGGGGCTCAGATCAATAGACAGATTGCATGATGTGCAAGGTATATTCCTTCCTGGCATCAGCACCAGAGAAAGAAACAAACAACAAAGTCCTCCCCTTTACCCCAGGACAGACGTGAAACACTCTGTACCTGGCTAGCCACTAACCCCAGGCTGCATCCACTTGTTCTGTTTCCCAGAGGGTCCTTGGACTCACGACATGGCCAGGGCTGGCCTCAGATTCGTGGGACTCCTCCCACCTCAGCCTCCCAAGGGCCAGTGCTACAGTTGTGAGCCCTAGACCTGGCTTGCGACAGTTTCTCGCTGTTTTCTGTCACTGCTCCTGGTAGGACAAAAAGCTAATATGACCAGCTGTGGTGGGACACACCTGTAAGCCCAGCACTTTGGAGCCTGAGGCAGGAGGATCATGAATTTGAGACTAGCCTAGGCTACCTCTCTAAACGTTTTCTTTGAACAAAAGACAAAAATAAAAACAAACGGAAACTAATGTGTTTGAGGAAAGTGTCCAGCCGGCACCCGGTCTCCATTAGCTCCGTAGGGCACACTGTGCGGCACTGTCTTCTTTAAAGGAAGGGTTTATTTTATAAGTGTGTGTGTGTGTGTGTGTGTGTGTGTGTGTGTGTGTGTACAGACACCCTCAGAGGCCAGAAGAGGGCATTTGGTCCCCCGAAGCAGGCAGTTGTGAGGGTAATGAGCGCAGGCTCAGTTCCTCAGCAGGAACAATGAACACCCTTAGTCTTCTGGGCCTCTCCAGTCCTGCAGTTTATATTTTCTGACAGCAAAATGGATTCTTCTGTGCACTCTGCTATGTGATCTTACTTGACAGAGTATTGAATAAGAACCACATTTTAACTTTGCTGTCAATTACAGTGTGACACTCTTCCCTTCGGGGTGTGTGTATGTTTTACCTGCATGTATGTCTTGTATGTCTGTGCACCATATTGGTGCTGGTGAAGGGAAGAAGGCATCAGATCCCCTAGAACTGGAGTTACAGATAGTTGTGAACTAACTCATAGGTGCTGGGAATAAAATTTAGATCCTCATAAGAGCAACAAGTGTTCCTAACTGCTAAGCCATCTGTCCAGCCCTTACCGTGTGTTTGAATCCTCATAGCTAGCTGAAGAGCGAATTGGAAACATAAGAACCATCCGAGCTTTTGGGAAGGAGATGACAGAAGTGGAGAAGTACACCGGCCGAGTGGACCAGTTGCTGCAGCTGGCACAGAAGGAAGCCTTGGCACGAGCTGGCTTCTTTGGAGCAGTAAGTGGATCACTGCAGGCCATGAGATTACAAGAGATTTTCATCCTGTGACTCTTGACACAGTAGAAATGGTTTTATTTAAATCCTAAGAATGACTTGGACTTTAAGCTATTTTCATAGCAGGAGAAGAAAACAAGAAAGTGGAATCAGAGAAAAAGTAGCATATGTGAGATCTGCTGCATGGTCCCCAGTGTGTGCCAAGCAGCTTTGAGGGCCACTGACATTGAGAGGCCTGGGCCACAGCGTGGATTTACACAGGCCCTGGTCCCTCAGATGTAACCTCATTTGCCTAATCCGTGGAGGGTTGTATAACTTCAGCACACTCTAGAAAAAAGTATAAGAAACTGTTACGGGCCAGGCAGTGGTGGCGCACGCCTTTAATCCCAGCACTCAGGAGGCAGAGACAGGTGGATTTCTGAGTTCGAGGCCAGCCTGGTCTACAGAGTGAGTTCCAGGACAGCCAGGGCTATACAGAGAAACCCTGTCTCGGAAAAAACAAACAAACAAACAAACAAACAAAAAAACAAGAAGAAGAAAAAGAAAGTGGTTACAAAGTTCCCGGGAACCCTGAACAGAAAACCACCATGTGTGCTAGGTGTGCTCAGGAGTCTGAAAAGGGCAGCTTGCACGTTTGAGGCCAGCCTGCTCTATGTGGTGAGCTTGGGGCAGCCTGCTCTATGTAGCGAGCTTGGGGTAGCCTGGTCTGTATAGTGAGTGTGGGGCAGTCTGGACTGTATAGTGAGAGTGTCAAACACAAACAAACCAAAACCAGATCAAGAGAAAATGGAAACATTTCCGTCTAAACCTCAGAGGCTATTTAATGGCTAGAGAAGGTCTCACGAGGGACCAAAGCTCACAGAGATGGGATTAGGGCTGCAGCTCATGTGGAGGAAGTCTTCCTCAGAGCCACGAACATGGCCGACTGACTCGTGTCAGTTAGGCAGGCCTCGGTGCTACTCTCTTTTCTGAGCTGAGTAGATTGGTGAGTAGCCTGAGGGGAGTGGTGTCCAAGCTCTTGTGAGAATACAAGTATTTCCTTCAGTGCTGCAAAGATTTCGAAGCCTGTCTGTGAGGAGTCTTATACATAAAGGGAGGCAGAGGCCTTGGTTGCACTGATGTCTTTGTTTTCTTCCTCCTGTAGGCTGGGCTCTCAGGAAACCTGATTGTGCTGGCTGTCCTGTACAAAGGAGGCCTGCTGATGGGCAGCGCCCATATGACAGTGGGCGAGCTCTCTTCCTTCCTCATGTACGCTTTCTGGGTTGGACTGAGCATCGGAGGTATATCATATAAACAGGCTCTGAGGGTACACACTGACAAACAGGCCCGTCCATGGGCACTCTTCACCATGCCAGTCTCCTAGGCAAAACTGAAGTTACGTGAGCAAGCGAGCCTTGGGGCCTTGTGTCCAGCTCAGGACCACTTGGGGAGCTGGGGTTCCCAGCCTGCGTTTTAAGAATGTGTCTTCCCGTTCCTGGGGAGGGGAGGGGTGTGTGTGATGGTTGGCAGCACTGTGGAGACCCTGCCTGGGCAGGGCGAGTCTCACCTCACCCAGGTTGCTGCCCAGACTCTTAAGCTGTCCACACTCAGAGTTTCTATTCCCCTCACTCCTCAGAATTAATAATAAGTTTTTGTCATTTTTATTTTGTTCTTTGACAGAGTCATATAATGTACCTAGGATATTCTGTATCTCTCCCCCACCAGCCCTCCCTCTCTTTTCTTCTTCCCTGTCAGCTCCTCTTTAAAAATATCTCTTTCCACCGGGCAGTGGTGGCGCACGCCTTTAATCCCAGCACTCGGGATGCAGAGGCAGGCGGATTTCTGAGTTCGAGGCCAGCCTGGTCTACAGAGTGAGTTCCAGGACAGCCAAGGCTACAGAGAAACCCTGTCTCGAAAAACAAAACAAAACAAAAATATCTCTTTCCATGCTCATGTATTTTTGTTTTGTGTCCCACTGAGTCTAACCCAGACTGTCAGTATGGCTCTGGGTAACAGTGGGTGACAGATGAAGATAGTGACCCCCCCTTTCCCAGACTCTGTGGGTCGCCAGAAGTTCAGCAGAGAGTGGTAGGGCCCTGTAGACCCCTTTTTTGCCCATTGCAGGGCCAGTCTCATGAGGTCTGCAACCACAGCGCTGGTGACTTTGTGATGGCAAAGGCATGCTGTGCCTCGAAGACAACATTCCACAGCCCCTCCCCCTGCCTTCTTTCTCTGACATTCTTTGGCAAACCTGAGGCTTAGCGGAGGTACTGTGAAAGCCCTGTTTAAGGCTGAGCTCCCAACTGGGTATCTTGCCAACTTTTAGCATCACGGCTGAGTCTCTTTATTCACTGTTGTCCACTACAAGGAGATCCTTCTCTGGGAAAAGCTGAGAATAGCATTTATATGTTGGTATACACATGCATATTTACATGTTTTGATAAACATAAATAGTGTTTTTGTTTTAATCGAGAGTTTTATTGTATAGCACAGGCTGGCTTTGAAATCTGTGTTTCTGCCTCGGTGTCCTGAGTACTGGGATTACAAGTGTGGGTCACCACACTAAGCTTTGGACTTCTTTTTTTTTTTTTTTAAGCTGTCCTGGAATTCACGATGTAGACCCGGCTGGCTTTACATAGGCCTTAGAGTTCTTTTTAAACGGCAACGCGGTTGCATTTACAGTGATTGTCCCCACCCCAATGTCAGGATCCTCACCGGAGTGGTCATTTGTTACACAGTTGCTGAGCCTACCTTGACACATTGTTGTTATCAACGAAACGTAACATTAGGGTGACACCCCACTCCCCACCCCCAGATTGGACAAATGTGTATTGTCCTAAATTCACCATTGGAACATCACAAGAGAGTTGCCCTTGCTGCCCTGTACCTTCCCATCTCCACCTGTTCATTCTTCCACCCCTGGCGTGCTCAGATCATTTTTTACTATCTGCGTAGCTCTGAAGTTTCCAAGTGTCATGGGGTTGGACTCAGTAAAGCATGCAGCCTTTCCCGGCTGGCGTCTTTCCCTTACTCATGCACGTTTGAGAGTCCTCTGTCTCTCATGGCCTAATAGCCCTTGTAGGATCTTTTTTTGAAGGAATTTCAGTTCACGTGGGAAAGGCCACCATGCTGCACTTGGAGTGCTGTCTGAGGAGGAGGTGGCTTTCCTTGCAGAGCTGTGACTTGTCACTGGTGAGCAGTGTGGTCCTTCCCTTATTAGGACTCTGAGAAAGAGAGGCCGTAGGAGTACTAGGTAAGAGATGAAGCAGCTGACAGCCTCAGCTTCTTCAGTGAAAGCAGCAGATTTCACATGGACAGCTCTGGTTGCTGTCTCCAGCATCCCCCCAGGACAGGAAGACCTGTGGTCTTTCTTGTCAGCTGATGATAGACTCTTCTTGTCCTCAGGACTGAGTTCATTCTACTCTGAGCTGATGAAAGGCCTGGGTGCTGGTGGGCGGCTCTGGGAGCTGCTGGAGAGACAGCCACAGCTGCCTTTCAACGGTGGGTATGTGGCGGGGCTGTTCTTAGTTTTGACAGTTAGACTGGCATTCTGCCCTCCTCAGGGAATGGGCCACTGCCAAGAGGTGGCCCCTGCTGCGAAACAGGGAGGCCAGGGTTCCCATGGAAACCAATGGGTACACTTCAGGGGATGCTCTGGAAACATGGGGCTGATGACATGACATGACACACACACACACCTGCAGCCAGTCATTACTACCAAGGGCAGGATAGCAACTGGCAGGCCTGGTGTACATAGGAACACCCAGATGGCCTTCTCAAGTCTTCCTTAGTGAACCTGACATTCTAAGAGGTTGGGAAGGCAGAGATGAATAAAAGGCTTTACATTTCTTGGCTCTGGGGAGTGATGCTGGGATGCTGGTACTGGTGGAGGACCATCTCCTCTTCCTCCTCCTCACCTTCCCTTGAGCCATAGGCCTAGACCACCTGCGGGAGATGTGGGCGGAGGGTGGCCGTGGGTAGCACCACTCAGCACTCAGGGATGTCTGCATATTGTTAGGTGCTTACAGCGCTGTGAGCTTGACATTGCCCAGTATAAAAGCTAGGGCGTGAAATCCAGTGGTAAGTGGTGTATGTGTTCCATACCAGACCAGGTCACACTGGGGCCAAGTAAACCTCTGACCCTCCTTATCCTGATGGCTCTCATGCATCCCTGTCACTGTGCTTTCAAAGTGGTTCTTTGGAGTAGATGAAGAACTCTGTACTGAAGCCACTTGAGCACAGTGGCACTGAGAGAAGTTACTGAAGTTAGGTGGGTCAGACCTAAGGGTTGGTCTTCACACTGCTCCCAAGAAAAGTGACCTGTCAGGTCTGTAAGGTCACACGAGACCTTTCATGATAAGCCCAGCATCTAGGCCTGCTCCTCGTTCACTTCAGTCAGGCAAGGAAGGCACACAGGGAGACAGGTGCATTCCGCCCTGAGCTCCGTTCTCACTCCAGCTTTCTACGTTGCCTCTTGTGTTTCAGAGGGGATTGTGGTGGATGAGGAAAGCTTCCAGGGTGCCCTGGAGTTCAGAAACGTGTGCTTCACCTACCCTGCTCGCCCAGAGGTGTCCGTGTTCCAGGATTTCAGTCTTTCCATCCCATCTGGATCTGTCACAGCGCTGGTTGGCCCAAGTGGTTCTGGGAAATCAACAGTGGTCTCGCTCCTGCTGCGGTTGTACGACCCAGATTCTGGTAGGTCAGCGAGACTGCCTACTGGTGCCAGCAGCCACGGGTGCTGTGGACTGTCCCATATCCACACTGGAGCTCTACCCTGACATGTGCTGAGGTGACAGTCATGAGGATTTCAAGAGGCCCTCTGACGGCTTCTGCCTCAAGACTGTTCCTTGGCTGTTTTTTAGGGGCTTCTGCCTCCAGACCAGACTATTTAAATCTATTTTGTATGTTCTGCCTGCCTGTACGCCTGTAGACCAGAAGAGGGCACCAGACCTCATTATATAGACGGTTGTGAGCCACCATGGGGTTTCTGGGAATTGAACTCAGGCCTATGGAAGAACAGCCAGTGCTCTTATCCGCTGAGCCATCTCTTCAGCCTCCTCCTCGGCTGTCTTTTTGGTTATGTTTATTGAGGCAGGGTCTTCTTTGAAGCTCTGATTGGTATGGAACCCACTGTTTAGGTGAGGTCCACCTCAAATGGTGTCAATCATCCTGCCTCTGCCCCCTTGAGTGCTGGGATTCCAAGCATGCTCTACCAGCTCCACCTCCTTAGCTGTTTTAGAAGCAGCCAATCTAGTGATCAGGTCCACCTCCATGTGGTGACGATGCTAACATGGCTCTGAACTAGGAGGATTCCCTCAACCCTCTTCTTATCTTTTCTACTGAAACGGGTTCTCACTATGTTTTGCAGGCTGCTTTTAGACTTGGGACCATTCTGCCTTAGCTTTCTGAGTAGCTGGGACTATAGACCTGCATCTACTATGCTTGCTTGCTTGTTTGTTTGTAATCTATTGGGGTTTTGTTTTGTTTTGTTTTGTTTTGTTGTTTTTATTGAATTCAGGTCCTTAACCTCTATGGCATCACTGCTTTGTGAGCTATCTCCCCAGCCCCTCCTCTTCCTTCATTTTCCTCCTTTCTCTTCCTCTCCTTCCTTCCTTCTTCCTACTCCTCTTCCTCCTCTTTCTCCCAAGTGCTGGGATCAAAGGCATGTACCACCCTGCCGGGCTGTGTTTTCAGTAGGATTATACCTCCCTTTCAGAGCCAAAGCGTGGTAGGTCTTATCTTTACCCCTTTTCCTGCCTAGATGATCTGCACATGAGCTTTAGTTTTTGGACTTAGAAAGCAAGTGTGAGACTGTCTCGTCCATTCGTGAGATATATTTTGCAGTCTTAGACGGGCAGGGCTGCTGAAGAGGCTCCAGTTTAAACACTTGCAGACCTCCATCCCTGAACCAGGCCTTCACGGTCTCTTTGATACCAGCATGATCAGGAGACGGTAGAGTCAAGAGGCTGCCATCAGACCTGCGAGCCAGTGCCTGCTGTGTGTTCCCCTGTCCCACACACTTCTCTTTGGAATCAAGGCTCTGCATAAGACATAAGATTTGTGGAACACCAACATTCCCAGGTAGCTCAACTGCCAGCACCTCCAGACTCAGGAAGGGGGGCTGGTTAGGCTCAAATCCACTAGGGGAGGTTCTAGCCTCAGACATTCCAGAAGACCCCTGCTGCTCCGAAAGTCCCAGCCTTGTTGGTTTTGGGTTCCATGTGGACACTATGGAAGCTAGTTTTCTTCAGTGGTTGGGACAGAACCCAGGCCCTTGCATATTCCAGGAGAGTATTTCACCACTAGCTTCGCTCCAAGTCCTGACTAGATATTTAGTCTGTAAAAATTGCCTGGGGGCTGGGGATGTGGATCAACTGGTTACTGTTTATTTCATCTGCATAAACATCTGGATTTGATCCCCAGTATAGCCTTAAGGGGAGAGGGGTCAAATAATGACACACCCCTCCCAGTAGGTAGAAAAAGGATAAGTTCGAGATCATTCTTGGCTACGAAGGGAGTTTGAGGTTGACTCGACTAAGTGAGGCCCTGTCTCAGCAAGGGAGGGAGGGCTCAGTGAATCTGGGATTTACCCTCCTTTTTTGGTTCCCTTTGGTTATCACCCTTGACCTGTGGTGACCTCTGCCTTCTCCCATCAGGAACAGTCAGTCTTGACGGCCATGACATTCGTCAGCTGAACCCTGTCTGGCTGAGATCCAAGATTGGGACAGTAAGTCAGGTAGGAAGACGGCTTCCCTTCCGCTGCTGGGTTTGGAGCTGCCTTCCCTTTGCTCTTCCTCCATCTCACATTACCTAGGAGGGGACAGAGGCTTCCTGGTGGATCATACCACTCCACACACCCCCGCTCCACACACACCCCTGCTCCACACACACCCCCGCTCCACACACACCCCCCCCGCTCCACACACGCACCCCCGCTCCACACACACACACCCGCTCCACACACACCCCCGCTCCACACACACCCCCGCTCCACACACACACACCCGCTCCACACACACACCCCCGCTCCACACACACCCCCGCTCCACACACACACCCACTCTATACACACCTACTACACACACAGACTGCTTCCTATGGCCCAGGGACTTAACACACTTCATCAGTTGAAATGCTGACTTCTTATTGAGAGCTGAGACTGGTGCTTCTGTGCAGCACTGGGAGGCTCAAGGAAGGACCAGCAGAAACTCTTGCTGTTCTTCACAGTTCCCATGTGTGGCCATGGGAACCAAAAGTGGTTCCTTTTCATGGAGCTCCTTGCACAACTGCATCACAGCCAGCTCTCTCTTACCGCTGTGCACCCTGTGGCCACGCCCATACCTCTTACTGTTGTGCACCCTGTGGCCACGCCCGGGTGGCCCATCCCCACACTATGATATGATGGGGACTTCTACACTAGGATGGATAGATGGTGTAGCCGTGGTACTGACTAGACCTCAGCAGTGTGTGTCATGAGGGCAGAGGAGAGACTAGAAACCACTGTGCTATGTGGGGCACTGTCAGTCAGGATGCTGTGGTGGTGTCTGGTTGTTTGTCAGAAAGCAATGGGTGGACTTTGGCCCTTTTTCTGTAGTGGAAGGCAGTTAGTCGGACTTGGACTTCCAGGCCTTGCTGGCCCTAGGGAAGGAGCTGAGATTTATAAGGTTGTCATGGGCCAGCAATTGTAGGCACCCATCTTGGGTCTGCTTCCCACAGTGTGGTGAAGACAACAGACCAATTTGGTAAACTGGGACCTTTTTGAAAAACATTACATTTTTTGGTGTGTGTGTGTGTGTGTGTGTGTGTGTATACAAGCACATGCACATAACATGGTATGCATGTGGAGGTCAGGTGACTACTTAGGGGAATTGGTTCCCACTTTTTACTGAATAGGTTCTGGGGCTTGAGCTTATTGAAAGCTCAGGCTATCAGGCTTGGCAACAGGCACCTTTACCTCCTGAGACATTTGCCAGCCCCTAAACTAGAACTTTTAAAATCAGCTGGGTGAGGTTGTAGAAGAGCAAGACCTCCAGACAGTTTTGGAAGTGTGTGTCACTCTTGGCTGTGGCCTGTCCTCAGCTCCTTGGTGCCCATGGAAGTTGTCTGAAGTTTCTGACAAACATGCTATATTTCCATTTCCAGGAGCCAGTCCTGTTTTCCTGCTCTGTCGCTGAAAACATTGCCTATGGTGCTGACAACCTCTCCTCAGTCACAGCCCGGCAGGTGGAGAGGGCCGCAGAAGTGGCCAATGCTGCTGAGTTCATTCGTAGCTTCCCACAGGGCTTCGACACTGTGGTTGGGGAGAAGGGTGTCCTCCTGTCTGGTTAGTGGTCCTCACGTTGTGTTTGTTGGCTTATTCCAGGCAGTGCAGCAGAAGCGCTTGCCCCAGGACTTCTCACGTGGTTCCCAGTGCACTGTCGTTTACAGATGAGGTTTCCCTCCTTGCAGCCTAGGAAAACCACCTCTGAAAAGGATGTCTCTGTGAAGAGACACTACGACCAAGGCAACTTTTATAAAAAGAAAGCATTTAATTAGGGGCTTGCTTATTGTTTCAAAGGGTAATTCATTATTATCATGGTGGGGAGCACGGCAGCAGGGGGAGCACGGCAGCAGGCAGGCAGGCAGGCATGGTGCTGGAGAAGGAGCACATCCTGATCCTAAGCAAGCAGAAAGGGGGGGAGGAGGAGGGATCGAGGGGGGGGAGGAGGAGGGAGCGAGGGAGGGAGAGGGAGAGAGCATAAGAAGGTCTCTTGTGGGCTTTTGAAACTCAACTCCCACCCCCAGCAATAAAACCCTCCAACAAGGCCACACCTCCTAATCCTTCTCAGACAGTGCCACTCTCTGGTAACAGAGCATTTAAACATATGTACCGTTGGGGACCATTTTTATTCATATTACCACAAAAGTGTTCTGATTTTCCAGTGAGGACCAGAGGCCAGTGAATTTTCCAGAAAGGGCAAAGAGTGAACACTTTGATGGACTATCTGTTATCTCTCAGACAGATTGCCCTTTTATTGTCTTGTGAAGTGACAGGGATGGCGCCCCAGGCCTTAAGCATTGTCGGCAAGCACTCTCCCACAGAGCTACACTTCCAGGCTGTGCTTGTTTCCTTAAAGCACCCTTGAGGTGTAAAGCCCTCGTGAAGTGAGGGCTTTGTGAAGAGAGACTGTGAGCCTTCTGTGGCCTTTGGGCCTGAGCATGTGAATGGCTTTGCCTGGGGAGGCAGGGTTAGTGTTCCGGGACATCTTCACAGCCAGCGGACAACTGCGCATTTGCGCATGTGGGCACCCCATTCTTGCGGGAAAGGGAAGCTTGTTCCAACTGGCTGTACAATGTGAAATGGGACCTGTACTGGAGCTAAAGACAAGCACATTTTTTGCTACACACAAACTTATTTTTTCAATGCAAATACTGAAACATATTTCTTCTAGAGGTTCTGAGCTCCCATCCTCTGAGATGTCTTATGACTAAACCTGGCAATGGTCCTCCCCAGCTCTGAGGTTAGACCACAGAGGACAAATGAAGCAACAAGATAATTGTTTATTTAAAAGCAAACAGTAGAGAGCAAAGATCACGAGAGACTCATGGCCAGGGGCTCATTTTTCAAGTCGCCTGCTCCCTTTGAATGATTTCTGCGTGTTCTTACATCTTAATGGGATTCTCATGTTTCAATTTGTAGTCAAGGAAGCTGCAGGCCCTTTGCTTCTTTTGCTTTTTGAGGTACAGTCCAGACTGCCTTAGAATGTTTTATCTTCCTGTCTCCCTTCAGATTTCTAGAACTATAGATAGATACTGCTGCACCCAAATGCCTTTGCAGTTTGAAAGAATAGACACTTCATTATGGGTTTTCAGCACACTATGATGCTGAGGACAGTGCCAAGAGGCACTAGCTGCTGCTATAGGATTTCACCCCAGGATGCTCCAAGGACCACTCTGGGGCACTCAGCTACCTACTTCAGAGGGCCAGGCAGGGGATTTCCTGCATCCCACAGTGGCTTCATGTGAGGGCAGCACCTTAGCATCTGTTGAACACGTTGATGAAATGGCATCATCATGAATAAAGATGTCCCATCCAGAGTCAGCTTGGAAGGATGCTGTTAGCACCTCAAGTAGAATGGGGTCTCTTTAGATGACCCACATAGGAGGTGTGAGCACCAGGCAGTGCTGGAGGATGGAGTCGTGGGAAGGAGCCAGATGCAAGGCAGATGGGAATGGCTCCATTGCTCACTTCATGCGGGCATCTCAACACAACACCTGTTCCCTGGCTTTGAGTGGAATTTGGGCTTAAAAGAAAAGGAAACTAGTGCCTGGTTTGTAACCTCCAGCTTCATGTGCACATAAAACAAATGAGCAAACCTGTGGGGAAGGAGACAAGACCGCAGGAGGGAGGATGAAGGCTGTGCGCCAGCATGAAGCAATGGCGATGTGCGCAAAGCACTGCCGCTTCCTTTTGCTCCCAAGGGGTTTCAGGTGCCCTTGATGAGCTGGCCATCGTGTTGGGAAGGAATGAATGAGTGAAGGCCGGAAGTGAAGCCCCTCACCTCACGCAGGTGTAGGCTCTTCCCGTTGCCACCTGGGGGACACTTTACACTGTGCCCCAGGTTTTTTGGTGTTTGTTTTATTGTTGTTTTGTTTTTGAGACAGGGTCCCGTTATACAGCCCTGGCTAGCCCAAAAACTCACTCTGTAGACAAGGCTGGCCTTGAACTTTCAGAGATCTATCTGCCTCTACCTCCCGAGTGCTGGGATTAAAAGTGTATGTCACCATGTGGAGTTGTGCCTCAGTTTTAAGAGGGGGTTGTTTGGGTTTTGTTTTGATTTTGGTGTGTGTGTGTGCGTGTGTGTGTGTGTGTGTGTGTGTGTGTGTGTGTGTTGAGACAGGGTTTCCCTGGTTGTCCTGGAACTCACTCTGTATAGCCCAGGCTGGCCTCATACTCTCAGAGATCAGCTTGTCTCTGCCTCCTGAGTGCTGGGATTAAAGGCATTCACCACCACACCTGGCATCAGTTTTCTCCTGTAGAAATGAAGGCAATCCTGGGGGCTGCCTCCAGCAACACCTGTTATAGATTAACGTGTCACGCACTTAGGGAAAGTCTTCTGTGGAGGACAGCCTCAGTGTATGCTGGCCATGGTAACTGCTTGTTTTGCAGTTTAGTAAGACTGTATGTTTAAAAACAAACTCCTGCCCACCCATTGTGGTTAAATGGAAGAAGTTCCCTCCAAGTTGTCACTTGTCTAATTGGAAAACTCCCTGGGCATTTTTGTTCAGCTTGCCTTCTCTGTTCATTTCTCTCAGGTGGGCAGAAGCAGAGGATTGCAATAGCCAGAGCTCTGCTGAAGGTAAGACAGCCGCCTGCTGATGACTCGCCAGTGCCCACTTCGGTTTTGTTTTTTTGAGGAGGGTGTGTGTGTCTGTGTGATGAGTGTTTGAATATATGTATCGTATATGACTGACAGTCTGGTAAAAAGCTGAGCTGGGGGTTCTACTGAGGGCTTACTGTCCCAGTATTTGTCATATTTGAGAAATGTCTCTAGAATCTGGTGTGGAAGTAGTGTCTGGGAGAAGCTTAGCACATGGACCTTTTACCTAGAAGAATCAATTGTCTGGTGGCTGATGAACTAAGTGTCAGAGTGGGGTCTAACCTTTACTCAGTAGTTCTGCTGAGGAAAAGATCAGATACCTCAGGCAGATAGACTCCAGCCAGGAGCAGGAAGAACCCCTTGGCAGACACTGCTTTTGAGGAAGTAACATCTCCTTTGTTACTCTCCTATGTAGTGCTTTCTTAAACATTTATTTATTTATTTTATGAACGTGAGTACACTGCCGCTGTCTTCAGACACACCAGAAGAGTTCAATTCCCAGCAACCACATTGTGACTCACAACCATCTGTAATGGGAGCCGATGCTCTCTTCTGATGTGTCTGAAGACAGCGGTAGTGTACTCACGTACATAAAATAAATAAATAAATCTTTTAAAAAGCGTAACAGCTTTAAATGTTTTCATTACATTTTATTTATTTATCTTGGGTCAGGGTACACAAAGGTCAGCAAACGCCTTGTCAGGTCAATTCTCTCCTCCTAATGGTGTGGGGTCTGGGAGTGGAGTCCAGGTTGTCAGGCTTGCTGGTCAGCCCCTTTGCATGCAGACCCACCTCAGCCGTCTTCCCACGGTCCAGAGCTGTGTTCACTGATGACTCGTTTCCCTTCGTTTCCATTTTTACTTTTTCAGAACCCCAGAATTCTTCTCCTTGATGAAGCAACCAGGTGAGGTTATCTCTGTGGCATGTGTGACGATGTTAGTGTGTCCAGTGTGTGTGTCCAGGCTTGTGGATGTCTTAGCAATGTGTGCAGCCACGTATGCGGCTCTGTCATCTGTTCTTCCTCTTGTGTGTGACCTTGTCTGTCACAGTGCACTGGATGCCGAAAATGAGCACCTGGTCCAAGAGGCGCTTGACCGGCTGATGGAAGGAAGAACCGTGTTGATCATAGCCCACCGCCTGTCCACCATTAAGAATGCCAACTTTGTTGCTGTCCTTGACCAAGGAAAGATCTGTGAACATGGGACACATGAAGAGCTGCTTCTGAAGCCCAATGGGCTTTACAGAAAACTGATGAACAAGCAGAGTTTCGGGTCATATAATGGAGCAGAGCAGTTCCTGGAACCTGCACGGATGTAGCCTGCGGTCCAGCTGTTGGGTAGCTGAAGCAGAAGGACTGTGACTCCATCATGTACTTTTCAGTGCCCTAAAGACAGAAACAAAGCAGCGGCTAGTGGCGAGCTGTCTGAGAGACCTTAAAATGAACAGCATTGGAGAACAGATCCCAGAGGCTGTGTGAAGCCTCTGAGTATACTTCAGTTATTTGAAATATGCCTCTTTCCACGAAGAATGTACACCATCGGTTTACGATGCACATCTCCTCCCCAGACCTTTATTCAGTTGTAAAATTGTAACTCTCTAAATGTCCAGAGCACTGAAGTGGCTGCAGGTTTCCAGTGTTTCTAGCTGAGCAGAACACCTCACTTCCTGTGTGAGCTACCAGCGAGTTGTTCTCAGGTGACAATTTTAAAAAGGGAATTAGAAACTAAAGGCCTAATTTAAGCCAGCTTGCTAATCACTGGGGCACCTACCTGAGGTAGGTGGGTTGCCACTGAGGGAAGTTTACTTTGTCCCCCATTATCTTCAGGTGTCAGACTTCTGGAACACTACGAGGCTGTGCCTGTCAGAGTGTGCAGTGCTCACTATTTGGGCACTCGAGAGCCTGGTGCATTTTGCCAAAGGAAGAAGTCCTGTTCTGTAAACTGGAAAGCTTCTGTTTTTTTATTACCTCCTTGTCTATGGCTCCTTTTGAGAAGCAAGGTACAAATGGCCATGTATTATCAACAGAGGTGAATGAAAATCCATTTCACATTTGTTGAAGCATGTATTTTGGGAAAAAAATACCCATTTTAAATATGTAATTCCCAGGTATATTGTAGTTTTATATTTTTATTTTTTATTAATAAGGCTGAATCTGAATAAAATAATTCTCAACCTTGAGTATGACGGCTCTTGCAGAAGCAAAGTAACAAAAGGAACCTCATCCTTTGGAAAGCACCACAATTAAGGCACATGTTGCCCTGCCTTAAGGTCTCCCTCCTTCAGAAGTCCACCTGCGCCAAGTGTTGCTCTGCCAAGCACAAGAGAAAGTCTAACTGGAGTGCCAAGGCCAGGGGATGGAACACTGCTGAGCCCAGGGAAATGAGGCTCCTGAATTGATTATCGTAGATTTAGACATGCATCCTGTGAAGGAACAACCTAAAGCCAAGAGGGTAATTGTTGCACCACCCAGTTCATGTTGACGATCTCAACAGTCACGAAATAAGTGTTCTGGTTTCCAAAAAGAAAGAGTACGGTGGCTCACACCCACTCGGGAAGCCAAATCCTGTTACATAGTTTAAAGGCAGCCAGTGGGTGAGACTTTGTTTCAAACAGACACTTGAAGAATTTGGAAGTCCTACTCCATAGAGTGCGCACGAACCCTTAATGTAGAGCTGCCCTATAAAAGTGCCCTTGCTCCTGTGCTTCTGGTTTGTCACTTAGTGTCCCAGCTCCTACAGCAGTGACCACGGCCAATGAATTTGCTCATTTTTTTTCTATCACTGCTGTTAACTGGATGTTGCCTTAGAAAGAAGAGCTTTTTTTTCCTGCTGGCGATGTGGAGCCTGAGGCATGGCTACCCTTAGAGTTCCTTAGATGGACACACCTGCCTGCCGTGCCCATTTGCCTCTGGCCGTTCTGGAAGAAACCTCTCAATGAGAAGCTGAGTGTCACAGTTTATGTTACACGGGGAACTGGCCAATGACTACTCGCCCCGTGGATGTGTGTGGTGGTCTTGGGGTGAGTAGACAGCACGTCTGTGATGGTCATCTTCCACTGTCTGCATTTATTGAGCTCCTTGCAGGGTGTTCTCAGAACTCAGCGCAGCTGTAAATCAGGCTGGTGGGAAAGTATCGCAAATATTGAATTGAGTCATCACATTTTATTTCTTAATATGTGTAACATTTTATATCAGATTAAAATTTATAGTGAACTTAATCTGTGTCTGTCGGTTGTGACGCTAAGGTTGACCCGAGGGGCCCCACATGTGCTTTACCACTGATTTATATGCAGCCGTCAGCCTCACGGCTGTCACTTCTTCTTCTAAAATTTTGTCCATATTCACCTTTTTTTCCTTTATCCCCCCACCCCCACCCCCTGATTTCCGAGACAGCGTTTCTCTGTGTAACCCAGGCTGTCCTGGAACTCCCTCTGTAGCCCAGGCTGGCCTCGAACTCAGCACCACCCCTGCTGCCACCACCCACATATATAGTTTAATAAAATTTGTTAGAGATTCAAAAAACCACTTTTTAAAAAAGATTTATTATATGTAGGTACACTGTAGCTGTCTTCAAACACTTTTTCTTCTCGCTCTGGCCCTGCTCACTCCGGTTTAGACACCCCAGAAGAGGGCATCAGACCTCATTACAGATGGTTGTGAGCCACCGTGTGGTTGCTGGGATTTGGACTCAGGACCTCAGGAAGAGCAGTCAGTGCTCTTAACTGCTGAGCCAGCTCTCCAGCTTCTCAAGAAACCTTTTTACTCTAACATGCCATATACAGAGTAGTGACCACGATCCATGCTTTTCCTTCTCTCTTCATGTTCTCCTCTGTTTGCTATTGGTTAGTGTCTGCCCAGCTACTCCAGCTCCATTTAAGTATTTCCTGCCCCACCATGAGTACAGTGCTGTGGCCTTGAGAGAGGATTCAGCAGTGTCTGCCTTCAAACCTCTCTAGCTTATGAAGAGGAAGGCAGGCAAAATCAGTAAAAAGAAATCTGGCAAAGGACCGTGGCAAGCAGAGTGGGGGCTGCTTTGTTTCCAGCCTCCTGTACACATTACGTCTGGTGCTATGGAAATCCCACGATGTACACAAACACTTGGGTCACGTGTACGCAGTGAGGGAGGCAGCTTCCGTTAGGTCGTGAACTGGTTTGTCACTTGTCTCCACCTCTCTTTGCTGTAATAGCACAGCGAAGGGAACTTCAGGGAGAATGTTCCTTACTGTTCCCGAGGGATTTGGTCCCTCCTGGCTGGGAGGATACTGCGCAGGGTCAGGGGACAACCGAGTGGCCCTCCTCACCTTTCAGTGTTTGACGCTGGATCCTAGCTGGCCCTAGAGCTCCAGGGTATTGACTCGACTCTGCATGCTACATGTTTGGCTTTTGATAGGGTTTTGTTTGCTTTTTTATTTTCAATATATACAGGTGCTTTGCCTGCATGTATGCCTGCAAACTAGAAGAAGGCATCAGATTGTGAGCTTCTATGTGAGTTCTGGGATTTGAACTTGGGACCTCTAGAAGAGCAACCAGTGCTCTTAATTGCTGAGGCATCTCCTCAACCCCTTATTTTGGGTTTTTTAGAAATATTTTTTATGTGTCTGTGTGAGTGTAGAGTGTATGCCATACTTGTGTAAGCCAGACACAGTTATGTACACCTTTAATCCCAGCAATGAGGAGACAGAGGCAGGTGGATCTCTGCAGGCAGGGTTCCTCTGTGTAGCCCTGGCTGTCCTGGAACTCACTTTGTAGACCAGGCTGGCCTCAAACTCAGAGATCCTCCTGCTTCATAATCAGCTGCTGTAGACAATCTGAAGCAGCTGTATAGTCCCCCACACTTGGGATTAAAATGAACACATTCCTACAACATTTCTGTGTTTAAACAAACCAGAATCCTCCTACACTCCACTTTGCAAGACTTGAAGGCTCTGATGCCATTATCCAAGTTTCTCCTGGATTGGAGGGCTTCCTTCTCTCATCCTTAGGGCGGGATGACTCCTCTCTGGGGTGTGTGTATGTGTGTGTGTGTGTTCGCATGCATGCTATATTCACTTCTGATGTGCCTAACAACTTTGTGTCCATAATGGTCTCTCAGGTAATTGTGTTTTGGGTTTGGTTTTGTTGGTATTTGAGACAGTGTCTCACGTAGCCCAGCGTGGCTTTGAACAACTTCTGGTCCTGCAGAGGTTACGGGTGTGTGCCACCACACCTGGCTCAAGCAGCTACTTCTTAATGTCTTTGGGGAGGGGAGCATGTTTGAGACAAAGATTCAGAAAGATTCACCTGACTCTGGCTCCCAAGTGCTAGGATTAAAATGGTACACCAGCTATTACCTAATATCGCGAAGAGAGGGTGACTCTGCTATCTTTGTGTTCAGCTTAACAAGTATGCAGTAGACTTAAGGCTGTCTTTGCTAAAAGAGGGGAACGGTTAAGTAAACACCGGCTGAAGAAGTCTTAGGTGTGGAGGACCGGATTCGTGGTTTACATTCTCCAAGGTCATACTTGAGCTACTGGCAGTTATCTTGTGTTTTCTTCCAGCTGAGAGAAATGAACAGCTTTGTCTTGTTCTGCAGCTGCCTTTGGGTCCTATAGAGCCCAGAGCATTTCCTCTCTGCTTCTATTTTACTGGGTGTGCAATAGGAAGAGGACAGAGTGGTGTCTCAAGAGGTTTGGTGGGGTCAGCTTTGTTCTTGTACCTTCAGGACCAGGAATTGTTCAAAGCCACCTTGGGCTCCATGAGACCTTGTCTCAACTACCAGAAATACTAAAACATAATTACTTGAGAGACCACTGTGGACACAAAATAGTCTGAGCAGAAGGTCAGGTTTGCTGACCACCCCTTGTATAAACCTCTGCAGAAGCTGGGATGGCTTTCCAGCACCTGTGTGCTGAACATCCCGTTTGGAGATGTTGAGATATTGAGAATTAGATAATACTGTATTTATGGGTGGGGTGTGAATAAAAAAGAAAAACATAAAGGCAAACTTAAGGGAAAAAATACACTATAAAAGAAAATCGCTGCTGGGCATGGCGGCACACGACTTCAGTCCTAGCACATAGGAGGCAGAGGCAGGCAGATCTCTGAGTTCGAGGACAACCTGGTCTACAGAGCGAGTTGCAGGACAGGCAAAGCTACATAGTGAGATCCTCAAAACTAAGTAAATAATGAAGCTAAGTGTGTGAGAGACTGGAGAGAAGGCTCGGTGGTCCAAATGAATTCGCTTCCATTTTCAAATTTTAAACAATCATATTTTCAATTTATATATTGTATTTCTTAATATTATGACCAAGAATTTTAATTTTATCGGCATTACTTTTTCAGTGTAGTTTGTTGTTTAAAATAATGTAATCATCAAAATGATACACATGTTACACTACTATTAGCTAGGCTTCAACATATCAGTGTTTATTTCATTGTGTTAAATGTGTACTTGTAAATAAAATAGCTGCAAACAAACAAAAAGCGCATAACGTTTTTTTGCAGAGGATCCGAGTTCAATTCCCAGCACCCATACTAGGTGGCTCACAACCCCTCTGTAACTAATTCCAGAGTCCAATGCCCGCTTTCTGGCTTTCTGAGCTCTTGGCGTTTGTCAGCAACGACCAAAACTGCTCCAAGGAACTCGATGCCTCTATAAGCAGGAAGTAGTCTACGGATATCGAAGCCCTCTTTCTCCTAGCCTTCTTTCTCTCCTACCTAGTGTTGGGGGGTTGGAAGGGAGAAACGTGGCTGAAATAGGAACCCATAAAGTAGTCAAAAGTCCGGCTACAATGGAGTCCAAGTGGGACGCAATGAAAGAACTGAAAAGGCCACCCGAAGTTAAGTCAAAAGCGACCTCACAAGTTCAGCAAGTAACCTCTGGGCAGTTATCAGCCCTGAATATTTACAACTCTAGTTCAGTCTCAGGCTTACCTTAGTTCACAGTTTGGTAGTGTGGGGAGCAGAATGGAAAAGACACCTCCGTACACACCCTGCGGCCCTCCAAAACAGCCGCAGAGGACTAACAGAGCTGTGTGTACGCCTGCTATAGAGCGTTTATAAGGTTCTGGGACTCCAGGGGCAGCGGTGGGAGTGAACATGCCTGGGGGGTGTGGTGGGGTGGTGGCACAGTCCCCTCCGAACCTCGGGCAGTAGGCCAGACCCATCAAAGTGCAAGCTGTGCCTGGAAAGCAAAGAGCTACGGCCCATAGCAAAGCCCGGACATCCGGACGAAGGATAAACCTGAACCGATCTGAATTAGGTTGGGAAAAGCTGTGAGCGCACCGCCGCCGTACACAGAGTGCGACTTCCTCAGCTCCGCCCGCGGGCGCCTCCTTCCTTAGTCCGCGCTCGCTGCGGAGGGTCAGCTCCAGCCTGAGAGCAACGCTTCTTCGACGGCTCTGCGTCCTGAGCACTCAAGCCACATCGGAAAGCAAGGCTAAGGGAACTCAAAATCGTCTGCTCCGCCCCTCCCCGGTACTGGATGTGACGTCAGGGCTTCCAGTTCCGACTCCGCCCTGACGCTCGGCGCCGAACTTTGCCGTCATCGCCACGCGCTTTCCCTTCCCCATTTGCTGAGCGCCCTGTCTTTACGTCATCTCTAAGCGCCTTCCCGGCCCCCCTGGTGTTCAAGCTCCGGGCGCGCGAGGTTCTCTCTTTTCGCCCGCGAGTGCAACTTTTTCCACGGTCTCTGCAGACATGTTTCCAGCCGTCTCCTCTCCGCGGACTCCGGGGCCAGGAACCCGAAGGGGTCCGCTAGTCGGAATCGGGCCCGCGTCCACGCCTAGAGGGAGCAGGAGGGGTCTGTCTCTGGGGTCTGCAGTTGGGTCGCCTGTGTTGTTCTCGCCGGTAGGCCGGCGCAGCTCTGTGAGCTCTAGGTAAGTGGGAGTTCGGCGACCTGCAGCTCAACTCCAAAGCGGGCAGATGGAACCAAGCAGCGGGGTAAGCTACCGCAGAGTTGGAAAGTACTCTTGGTCATTCTTCTGTATTGTTGCCGCTGTTTGATGGTGGCCCTCATTTTGCCCGTTCTCTAACTATTTATTGGGCTCATGAATTCACTCAGTCTCCGCGCTACAGAAAATAATGAAAGCACCTTTTGAGCACTAACCAAGTTTGTTAGGTAGAAGCATACTTCATGTTACTGTAAAGATTAAAGCAAAAGTTATTTCTTTATTATTTTGACACAGTCAGGAAAGGCTATCGAGTCAGTTTCGAGGAGCTATTTGTTTAAAGTTGTGGTTTGACGCTGTGGCATTTGAAATCAGTCAGGCATTTGGTCTGGTCTAATCTTTTTGTGATATAGTGTAGAAATGCAGCCCAGAACTCGCTCCTGCACACTTTGGGACAGGCCATACTATGTACCCTAGACTGACTTTGCTCAATCCACTTTTCAGATACTGATAGTTCAAGCATGCAGTAGCTTGGCTGGCTATCATAACTTTATTTAACAGATCCACCTTTAAGTCAGGATCTCCTCCTCCTTCCCATAGCCTCAGGATTCAGTATACAGATCTGACTCATGGTAAGAGCCTACAAGCCCTGGCAAAAATGTTTTCTCAGTGCCTAACAAATGCTATTACTACGTACTGAGTGGCAATTAAAGGACTTTGGGCCACAAAATGTGACATTGTGAATAGTGATTACATAAAATCACTTTCTGAGAGAGAGAGAGACAGACAGACAGAGTGTGTGTGCTTCACTAAAGCTGCCGGTGTGCTGCCCAATTCACATGTCTAGTAGAATTGTTACCTTCCTCCATGTAGTTAATACAGAAATTCGGAATCAGACCTTTGTTCAAGAGGAATTTCTTCTGTTCTTTCAAAAGTGAATTTTGGGATGGAAAGATGGCTCTGGGGTTAAGAGCACTTGCTGCTGCTCTTCCAAAGGAGCTGATCTCTCTTTCTAGCATCCATGTTAGATGGCTTACACCCATCTGTAACTCCAGCTGCAAAGGTTCCAGTGCCTCTGGCTTCTGTTCTAGGGTGTGCAAACTCACTATATATATAGTGAATTTCTTCTGCATGAAAACAGGAAATACTGAGTCTGACTGAGACTATGGTTAAGATGTAAGAACTGCTGGGCAGTGGTGGCGCACGCCTTTAATCCCAGCACTTGGGAGGCAGAAGCAGGTGGATTTCTGAGTTCGAGGCCAGCTTGGTCTACAGAGTGAGTTCCAGGACAGCCAGGGCTACACAGAGAAACCCTGTCTTGAAAAACCAAAAAAAAAAGTTTGAACTTACAAGACTTGTGATAATTCAGAGAGTAACTGTGATTCTGAAAGCGCACGTGGGACTCTTGTTTTTGTTTGCTTGTTTTTTGAGACAGGGTTCTAGAACTCACTATGTGGACCAGGCTAACTCAAGCTTCACAGAGATCTGCCTTCTCTCCGTGCCTGACTTTGACTTTTACTGCTTGAGAAGAATTCGTCACAGTACTGACTTTAGAAGCAGAGCTGTGCTCACTCCTAATTTCTGAACTCATATGGTTCAGGCATGCTCTTCCTGAGTTCCTGAGTTCAATTCCCAGCAACCACATGGTGGCTCACAACAATTTGTAATGGGATCTGGTGCCCTCTTGTATGTCAGCAACAGCTTACTCATATACATAAAATAGATAAATAAATCTTTAAAGAAAAGAAAATGCTCCCATAGGCTTTCCTTCAGGGGTGATTTTCTTGGTTGGTGTAGAAGGGCTTGACCCACTGGGCAGTGCCATCTCTTGGAAAGTGGCCCTGGAGTGTATAAGAAAGCAAATTGAGCAAACCAGTAAAGACCATTTGTCCATGGCCCCTGTTTCAGTTCCTGCCTCCAGGTTCCTGCCCTGGGTGAGTTCCTGCCATGACTTCCCTTGATGATGGGTAGTGATTTGGAAATATAAGATGAGATAAACTCTTCCCTTCTCAGGTTGCTTTTGTCCATGGTCTATATCATAGCAATGGGAAGCAAACTAAGGCAGTTTCCGTAAGTTCTATTGAAAAGTCAGTTACGTAGTGCACACAGGCTGGTGTCTTTCACCATTACACCTCATTAGGGGTGGTTCGTGTAGGTTTGTAAAGGTGAGGATAATGGAAGATTTCAGTTACAGGTTCTCCTCCGTGGTCTCTTTCTTTAGAGGAACGCCGACTCGGATACTCCCCTACCACTCCATATCAGAGTCTGTGAACTATGATGTGAGAGTGTTTGGATCATCTCTCCCTGTTAAGATCATGGAAGCCTTGACACTGGCTGAGGGTAGGTATCATCTTTTCATTTGTCCCTGTATGGGTCGATAACCAGGTCACATTCGATGACATTTTGGCTTTGTCTGGTAGAGAAGTAGGCAGCCTGCTGAGTTTTCCCCATCACTGAGACGCTGGTGTGTGGAGCTGAGTGAATCTTTCTAACATAGTCACATCAGTGATCAGTGATTCTAAGGCCTGTGTGTAAACTTCAGTCCCTTAGATTCCCCAACTGTTCAGCTGATTAGATATATGAAATTTAGCAAAGAATCATCCGGAATGCAGTGCCTTGCATTGCTATGTTAAATAGTGTTTTAAAGTCAAGTTCTGCCTCCAATTCTGAGTGCTGTGTGCTGCCCCACAAGTCATGTTACAGACTCATTGGGTTATTGCTGTGTCTTTAAAGCCTCTGCTGTCATAAAGATGATACAAGGGCTGGGAGAGGCCAGTCACAGGGTGAGAGAGGGGGACAGGGAAGGGCAGGCCAAGAGGCGTCAGGTCTGCCCAAGTCACTTTATTAGCAGGTCAGCTGGACCTTTGCATTTTTTCTAGAATGATGTTTGGCACATTTCGAGTTGTGACTGAAAGGGCTTCAGTGGTCCTGACAGGCCTTGAAGGGAGGCAAAGTATGGGAGTGCATCTCAGCATGCACTAATGTTTTTAACTTTTATATCTGTGCGTGCCACTCACTTCTGTTCAGTCACGGCATGTGGGGTCAGAGGGTAGCTTTCAGCTCATGAAGCTCGGGCAGCAGGCACCTACCCACTAAGTAGCAGTGGATAAAATACCCTGTTGTAAAAGAGCTGTTTGCTGTCCTTCAGCTCAGGCACCCTGGCTGCCGGTCCCTGGGCTCTAGGGATGGCGTGTTCACGCTGCTGCCCTCTGCCGTGCGTCCCTCTCTCCACCTGGCATCTCCCCGTCATTCTCTTCTTGTCACCCTGAAATGCTTAATTCATATTGTGTTCAAATCTCCGAGCGTACATCTGGGCCATGCCACGTCTGTGTTTAAACAGTATGTAGTCTCCCCTCTTGAGATCTACAGACAAAAGAGCAGTGTAGACGTGAAGAACTTGTCTACACTGTAGGCCTGACTACATCTGATGTTGGGTCAGACCTGCATGGGGTGGGGGCTGAACACTCTCAAGCAGGTGCTCCAGGTCAGCAGAAAGTTCCACACAGCTTGGGCATGTTTCCACAGTTAACATGTTCATTTCCAATGCTGTGTGCTTTGCACTGCTGCCCTGTCTAAAAGCAAAGAGCAAAGCTCAAGATTGACAAAGCTGTGAACATTTATGAAGGTTTACCACCACTCCCTAGACATAATGGTATGTTGGCTTATTTTTTCCTTAGTAAACAATGCTCTTGTGTTCCTTATGATGAAATGGTTTACCATATCTCTAAAGGTAATTATCAGAAATGAATAAATCTCATTTTTGATAGCTTAATCTTAAATATTTGGAAGTTATGTGACTTGCATTTTTAAACGAATTTTATTTTAATAATATATTGTGATAATTTTTATCTGTGTATGCCTAAGTATATATGTGCACCAAGTGTATGCATGAGCCTGTGGGTGTCAGAAGGGTCCATGGGCCTTTCTAGAGCTAGAGTTATAGGTGGTCATATGTTGCTGTGTCGGTGCTAGTAACCAAACCCAGTCCTCTGCAGGAGCAGTAGCGCAGTTTCCTGTTTTAGTGACAAATGTAAAAAGATGTTGCTATAAGAAGGTGAGACAACTTCTCATGGCCTCGATGTGGGCTTGACTGTGTGCCTTGTCCCCTCAGCTGACGATCAGCTATCTGTCCACATCGATGAAGGTGGGTGGGCCTGCCTGGTGTGCAGAGAGAAGCTCCTCATTTGGAAGATTGCTGTGTCGCCTGTCACTAAGGTAATGGAAAAGTCGGGAAAGGGGGTCCCAGCTGGTTCTTTATTTGTACGTTTATTCTTTAAAGTTCATGAAGGAGGCCAGTCAATCTGTGAAAGCATTAAGAATTCAGGATATGGGGGCTGGTGAGATGGCTCAGCGGTGAAGAGCACTGACTGCTCTTCTAGAGGTCCTGAGTTCAATTCCCAGCAACTGCGTGGTGGCTCACAATTTGTAATGGGATCTGATGCCCCCTTCTGGCATACAGTAAAAGAAACAAAGATAGAAAGAAAGAAAGAAAGAAAGGAAGAAAGAAAGGAAGAAAATTAAAGAAAACCGCTAGATTTTTAAATAAATTTTAAAAAGAATTCCGGATAATGAAATACTGAATGCACATTCGTAGTGTGCCCGGTGGGAACCTTCTCTTTTAATACTTTACTTTATTCATGTCTTTAGTTTCTTCCTTCTCCAAAGAAGTCAGAGTAAATGACCATGAACTTGAGATGCTGCTGCCTTTGAGCTCTGGATCATGTGGTGGTGTAGAAAATGTTAATCCCAGTCCAGGGTTTCCACCTTGCATTGACCATTTAGTTCCGGGATAAAAGACACACAACCTTTGTATTTACAATAAGCCTTAATTAGCACTAGAGCTGGGCAGATATCTACCCTCTCTGGTATTAAAAATCTATTTTTCTATCGATAACTCCAAGTTCTACCTTCCTATGTTTCATCTGGCTGGCTCTTAATTCCAGTGCTTTCATGAACTCACCTAACCACGGTGGCTTCTCCTCCGATCATCCTTTCACACTGTGTTCTCTTGGGCTACGAGCTACCTTAGTGTGCTCAGCGTTATTATCTTCCTTGCAGTTGAGGTCTTTCTGGAGGACCAGCTCAATCTACCTACCACTCCGTGTACCTTATCATGTGCCACTGTGTGGGCTGAGTGCTTTCTATGTTTTAGTGAAAGTCCAGTAGGGGTTAGGAACCTGCACCATGTTTGAGAGAGTACTTCCAACCTTGGAAACCCCATGTGAAAGAAAGGCAGAGTGCGTGTACACATGTGTGTGCATGTGTTTGTGCATATTCTCATGTACTGAGAATGTTGGTTCCTGTCCTGTAAATTACTCTGACAGTCCACCTCTTCCCTGGGGTAGCTACCCTCTTTGTCTTTAAAGACCCTGGGAAGGGGTTGTAGAGATGGCTCAGTGGTTTAGCTTATTTGGTGTTCTTACAGAAGTCCCCAGTTGAGTTCTCAGCAGCTACATGGTGCCTTACAAATATTTACAACTCTGATTCCAAAGGGACCAGTGCCCTCTTTGACCTCCATAGGCACCAGCACCAGACATACTGTAGTGCACATACATGCATGTGTATATACATACATACATACATATAAAATCAATAATTTTTTAAAAATTAAAACAAACAAAGCAGCCCAGTGTGGTAGTGTGTGCCTTTAGTTCTAGACTCGTGAGGCAGAAACAGGTCATGCCACGGACCACCCCAGCCAGGTGTGAGGGTCCCTGGGACGAGGGTTCTCGAAGACTGGGTGGGTAAGGATTTGGCGGTGACAAACACAGAGACAGTTTGAATCTGAGTGTGTTCTGCAGCTCTCCAGCAAGGGTTTTTATACATAAAAAACAAGTATTACAGCTCTTAGAAGATGTATTCAGTAAAGCAATCACAAATATCATCATTATCTGGCACAGTAAAGCACAGAAATCATCCAGGTATTACAGTTCTTAAAGAATACATACAATAAAACAATCATGAATAAGACTGATGGCATCATTGTTGTTTGGCACAATAGAAACCGTCCAAGTAGTACAACTGGAAAAAAACTGTTCAGTGGGGCGATCATCCAAGGCTAGTGGCATATTTCCAAAAGCAGGTTCATAAATTTTTTTGATCAGTTGTTGTTTAACATCTAATACCTGATTTTTTTTTATAAATCTTCAAAGCGTAAATTTAAACTACTTTAATTCTTTTTATTTAAAGCTTTCTTTACCAGATACCAAAGCCCACCTCTGATAACACACATGCAGCCATATGAAATTTCATTATTGGGAAATTTTTTATCTATCATAATACTATATAATTTTATAAATGATTTATAAAATAAAGCACTAGTTTTCCCAGAGATAAGGTCATAGCTAGTGACCTCATCTCAAGGGGTGGTTTCTTACCCATTTTTCTTGCTTAAGATCTTGGCCTAGTCTATCAGGAGCATGCCTGAAAGAAAAGAAAAGAAAAGAAAAGAAACAAAAAGAAAATAAAACAGATAGATTGCCATGAGTGAAGCCATACGGCTTAGTGTTTTGTTCCGGGTCAGAGGTCCACAGCTGGCTCCAGGAGGCCTCCTTCTTTTGAAGTTTTCGCCTCAATCTGTGGAACTTGTCACACAGATTCTCCTGTGGTTGGTGTGGCAAGGTCAGATGGGTTTTTATGGGTTCAAGATCAGCTTAGTCTACATAATGATTTCAAAACAACCAGGGGAAGAAAGAATAGAGAGGGAAAGGGTGAGAGGGAGGGAAAGGGAGGAGCCAATCCCGGCACTTCAGCACAGTATGCTTTCACTCTAAGCTCTTATTGTCTCTTCCTACTTTAAACTCCAAGATGATTAGCATGTGGGGAGAAGAGGGGCCATGCCTTTGGCTAACATCAACATTAATACCAGTAAGATGTGAGGGAGGAATTGAAATGTTGGCCTTTGATGTAGAGTAACGATAGCCAGCGGCTCCACTGCCCTTATCCTCAGCCACACCCAAGCCAACAGGCCCCCTACAGAGAGCCCGTCTGTCTTGTCCTTCCCTACCTAAAGGGCTTCGGCCATGTAATGGTTCTTAAATAAAATCTGTATTCTTTGCACATAATAAAATTAGAGGCTTTGTGAATGTTCAGGGACCACAGTGCTGGACAGTGCCTACAGAAGTCTAGCAGTGGGACTGCCCACATGAGCATGCTCGTTTGGTTGGATTCATGGTAGGAAAAATGACACCAGTTGCTAGGCTGACCTTGGGTGGCCAGCTCCCAACATTAGTAGCATCGGTGAAGCTTGTAACATCCTCTTAGCCTCTTCTCAAGACCGTCTCCCAGCTGGTGTCACTACCTGCGGATCATCATCCCGTGTGAGCGTGGGCTCCTTCCTCCCTAAATCCTGGTGTCTCCAGACTTGCCGCCCTCCCCGGCTACTTAGAAAGAATGTGAGGTTAGAAGTTGAAAGAGGGGGATTCTGCAGGTGTGCTGAGTTAGCAGAGGAGCTAGCTGGGTGTTCAGCTGCAAGCCTAAGAAATGGATGCAAGGAAACTTGATGTAATTTTTCTCTGGCCATAATAATTTTGCATGTCGAATTCTCAACCTGTGGGTCATGACCCCACAGGGGTCTCATCAGATATTTACATTGTGATTTATAACAATAGCAAAATTGCAGTTAATGAGGTAGTAGTGAAGTAATTGTGTGGTTGGGTGACTGCCACATGAGGAACTGCGTTAAAGGGTCACAGCATTAGGAAGGTAGGGAACCACTTGGCCTGGCACAAGCACAGACTAGTGCCTATAGAAGTCAATTTTAGCATCTGTGTGTCCCTGGCTTTGTTGTTGATCAAAAGGAGCTGAGAGAAGAGAGGACACTGTGGGGTAGGGTTTCAGGGTGGACTCACGGAGTGTGCAGAAGAACTAGAGAGCCCGAATGTAAAGGTTTGCCTACCTGGGTTTGCCTTGCAGTTGTCTGTTTGCAAAGAACTCCAGCTGCCCCCTAGTGATTTCCAGTGGAGCGCTGACCTGGTGGCACTGTCTTATGCTGCAGCCTCAAGTGAAGTACATTCTGTTCAGGTAAGTGACTTAAGGATGATTGAAGGGGCTGTTAAGGTGGCCATGGTCTGTGGGTAAGAGACTGTAGGGCTCATGCAGAGGAGATGGGTTCAGTGCCCGGCACTCACTTTGGGTGCAACTCCAGTTTTTGGGGACCCAGCAATCTTTTCTGATCTCTGCAGACACCTGCGAGCAGGTGGTGAACATAACAGACAAGCAGGCATACAGGCATACACATTTTTAAAAAAATCTTTTATTTATTTATTATTTTATTCTTTTTATTGGTTATTTTATTTATTTATATTTCAAATGTTATCCCCTTCCCAGTTTCCCCTCCACAAGCTCCCTATCCCCTCCTCCCTCTCCCTGCCTGTATGAGGGTGCTCCCCCACCAGTCCTCCCACTCCTGCCTCAGTGGCCTAGCGTTCCCCTATCCTGGGTCATCAAGCCTCCGCTGGACCAAGGGCCTCCCCTCCCAGTGATGCCAGATAAGGCAGTCCTCTGCTGCATATCCAGCTGGAGCCATGGGTACCACTGTGTACTCTTTGGTTGGTGGCAGCTTTGGGGGGGTCTGGTTGGTTGATATTGTTGTGCTTCCTATGAGGTTGCAAACCTCTTCAGCTCCTTCAGTCCTTACCCTAACTTCGCCACTGGGGTCCTCACGCTCAGTCCAATGTAAAGGTCTTTTTAAAAGCTGATCCAGAGCCTGGTGTGGAGGTACACACTTTTAATCCCACCACTGGGGGGCGGGCGGCAGAGACAGGTGCCTCTCTGTGAGGACAAAGTCACACTGGTCTTTGTCAAATTCCAAGCAAGCTAGAACTAGACAATGTGAGACCTAGTCTCAAACCAACAATACTTTTTATAAAATAAGAATATGAAACAACAAGGTACAGACTGAGGAAATACTCATAAATCCAGTTTAAAAACAGAGATCGCCCAGGGGTTAAGAGCACTTGTTGCTCCTGCAGAGGAACCCAATTTAATTCCCAGCAGCCACATGGTGGCTTACAACCATCTGTAACTGCAGTTCCAGGGAATCAGATGCCTTCTGATCTCCACAGGCACTAGGCATGTACATAATGCGCGCGTGCGCGCGCTCGCGCACACACACACACAAAGGCAAAACACTCATATACATAAAATACATAAATTAAAGGAAAAGAAGAAAGAAAAAAGCAGGGCAGTCTTCAGTAGACACAACTTTACCATAAGCAGGTGAAGAGCTGTTTGACAGTGCAGACACAGCACCTGTGGAGCTGCTGCACAGCCATAGAACGAACGCCTGCTGCACAGCCGTAGAATGGCTGACAAGCTGACACTGCTGAGACTCCAGGGTGTGCTCTTAGTCTTGGTTCCCAGGTCTGTTTCCTCCTTCCCAAACCCCCTTTTGAAGGCAGGGTTTCTCTGTGTAGTCCTGGCTGTCCTGGAACTCACTCTGTAGACCAGGCTGGCCTTGAACTCACAGAGATCACCTGCCTCTGCTCCCCATTGTGGGCTCTGCAGCCTAGCTTTAGCTGAGTCTCTTCCATCTCCCTGCTTCCTCTCCCCACTTAGCTCCTCCCACCCTCAGGTCACGTGCGTTTATCACCAGCCTCGTCACTCTACACTGCTTTTCTCTCCTCCCGTTTTAGTTTCCTGGCTTCTATGCACACTCATTGCCACATAAATAAGAATATGTAAGAAAAGCTAAGATTCACATGTGAGAGCAAAGTGCTTGTCTTTTCCAAGCCTGGATATCTCAGTTAATAAAATATTTTCCAGCTCTGTCCATCTATCTGCAAATCTTATATCATTTTGATTGAGAAATGGAAACTTAACACAAAGGTCACTTGTGTTACAGCAGTTTTATTTGCAGCTCTGGAGCTGGAAATGACCTGTGGCTCTTTTCTCAGATAAACCTCAGGGAGAGCTGAGGTGGAGAAGCACAGTTGCAGTTCAGTCTGTTGGTTTTGCCCTCTGACATTCTCAAAGTGCCAGAAGTGCAGAGATGGAAACTGGTTTCTGGATAAAATAGGGCAGCCGTCAGGATCACATCAGGAGTGGAGTGACAGAACTGCTGTGTATCCTTATGATGGGTGCTAACACCATCTGCACACAGGGAGATTCACATGCCTGAACAGAGAAGACAGGAAATATTACTGTTGTTTATTCTTTAAAGAATTTTGATGGGCATGATTGTACATAGCTGTAGTCCCAGTACTTGAGATATGGAGGCAGGCAGATCTCCGAGAGTTCAGGGCTAGCCAGGGCTACACAGGAAGACCTTCTCTAAAATAAATAATTCAAAATATTATATCATAAAATTAAACATAAATTCTTGTTTTTATCAGTGTCTTAGGCTCCTGCTTGTAAGGCCTTCTTGCATTGTTGCTGATGACTGTGGTTTTGTTTCAAGGCTGTTTCTGTCATGGTTGCTACCAAAGAGGGGTCCATCCGCTACTGGCCCAGCCTCGCCAGGGAAGACTCCTACTCAGACACCTGTGTGGATCTGGGAGGTGAGAAGATGTGCAGGTTCCTGACAGCAGTGCAGGTGCGTATGGGAGAGCTGCAGTGTGGGCTAGTAGGAAGGTCTGAAGCTGCAAATGTGGGTCTGAACAGCTATGGGGACTTGGGAGGCGTCAGAGACAGGCAAGGAAGAGAAGGTAGAGGCCGTGGTGTGAACTAGGGCAAGGGAGGCTATTCACTGGGCAGTCTGTCGGTTCACTCCATGGGGGCACTCTTTATAAAAGAGTGCTATTAGAAAGGCCTGTACATAACCTTAATCTCAGCACTCAGGAGGCAGAGGCAGGCCTACCTCTGAGTACCAGGATAGCCTGGGCTACGTATAGAAACCCTGACTCTCCCCCACCCTCCGAGGGAGGGAGGAAGGGAGGAAGAGAGAGAGAGAGAGAGAGAGAATGAGAATGAATGAATATGAATGAGAATGAATGAATGCTGGGAGAATACTTGCTGATATCTACAGTTATGGAAGAAATCTAAGGCTGGCCTAACAGGCACAGGGCCCTTGATTCCATCCCTAGAACCACCTAAACCAGATGTAATGGCCCATGCCTGTGATCCCAGCATTCAGGAGGGTGGAGAGTTCTGAGTCATCCTTGGCTACATAGTGAGTTCAAGGCTAATTTGGAATGCATGAGGCTGCCTCAAAAAAGAAAAGGAAATCTGACATTTGTTGGACATACCAATGGCAAACCCTTCATTTAAAACTCAGAGTTTAAAAGATGAGATTTATTTCTGTCGTAAGGGTATTTTTGTGTATTTATTTACAGGGAGGAAGTTTCATCCTGTCCTCCGTGGGGAGCCAATTGATTCGATTGATTCCTGAAAGCTCTGGAAAGATTTACCAGCATGTCCTGCCTCAGGGCCAAGGCATGCTCTCAGGGATTGGCCGGAAGGTTTCTTCCCTTTTTGGGATTCTGTCCCCTACTAGTGACCTCATGGTAAGTTTGTAAAGAATTTCTTTTACACTAAGTTGAAAGTTTCCCTTGACAGTAGATTGCCTTCATATGAATGTAAGCTGTTGTGTTTCTGTTCTTTTATTTTTATGTGTATGAGTGTTTGCCTGTGTATGTATTTCTGGGTGCCACATGGTTGCCTGGTGCCTGCAAGAAGCCAGAAGAGAGTCAGATCTTGTGGAAGCTGCCATGAGGGTGCTGGGAATTCAACTTGTGTCTTCCTGAAGAGCAACAAGTCTCTCTAGCTTTGTTGAGAAAATGTGTGGCTGTCTCTCCCTTTCCCTACTGCTGGCCTGGGAGGAAGGAGATATAGGCCTAGATCTGCCAGCTTCTCCGGTTTGTTCTCTTGTGAAACAGCCCTTTCTGCATTGAGCTGGGGGGTTGAGGTGGTAAGCTGCTGAGAAGTCTCCTGTCACTCAGCACACTTCCCGACCTCAGGCCACCTTGCCACTTGTTCCCTTGAGTCATGTGTAAACATAGACTTACCGTCTTTTCTTCTCTGTTTCTGCTAATGAAGCTGTCCCTTTTCTCAGGTGACCTGGGTTTCCAACCTCCATGATAGTCTCTATGCTTCTCTTTCGTATATCGGTGGGTTCTCCAGCTGCTTCTGGGTGCATCTCCTGCCACTGTTCTGTACGTGCCCTGCGAACACTCCTGTTTACAGGCAGGGACAGCCTCACTGTTGCTCTGTCTTGCCCTCTAACAGGAGAAGTGGAGACAACGGGGGTTTAAACTAAAAACCATTGTGTTCATAACTTAAACCATGTACATAGCTTATCGTCTGTTTTGTCATAAC
>JADRCH010000135.1:4778796-4788870 GCA_019843965.1 Rhynchomys soricoides
TGATAAGTGTCCTTTTCCCTGCCTGATTCCCTTCAAGTTCTTGTCTCAAAATCCATAAGCACTATCTCTAGGACTTACTAAGTTTATAGACTTCACACTCGGGAATCTGCTGTAGCTTTTTAAAAAGAGTTCTTACATATTTTTCCAGTTTAATAAGACACTGGTTCTCTGAGGACTCTGTAACTTCCCGTCTCCCACTTCTGCTTTCCACCTGCTTTTCCCAGGCCTCTTCTTTGGAGAGTCGGCCTTGCTTTCAAGCTCCACTTCTTCCTACAGAGCCTGGGACAAGAATTATAGTCAGAAAGCTATAAAGTACATGAAGTTGGAGTCTATCTCAACATGTCTGTCCCCTTCTCTCTGCACAGCTGGCCAGCGTTCTGTGGGACAGAGAAAGATCAAGTTTCTACACCCTGACAAGTTCAAACATCGGCAAATGGGAACTGGATGACTCTTCAGAGAAGCTGGTTCACAGTTGGGATATGCACAGAGCCCTGAAGGAGAGCATCACCGATGCTATTTGGGTGAGGATCAGTAGTGCCCACTTGTGGTTTACATGTCACTTATGGTGTGTGACTGCTCATTCCTTCTGTCTTTTGTTTACTTGAGACAGGGACTCACTCTGTGTAGCCCAGGCTGGTTGTGGACTCTTTAAACCTTCCTGCCTTAGCTTCCCAAGCGCGGGATTGTAGGTGAGCTTTTCCATAGCCTCTCCTCTGCCTCATTTATTGAACACATTTCCATGTAATAAGTAGATAGCCATTAAATAAGTAGGAGTAGGTGTCCAGTTCCTACCTGTAGTAGAATTCAGTGGCTAACTTGTTGATTTGTGAGGTTGCAGGATATAAGACAGTCTTGTGTAGCGCAGGATGGCCTCAAACGCATCCTCCTGCCTCCGCTACCTAGTCTCTAGGAATATAAGCATGTACCACCATACCCAGCAGACTTAATGTGCCCTGCCTTTCCTGGAACTCACTCTGTGGACAAGCTGTCTTTGATCTCACAGATCTGCCTGTCTCTACCTCCTGGGTGTTGAGATTAAAGGTGTGCACCTGGCTAGTCTTTAAATGTTCATTTTAAATGCTCGTGGGTGCAACACTTTGCCAGGTGCTGGGTGTACAATGGTGAGAAAAAAGGCACAGTAACTACTGGGAGCTTACACTTTGGTATTTTCATTTAGGGGTCTGAAAGTAGCTATGAAGCAATTAAAGAAGGGGTCAGCATTCAGTATTTGGACCTGAAACAGAACTGGTAAGTACCTTACTTGTCCTAAAGAAGGTGGCTAGCAGGTTGACACATGAGACCTGCTGCCCGCTGTGCTGGCATTCTTACAGGTTATTAAGCCTGTGAAAGGCCTGGTGTTTAGGTAGTGATGTTGGCTCATGAGTGAAATTGAAACACCCTCAGCTCAGCTGTAATTAGTGTGCTCCTTTCCCCGTTCGACTTACAACGTCATGGCTTGCACAGCTGGCCTAGCTCTTGTCTTTATTGGATCTTAAGGTGATGCCGACACCCCCCTCCTTTCTGTTGCCTAGGGAGTCCTGAACAGTGGTCTCTTTGCTCTGTGGAGACATTGGGTTCTCATCATTGTCAGTGAAGGAGCTCTGTGTCCCACAGTCAGTGTCTAAGCTGGTGTAACGAGGCTGTGTCCTCCATTGTGAGCTAGACTCAGCATGGCTATACTTGGACTGAGTTTCCTCTTAGCAGCAGTTCTCAGGAAGGGCTTGGCAGATCAGTTTGTGCTCTCAGCACTCAGGCAGCCTGAGGCAGGAGGATTATGGTTCCTAGCCAGCCTGAGCTATATACAAGACTCTCTAGAAAATAAACAAGCAAGTTGAAGACATTTTGTTTTCTTTTTTGAGACGGGTCTCACTATGCAGCCCTGGCTGGCCTGGAGCTTATTTTGTAGCCCAGGCTGGCCTCAAACTCAGAGCTGCCTGCCTCTGCCTCCAGAGTGTTGGAATTAAAGGCATGCGCCACCACTGTACCTGGACAACTGAAGACTTTTCATGTGTTTGAGTCATGTTTATTGTGTTCTGGTTTTGGTGTGGCACAGCCATTGTCCTTGTTTCTCAGAAGGGTATTGCAGTTGCCACGACAAGGTGTTGTTATCTCCCTGGCACTGTTGAGTCTGTTCGCTTATTTCCTAGCAGGATCTGAAAACCTTGTAAAAGCTACCCAAGAGGCAAAAATGACAGTAGTTCCTTAATTTCTACAAGCATTATTAAAGACCATATTGCTTTCATTTATCATTATCTGGCTTTTGGAAATGTAGGGTGTAGCCGAGTGTGGGCTTGGCGTAGCCTTTTCTGGTTGAGAATGAGGATAAGTTGCTGCCCTGAGACGCCACTCCTCTATGCCATGCTGTGACAAATGTGCCATGCTGTGACAAATGTGCCATGCTGTGACAAAGTAGGAGCTTGGGAGACTCTTGTTCTTTGTCTCGACAAGTGTCTTCTCTCAGGTCTGAGAGCTCTCCCTTATGGGAGTGCATGGGTTTCTTCCTGCGAGAACGTTATAATCCTCGTTATCATTGACCCTTCCTGACCTTTCGCTGCTCAATGAGCAGGCTTGTGAGTTTTTATTAGGGTATTATTGATAACATTGTGCTTTCTTCATTTTAGATGTAATGAGGTTAGCTTTGTTTTGTGACAGCTTTGTAGCACAAGTTAGCCTTGGGCTTGGGATTCTCCTGACTCAATCCCTAGAGCACTGGAATCCCAGGCATGTGCCCTCATTCCTGGCCGAGATTTTCCCATCTTAAGTTTATTAATGTATAGATTTTTTTTTAATTAATTTAAAATTTTTTATTTTGTTTGCATTGCTGTTTTGCCTGCATGTATGTCTGTGTGAGGGTAGCCCTAGTATGTAGATTTTTATATAACCTGTTTGTCAACATTTTACTGATCTGCAGAATTGTGATTGGCTGCCTACCATTTTCACTAAAATAACTTGCCAGATTTGGGGGTTTTGTTTGTGGGGGTGGCTTTGTTTTGAGACATAGGCCAACTGCGTAACTGGCCTGGAACTCACAGATCTGCCTGTCTTTCCTTCCCAAGTAGGGTTTTTGTTTTATTTTAAGATTTATAGCCTCTCTATCTGTCTGTCTGTCTGTCTCTGTCTCTTCCTCCCACTCTGTCTGTGTATGTCTGTGCGCATGCACACCTACACCCTGAAGAGCCCTGAAAACATCATATCCCTTGGAGCTGGAGAGCCTCCTGATGGGAGCTAGGGACTGACCTTAGGCCTCTGAAGGTAACAAGTGCTCCTAGCGGTTGAGCAGCAGTCTCTCTAGCACTACGGGTTTTTGTTGTTGCTGTTGTTGTTGTTTTCAAATTAGGAGCATGGGTAAAAAAGTTGTCAGGGAACCCTAGCCCCAGGACCACTTCTTCAGGGCCCTGTTAGCTGAGTCTCCGCACTTGGTTGCGTGGTGATACAGTCTTCAGTGACCCTTCCTACAGCCCTGACGTTGGCATGGCCCACTGTGTCATCTGTGGTATAGAGAGGATACTCCTTGGCCCTCTCCTCTGACCTTGCTGTAACATGAGTGTAATGTCAGTGTGCTGCAACTTTGAGCCACATGTCCTGAATGTTTCTCCTTTTCTGAGTGGCAGTTGAGGAGGATGGGGGGAGGGGGGGTGTTTCATTAAATATCGTAGGCGTGGCTGCCCATAGAAGGTGCTTGCTAGCTGCCCCAGAGCTTTCGGATCTTTGAATGAAAGTTGTTCATAGTGTTACCTTGGAAGAATTTGTATTTGGGAACATTTAAAATTTTTGTTGGGCAGCAGAATAAAGAATAATACATAAGTTTTAATAAGCAAAATAAGCTCTTCACATAAACAGCAGCTTGGATTTCTGTAACTGATGATTAAAACAGAAAAAAAGTGGCTATTCTCTCAGCACAGCTAAGCTATGAAGAGCGAGTGCTGTCAGTCAGCCCTCTGTCTTACCTTCAAGGTGCTTTAGTGAGCACTTCAAGCTCGGGTTCCACAGTTCACGGTAACAAGATAACACCTCAGCAGCCCTGGGTAAACAAACGTAGGTGCTGCTTTGTGGCATTAGCTCACCTTGACCTGAGGAATGGACTGTGCTAGTTCCCAGACTAAAGTTTTAAGTCAGGTTGATTTCCCTATAAGTCACACATCGTGATGAGCCATCTTGGTATGGAGTTCTGAGGTTTTGGGTTATTTGCTTGTTTGTTTGTTTGAGACAGGCCTAGGCCGGCCTTGAACTCCAGGTCCTTCTGTCTCTATGCCCCAAGTTACAGGGGTGTGCCACCATCCATGCTTGACTTTAGTTCTGTGAGTCTTGCTAAGTGCGTATGGTACAGTCATCTTAACCACAGTCCTGACAGAACAGTGTTGCTCGGGGCTAGAGCAGCAAGGCAGAGTTTTAACCTCACTGTAGGGGGTGGGGGCGAGTTCACCTTTCCTCCAGAATTCCTTTGTGCCCGCTAGTTATTGATCCAGATGGACTCATGCTGTGTAATACATTTAAAGTTGATTCAGAAACGACTTCATTGCTAAATTGTATTCGGGAGAATATCTGTGTAGGTATACCAGGATTTATCTGCTCAGCTGTTGGAGACATTGGGTTGCTTTCAGCTTGGCTACTGTAATAAAGCCACTGTAAACATTTGCACTAGGGGAATTGTGAGAATGTTTTTTTTCTTTCCCTTGGGTATTCAGATATCTAGGTTCAGGACTGTAGTTTATATGGTGAGTGGGTGTAATTTTGTAAAAACCTGTCCTTATACAAAGAAGCCTGCAGGGGCAGGAGAGATGGCTCAGCGGTTAAGAGCACTGACTGCTCTTCCTGAGGTCCTGAGTTCAATTCCCAGCAACCACATGGTGGCTCACAACCATCTGTAATGGGATCTGATGCCCTCTTCTGGGGTGTCTGAAGACAGAGACAGTGTACTCATATAATAACAAATGTGGGGCTGGAGCGAGCAGAGGTCCTGAGTTCAGTTAAAAAAAAAAACAAAACAAAACCAACAACCAAAAAAGCCTGCAGGGTGTAATGGCATATGCCTTTGGACCTCTGTGAATTTCAGGACAGCCAGGGCTCTATAGTGAAACCCTGTCTCAAAGCAAACGACAAAAGCCTCCTTTCTCTTCCCACCCCCCCTTTCTAGCGATGGGCTCCTGATTTTGGCAGCAGCATGGCATCTGGGAGACAGCCCCTGTCTTATCTACTACTCTGTGCTCACAGTAGAAGACAACGGTAACCAGATGTCTGACGCCGTTACCGTAGAAGTGACTCAGTATAACCCACCCTTCCAGGTGAGTCACATTACCAGGGGCCACAACACACCAGAGTCCTGTACAACCAGTGGTGGCTTTAAGGGTCATTTGCACGATTTGGAAATAGTCGTAGATATTATTGCTTTTCGTTTTTCAATCTCACTCTCTGGCCCAGTCTGAACTAAAGAAAGATGATACTGAAGGCAGCCTGCAGCCTGTCCTCTGACGCTTGATATTCAGTGGAAAGGAAGTTTGGTGGAGAGCTGCATGCAAATGCTTGGATTCAGATTTGGGGTGTGTGTGTGTGTGTGTGTGTGTGTGTGTGTGTTGATTTGTGTTTGAGATAGGGTAACTGTGTAGTCTAGTCTGACTACATAGACAAGATATTTCTGTCTCTTGTCTCTCAGGTTGTTATAGGTATGTGCCATGGTGTCTTCCTGGGATTCAGTTTTGAGACCTTCATATTATAAACAAATTCCATGTGCCTAGGGGATGACTCTGTTTTGTGTACTCTACAAAAGAAATCACCAGGAAACAGTATCGCTAATGTTGAGTATATAAACAGAAATTAAACACATTCCCTAATAACTGACATTTACCAGGGGAAACCATGTCATTTAACCTGAGGTAGCATCTAATTCTCTTAAATCTTTATTTATTTGAGACAGAGTCTTACTATGTAGCTCTGGCTCATCTTGGAATTCAGAGTGCTGCCTGCCTCTGCCCCCCATGTGCTGGTGTTAAGGTGTGTAACCATGCCTGGCCCTTGCTTGTTTGTTTTTGGGGTATCTGCATGTGAGTGCAGTGCTTGTGGAGGGCAGAGGCATTGCATGTGCCTCTGGAGCTGGCCACAGTTGATTGTGAGCCCTCCCACAGCGATGTGGGCACAGAGCCTTTCTCCAGCTACTAAATCTATTCTTAATATACTTGCTTATGTAAAGCCATAAGAAAATCTGTTGTTCTTTCACTTCTAACAGGAATAAACCTCACCATGTGTTTCAGTTCCGTATAACTGGAAATCATATTTCAGTGTCATTTTAGGAATATAAAGAAAACAATTTGAGAATGAAATCTGTCCTGCAGTCTCACTTTAAGGAAGTGCTCTTAATATTATTTTAGGGGACTGGAGAGATGGCTCCGTGATGAGCATTTGCTGCTCTTGCAGAGGACCCAAGTTTGGTTCCCAGCACCCGTGTTAGGTGGCTTACAACCACCTGTCCTCCAGCCCAGAGGGATCCAAAACGTCTAGGCCCCTGTAGGTACCTGCATCTGTGTGCACATATCCACGTACAGGTGCACACACATACACATTAAAAATAATTTTTATAAAATTTTCATTACTTCTTTAGTGATGATGACTGCATTCCTAGTTTTGTGTCTAGTTAGTTCTTCTTCTGATTTTGTATGTGAACAGATAAACTCAATGGTCTTGTATATGAGACCTTGTTTGGGGGCCTCAGGTTGAACATGTTTGAAAACAAGAACCAGCTGGGTGTGGTAGCACATGCTTATTTGGAAGTACATGCCTTACTAGAGACAGCAGATCCCAGTGAGTTTAAGGTCAGACAAGCAGCCAAAGATACAGAGCAAGACTGTCTTCAAAAAACAAAGGTCAGAACCAAAGTGTTTCTTTTCACATCTGCCAGTATAAAAAAAAATAACAAATTAGAGCTTTAATTTCTCATTTGTTGCAACCTTCCAGTTATAATCTTTTTGGTTGGTTGGCTTTTCAAGACGGGGCTTCTCTGTGTAGTCCTGGCTGACCTGGAACTCACTCTGTAGACCAGGCTGGCCTCGAACTCAGAAATCCTCTTGTCTCTGCCTCCCAAGTGGCCAGATTAAAGGTTTGTTTAATCCTGCCACCACAGTGGCTTATCTTAACTTCATAGTCGAGTTTTAAATTTTTGCTAACTGCAACTCCACAAATAATTTTTATAAGACAAATATCTTAGTCCATTTGCCCTTGTAGCAAAATACCTAAGGCTGGATAATTCTTAAGTTATCAGAAGTCCTGCAGGTTGGAGGTTCAAAGTAAAGATTCCAGCAGCTGTGGTCCCCATTCCCATAGACAGCACCTTCTTGTTGGTGTACTTACCTAAGGTGAGCAGGCCTGCCCAGCAGAGCTCTCCTCAGACTCCATGTTAACATGGCTAGCATTTCAGCATCTGAACTCCAGAGGAACACAAACATCCAGGCAGTAGCAGAGATTATAAACCTCCCCTGTCCTGTTTGTGAACCATCTTGTATAGTATATAACTTTCACAAGGATAATCAGTGAGTGAGAATTTTAACATTTCTGTGGAATGGTGTCATAAACATGGTTGAGGAAATCACACAGATATTTTTGTCTTAATTCTTACTAATTATAATCCTAAATTCATTTTTCAGTCTGAAGATCTGATTACATGTCGATTGATGGTACCAAACTTTTCAAGCCAGATGACCTATCTTTACATGGAGAATGCTGTCTTTGTGTGCTCCACAGGAACTGGGAAGTTTTCTCTTCCTCAGGAGAAGATTGTCTTTGATACACAAGGTACTTTAGATGACAAGATGGTTCTTTCAAAAAATAAAATAAAATTAAAACAAAACAAAAAACTTTAAAATTCCGGGCAGTGGTGGCACATGCCTTTAATCCCAGCACTTGGGAGGCAGAGGCAAGTGGATTTCTGAGTTCGAGGCAAGCATGGACTACAGAGTGAGTTCCAGAATAGCCAGGGCTACAACAGAGAAACCCTGTTTCCAAAAACAAAAACAAAAACAAAAACAAAAAAAAAAAAAGATGGTTCTTTCTTCATTGAGTTATATTTCACATTGGTCAAAATTCAGTTAATCACATGTATATGGTATCTTTCTGGACTCTGTGGTTCTACTTTCACATGTGTCTATTCATTCACCAATATTATAAAGTACTTTTTTTAAATTAAAGATTTATTTATTTTATATGAGTACACTGAGGCTGTCTTCAGACACACCAGAAGAGGGCATCAGATCTCATTACAGATGGGTGTGAGCCACCATGTGGTTGCTGGGACTTGAACTCAGGACCTCTGGAAGAGCAGTCAGTGCTCTTAACCGCTGAGCCATCTCTTCAATAAATAATTCTTTAATTCAAGCACTTTGGCCAACTCATTAGCCATTCTTAGTAGTTTCTCTTGTTTTGTTGTACATTTTGCTTCTGGTTTGCTACCTGCCAGTTAGAAATGTTAACACTGTTTGCAGCAGCTAGGCTCACAGCCATGCTGAATACCTAAACTGGGTAGAATTCCCCAACTGTTATCTTTACAAGCAAAATTAGTTTAAAAGATTTTTTTTTTCCTCAAAAGAGACCAATGAGGTAAGAACTAAGAGTGGGAGAAGTGAGTGGTCATCTCGGTTTGTGAGAGAGACTTGCTCTGAGTTAACACTCTTTGTACTAATTTGTTCAGCCCTGGCAGAAAGAATCCTGGGAGCTGGCCTACACTTCAGAGGAGACAAGTAGATACTGACAGCATTACAGCCTCCCAGACTGCAACAGAGGACAGAATCTGGGCAGGGCCACAAATAGAGCTGCATGGTAGTCCTGTACTGCAGGCTGTCCCTAAGGCACAGAGCAGCCTGCCAACTGCCTGGATTGGCCCAGCCGAGACAGACCATTAGACAGGAAAGAAGCAAGAGAGCACCACAGGGCAGAGATGCTGCTACGTTTGCAGAATAAAGAATTGGAAGAATTGAGGAGAGGCTTTGCTCACCGTCCCCTTGCTGGGACACGTTTTGGTTGGTTGTTGGTTTTTTATTGTTTTTGTTTTTGTTTTTTTTTTAAGAATTTTTTTTTTTTTTTTAAATCTGTGTAGGAATAGCAATACCAGTGGAGGCCAGCAGAGGGCGTAGTCTCTGGAGCTGGAGTTACAGGAGGTTGTAAGCCTCTCTGTGAGGTCACTAATTGCTGAGCCATCACTCCTGCCCAGTTTTTCTTGTTTTTAAAGTGGAAAGACAGTCTGCTACATGGAGTAGGAATGGGATCTTTACATTTTTTGGAATTTAAGTGTCATAAACAAGAAAGGCCACAGGCCATCAGGACAGTTGGGGTGGTAGATCTGAGGAATTAATCTGCAATCTTGGTATATTTTTTTCTCAGGAGATGGCATATTGGGCGCTGGCTCCTGTGGTGGTGTTCCTATCCTTTTCTCTAGGAACAGTGGTCTGGTGTCTGTCACTCCCAGGGAAAATGTGTCCCTTTTAGCAGAAGACCTGGAAGAGTCTTTGGCCTCTTCTGTTGGTGGCCGGGGCAGTGAGGTAAGGGTCCAGCGATCAGTTAACATTCCCTCTATCAGCACACTCACACGAGAAAAGGCCTGCCATCTGAAGGGCTGGGGAATCAGTTCCTGGTTCTCTAGTCCCCATCCCTAGGTCTTCTTTCTCAGAACAGCTGCTTGTAGGTCTCAGCCATTCCTGCTGCTCTTTCCTCTGTATCTTGAGTCAAATGTATGTCGCTGTCCCTGGGTCACCAGCTTTAAAGCAAGGACTTGGGACAACTCATACTTCCCCCTCTCCTTTACCTTTGCTGGCAGCAGGGTGCAGGGCAATTGCTGGTATGGTTCCCACTCATGACACTTTACACATTGTGCAGCCGTGGGATTCTGGAGCCTTGGCATCGTGGGGGATGTCGCATACACCATCGACAGCTCCAGTGGCTGCTTGTTGGGGAGTTTTCCTGTGGTCTCCTCAGGAAGGTGGCCAGGCTTATCCTGCTGTTCTCTTCACTGTCCAGACCCTAAGGACCTGTCTCCACCTGTGCCAGGCAGACCTGTATGTGCCAGGCAGACCTGTATGTGCCAGGCAGACCTGTATG
>JADRCH010000135.1:4804265-4849211 GCA_019843965.1 Rhynchomys soricoides
TGTGCTCATGAGGACCCCGTGTCTGTCCTGTGGTCATCAGCACTAAGGCCGCTGCTTTGCTTTTCTCCTTCCTTGTTTTCTTTGATGTCTATGAGTGTTGTGACTATCCATGTTTATATGTGCAGCATAGGCATTCCCAATGTCTGTGAGGGTCAGAGGAAGGCATAGATCCCTGGAAGTGTAGTTATTGCCGGTTGTGAGCCATCACGTAGGTTCTGAGAACTAAACCGGGTCCTCTGCGAGAGTGGCAAGTGCTCTGCTCTGCTGAGTCGTCCCTCCAGCCCCTGTACCAGTACTTCTTAGTAGGTCTGTCAGGAGATGGCTGGATTCAGGAGTAGGAGTGCGCTGTCCATGCAGGGTAGATGCTAACCATATGGAATGTATGTTTTGCTTTGCTTTTTAATTAAATGTATATGGCTGTTTTGCCTGCGTGTATGTCTAGACACCACGTGCATGCCTGGAAGAAGCCAAAAAAGGGTGCTGGGTCACCGGGAACTGGATTAAATATAGTTGTGAGCCACCATGTAGGCCCTGGAAATTGAACTTGGGTCCTCTGTAAGGACAGCCAGTGATTTCAGTGCTCAACTCTCCGCAGCCCTAACACTTGTATTTTGTCAATACAGGAATTACTTGCTAAAAGACTCTGTTTGGGGAACTGCAAGGTGGCTTAGCACCTGATGATCTGAGTTAGATCCTAGAGCCTATATGGTGGAAAGAGAACCAATTCCCAAGTTGTCCCCTGACCTCCATGCATGCCGTGGCACATGTAGGGGCACGCGCACGCTCACGCACGCGCGCGCACACACACACACAGTGGTAAAAGTTGGACGGTTTCTGTTTGGAGGTTTCAGAAAGGACTGAGTATTTTATGTTTTTAAAGCTGCTTACTAACTGTTGGTACATTCTTGGTCTATTCTTTGTAGAATTTCTCAGACTTTCTCTTTCGTTGGTACCTGGAAAAAGGAAAGCGGGGCAAATTGCTGTCTCAGCCCATTTCTCAGCACGGGCAGTTGGCAAATTTTTTGCAAGCCCATGAGCATCTCAGCTGGTTACATGAAATCAATAGTCAAGAATTAGAAAAGGTAAGATGGCTGGGTGGGTATGAGAAGCCGCTGGTTATGCAGTAATTAAAGTATTGTTTATGGCCATACAACTGATAAACGGTTAGTATCTAGACTTTTCTCCTTGGGGACAGAGTCTCTATTATGTAGCCCTAGCTAATCTGGAACTGTTGTAGACCAGGCTGACCTCAAAGTCACAGAGGTCTGATTGTTTCTACCTTGTGAATACCAGGATTAAAAGCATATGCCACCACATCTGATTTAAAATTCTTTACATTATTTTTGTGTGTGTGCATATGTGTGAGCACTGGCGGGGGAGGGGTCAGAAGGCAACTCCAGTTCTTTTCACCCTAGGATCTAGGGATTAAGGTGGTCTGTCTTGGTGCCAAGCCTGTTTATCTAACGAGCCATCTCTGAAATTAAGTTCTTATGGTATACTAATGTTAATTAGCCTTCTTTATCTTTTCACATTGTATGTATATGTTTAAACTTCAGCTTGCATTCCGTGAGTATATGTAGTTAAGATATGTCAATTTACAATAGACTTTTTAAAAAATTAATTTAAAACATGCAGTTAATGGATTGTCAACACGTGTACTTTCTGTCTTAATTTGCTTTCTGTTGCAGTGATAAACACTGTGACCAAGAACAACTTGGGGAAGAAAAGGTTTATTTGGCTTACACATTCTAATCACAATGATCACTGAAGGAAGTTGGGAAAGGAACTCAAACAGAAGCAGGGGCAGGAACCATGGAGGACAGCTGCTTGCTCACTTGTCTTCAGGCTCACATTCAGTTACCTTTTGATAGGCCCAGGCCCATCTGCCTGGGATGGCACCGCCCACAGTGGGCCCTCCTACATCACTTAGCAGAGAAAATAACCAAACAGGCAGGCCCACGGGCCAGTCTGTGAGAGGCAATCACTCAATTGAGATTCTGTCTTTCTAGATATGTCTAGGTTTGTGTCCAGTTGACAAAAACTCACCAGCATGCCACCTGTTCTCGCTCACCATTGGAATAGTATTCTTTTATTAATAAACTTTAAAATACTAATTTATGTTAGTTAATATTTTTTTTTTTTTTTGGTTTTTTTAAAATTTTTTTCTTGCTAATAACTTCTAATGAAAATTCACATTATGGGATCTGTGGAGATGGCTCAGTCAGTAAAGTGCTTGCTGTACAAACAGAAGGATCCGAGTTAGGATCCTGAGAACCAAAGTGAAAAGCCAAACCTACAGTGCACACACCTGATTTCAGCACTGAAAGGCAGAATTAGGCAGATCCCTGGTGCGCACTGGGCAGCCAGCCTGAGTCCATGAACTCCAAGTTCAGTGACAGATCCTGTCTCATAAAAGAAGCCAGAGAGTGACTGATAAAGACAGCACTCTGACCTGCGTGTCCACAAACAAGAACACATACACAAAACTCAAATTAGGAGAAAAACTGCGTATTACAGTGTGTTAGTGACGGGGCTAAGTGAGCACACAGTTGTGATGGAGTGCCTGTTTTCTCAGTCTCCCTTGTCATGCTTGCCATGTGGGCTTGAGCTCTCACTGTGAGTTGCTAGTCCTTTGTCACTGATCCTAGCTTGGCTCACTGCTCACCAACATGTCTTCCTTCAGACAGCTTTCTTGTTTGTTGTAGGCTCATACAACGCTGCTAGGTTTGGCAAATATGGAAACTCGTTACTTTGCAAAGAAAAAAACCCTTCTTGGCTTGAGTAAACTAGCAGCCTTAGCTTCAGACCTTTCAGAGGACACTCTGCAAGAGAAGATCGAAGGTAAGGGGTCCCAATGAGAGGCACTGAGTCAGTTGCACTGTGTCTGCCTGGAGTCCCTCCATTTCAGTGGGATGCTGCTGCCTGTCTTACTGACTGCTCGTATTTTATGGTTCAGTCGTGGACTTGGAGTCACTAATCCATCCTACTGCAGAGTAGGTGGAAACGAGAGGATTCCTGGGGCTTGCAGGCCAGCCGGTCCAGTTACGTTAGTGAGCTCTGGGTTGGTTGGTTGGTTGGTTGGTTGGTTTTAAAGAAACCCTGTCTAAAAAAAATAAGGTAGAGAACAATTGAAGAAGACATTCCAGGTCAACCTCTGGCTTCTTCACATGTGAAAACTAAGCCACTGAGTTGAGGGGTTGAGGAAAACATTCCAGTGTGTTCATGTCAGTGCACAAGCCTCAGCTGAGACACGCCCTCGCTTCACACTTCTGAAGTGCTTAGCCTGCCCTGCATCTCATCACAAGGGAGCAGGACACTGCGCACACGCCAGCCTGCGCTCTTTTGTTGTTAATACTGCGAAGACAGCCAGACCAGTGCGAGGAGCATTCTGGGAACAACCAGGAACTTGAATTTGTATTTTCCCCTTGAAATGGGGTCTCACTATGAGACCAAGGCTGGCATTGAACTTACAGCCCTCCCATGTCAGCCCCTGAGTGCTGGGATGAACGTATTTAACATTAGATGATACTGCGATACGCTTATTAATTTCTGAAGGCTGGATAATGCTGTCTGTGATTAGATGGCCCCTTTTTTGTTTTTTTCCTTGTTTTGGTTTTGTTTTTTATTTTTTAAGATTTATTTATTTTATGTGAGTACACTGTTGCTGTCTTCAGACACACCAGAAGAGGGCACCAGATCCCATTACAGATGGGTGTGAGCCTTCAGTTTCTTTCTCTTTTTTTAAGGAGCTGGAGTTGGGTACTCCTGTAATCCCACTAGGAGGTAGAAGCTGGCAAGTCTCGGTCTCAAAAATTAAATAAATGTTAGTTCTATGAATAATTTCTATGGAAAAATTTAAACTGGGGAAGGGGTGGGGGTGAGGTGGAGGCTTCTACCTCCTGAGGGAACTACTGCGGTTTTGGTTTGGCTTTGTCGCTGGAAGTCTGTGGAACATTGCTGCTGTATGTGGACATGCTGTGCTTCAGCCTGTCTGTTGTGACTGCTGCAGTGGGTATACAGAGTAGCACATCTGGGCAGAAAACCTGTACCGAGCAGAGGGCTGGAACCCATCCACCGGGGTTGTTCTTACAGGCTAATGCAAGACTGCACCTCGTATCTCTGATATACCATGGTTTCTGGATAACACCAACCTACTCTTTCACTGAGCCGCCCTGAAGTGGGGCCTGCAGCTGGGGCGCACACCTCCAGAGGTAGCTTTCTCTCTTGGTAGATGCTTTCTGCTGCTGTGATCTTGGATCAAACAGTAAATCTGTTGTCGGCAGTGGAGAATAAGCAGTTAAAGGCATAAGTCTGGAGACTGTGGGGTAGCCATGACTGGCCTTTAGAACAGTTTAGAGCTTGTTGGCTTTAATTTGCATTTCAATGACCATGGTAGAAGTGAAATCCCATTGTGTCCTTGATCCCCAGCCATGGCTGAGCAAGAGCGCTTCCTGCTACACCAGGAGACCCTGCCAGAGCAGCTGCTGACCGAGAGACAGCTGAGTCTTAGTGCAATGCCCGTGTTGACTGCACCTCAGCTCATCAGTGTAAGTGTCACAGATGTCACTGCCTTGTCCTGCGTCCTCACCCAGAGCAAGCTTGCCTTTGCTAGGCCATACTCTGGAGCTCCAGTAGGGTCTTTTCCCCCCTCTCACCTGCCACAGACCTTTCCCCTTTTAGCTTCTAAAAGCTGTTAGAAACAGGAAAACTTAACCGCCTGCAGCTCCCCAGCCCTCCCAGTGCTCTCTCTTTCAGAGGACTTGTTGGAAGGAATCACAGTAAGATGCTTTCTCAGAGTAGGAGGGCATGCTGTGAGGTGACTGTTCTTAGGTGTTACACTTCAGTCTCTTGTTAGAAAAGCTGGCTTAAGGAGCTCAGAAGCACAGACTTAAGTACTGCACTGTTTTCTGACAACAGTGATCTAGGCCAGGCCAGCACATCTAGGATGGATCAGGTGAGCAGCTGGCACTGTGAATTCTTCTTCCTCCTCCTCTTCCCGTTTCTCCGAGTCTGCTCTAACTGCAGTTTAAAGGAAATCGAGCAGTCCAGGACCTGGAGTATAGGCCCTGTTAGCAGCAGCTTCTGAATGCTGCGCTCTCCTGAGAGGGAGGACATTTAATGGAGAGATCTAAGATGTAGGCTGTACATGCCGTTATTTCATGGAGTGTGATGCCAGGCTTGCCCAGACACATCATCCATTTAAATGCTACTCTCCGGTTTCAAAGGTGGAGGCAAAGAGATTTTGCAAAACATTACAGATTTAAGCCTCTGTGGTATTGAAAACTAGGAAATTGTTAAAGAATTATATATAGTTTTTATAAAATAAAATTTGTCTTATGACATATAATGCTTGCAGAAGGAAATAGGAAAACTCATATTGATAATTTTAATAAAAAAATTTTTTTGTTCGTTTGGTTTTTTTTTTTTTTTTTTTTTTTTCGAGACAGGGTTTCTCTGTGTAGCCCTGGCTGTCCTGGAACTCACTTTGTAGACCAGGATGGCCTCGAACTTGGAGACCTGCCTGCCTCTGCCTCCTGAGCACTGGGATTATAGGTGTGCACTACCACCAATATTTAAAAAAAAAAAAAAAAAAAAAAGTTTTTGATTAAAAGTTAAAAGTTGGCAGGATTTTGAGTGGCATGTGTAGTCATCCGTAACACAGAGAGAGACTAGATCACGCAGGTGTTTGTTCACTTCTACAGCATCAAGCACTGCAACCCAGGGCCTCATATGCTAGGCAGGTGCTCGCCCCAAACCAGCTGTGCGCTAGGTTGGAGTTTTTAAAGCCATTTGAAAGAGTAGCTTCCCAAAAGCCAGACGCTGAGTGGCCCTGTGAGCCCAAGGGCGGGTATTTATGTCAAAGCCCGTGCGTGAGGGCCTGCAGGAAAGCTTGTGCCATATTCTTGATCTAAGATTGTAAATTTTTGGCATTTTAAAAAAATATGTGTATATCGCGTTATACAGATTAACTTTTGGCTTAGAATATCCATTGTTAGACAATTTTCTATAGACAGAATATAGCTCCCAAATGTGATGTTGTTCTTGGCCACAAAGATACATGCAGATTATGTGAAAGAAAATAATGACTTATTTTATCCTTAAATGTTGTGAGTAATCTGCCTTGGACTCGTTACAGCTGTATATCTGTGAAGAAAACAGAAGAGCCAATGAGTATGATTTCAAGAAAGCCCTGGACTTACTGGAGTACATTGATGAGGTAAGAAACCTCTCGAACTGGGCAGAGCGGCACACACCTGTAATCTCAGCACTCCAGGGGCGGAGGCAGCTGCATCTCTGTGGGTTCCAGGCCAGCCTGGTCTACAGAGTGAATTCCAGGACAGGAAGGGCTACATAGTAACACCCTGTCTTGAAAAACCCAAAAAAGAAAAAAATTTAAAAAGAGAAAGAAAACACTGTCTCCAGCATCTGCATAGGTCTAAAAAGATGTCCTCCTGGAAGGATTTAAGTTTGGGTAAAAGCCAAAAGGAACTTCCGAAGGCAGACATCCATCCAGACTGTTATAAGAGCTCATAGGAAATGCCACAGTGCCAGTTGGCTTTTTCTGTGCAAGTGGGAAAAAGTTGGGGCTGTGTTGTTTGTCTTTGTGTTTGGAGGGCAGCTTGCCAGAGTTCCCTCCTTACCAGGTGGGTTCCCAGGAGCACATTCAGGGCATTCGGCTTTGTGGCCAGTGGCCAGTTTATTCTTTAGTAGCCGCCTAATGGAAGCCATCTTTCATCTCTCAGAGGTCAGAATGCAAATGCAGTAGGCTCTGGTTTGTTTCTTGGCTGTGTAATGAGAAGTTGCTGATAGGTTTTAGAGTCGTGGTGATAACTTTCTCACACATTTTTTCTGTTGGGGGAATTCTCTTTTTTTTTTTTTTTTATGCGCATGAATGTTTGCCTGCATGCATTTAAGTGCACCATCTGTGTGCAGTGTCTACAGAGGCCAGAAGAGAATGTCAGATTCCCTGACACTGAATCTACAGACAACTGTGACCTCATTGTGGGTGCTAGAAGCCAAATCCCATTCTTCTGTAAGAGCAGGAAGTGCTGTTGATTGCTGGGTCATCCCTCCAGCCCGTTTTGGGATTTGGGGTTTTCTGAGATAGGGTATTTGTATGATAGAAACCCTCTTACCTAAGTCTCCTGCTTCCCCACTGCTGAGCCTACAGCTATGTGCCACCATGCCTGGCTGTAGAACCATTTGTTTTCTTACCCTATGTGCATTCATGTTTGTGTATGCATGTGTACATCTGTACACCTAGGTATGGAGGTCAGACTACAGCCTTGAGTGTCCATCCACACATATCCTTTGGGACAAGGTCATTAGTTTGCCTGGAGCTCATCAATTGAACTAGGCCAGCTGGCCAGTGAGCCTCAGGGGTCCTCCCTTCTCCTCCTCCCTAACCGGGATTACAGATGTGCCCTCTCACACTGGGGCCAGATCCTCATGTGCAAGGTGACACTTTACTCCCTAGGATCTCCCTGCCTGGCTCTTTGGTCATCTTAACCTTCAAGAGATCCTGATGAACTCAGTGATCTGAAACCAGTGCAGATGTCAGCAGACCTAGCACTTCAGAGAAAGGGTAAAGGGAGCTGGAGAGTCATAGCAAAGAACCCCTGCCGCTTTGCAAAGAACTCAGGTGCATTCCCCACACCCACGTGGCGGCTCACAGCCATCTGTAGCTCCAGTTTCAGGGATCTGTGCCCTTTTCGGCCTCCTTGGGCACCAGGCACACACACAGTGCATTTACGTACATATAAGCAAAATATTCATACTCATAAATAAATGTTATAGACGGTGGTAGTTATGAACTAATGTAGAACAGCAGATTCTACATTGGGGGTTAATGTTAGTAATTGTTAATTCAGGGTCAGTATAATTATATTTTAATGTACACTTTCTTTTTAAAGCCAAGCTTTAAGCCGGGCAGTGGTGGCGCATGCCTTTAATCCCAGCACTTGGGAGGCAGAGGCAGGTGGATTTCTGAGTTTGAGGCCAGCCTGGTCTACAGAGTGAGTTCCAGGACAGCCAGGACTACACAAAGAAACCCTGTCTCGAAAACCAAAAAAAAATAAAATAAAATAAAAATAAAAATAAAAAAAGCCAAGCTTTAATGGGGTTGATCTGTTTTGCTGTGAAGGAAGAAGATGTGAGCATCGATGACCTGAAGCTGGAGATTCTGTGCAGAGCACTGCAGAGAGATGAGTAAGTCCTTGCGTGGGCACCAGGTCCACGGGCAGGGACTGCTCCAGCTGAGCTGGGACAGGGTACACGGGGTGGATGGCTCGTGTGCTGCTGGGTATTTCAGCCTTGTGCTTAACACACTATGGCTCTACTTTTTGTTGATTCTTTGTGAGTTTCACAAAGAATCATGCACCCCAGTCCTGCTCATCTCCCCATCCCTTCAGCTCCTCCCTACACCCTTGCAGCCTACTCTTCCCAAAATAAAAAACAGACAAACAACAACTACAAAAGCATGGAAAACGTCCCATCATGGAAGCTATAGTATGTCTGCTGTGTCCCACTGTGAGTCTCTCTGTCCACACAGCTTCACTGTGTTCACTGCAATGAATCATTGATCTGGTTCCAGATATCTGGCTTCTGTGACATTGTCGATATTGGATCCTTACTGGGCCTCTTCCTGGTTATAACGTTGCTCTGTGCTATAACCCTGTAGTTTGGGGCAGCAGGGCTGGCCGTTACATACATCTCAACCATCCAAAGATTATAGATTGGGGTGGGCCAATCAGAGCCCTGGATCTGGGTCTGGGTGGTAGCTGAGCAGGTCAGTGTACTACCAGGGCAAGCTTTCAACACTGCTCTAGCTAGGCCACCCAGTGCCGCTGTCAGCCAGAGGCAAGGTTAGCTGTTACGCTCTCAGGCTGGCTCACCTACATACACCCCTCCAGAGCCAGCTCCACTCTGCTGCCCTGGGTGGCCACTGTGCTGCTCAGGCAAAGTGCAAGGCAGGCTCTCCTGAGTGAGGAGCAAGACCAGCTCTCCTGCTCTTGGAATCATACTATCATTTTGATGAGAACTCCCTGTCCTGGTTTAAAATTTTTAACCATCGTGTGTGTGTGTGTGTGTGTGTGTGTGTGTGTGTGTGGTAGAGAATAACTTTAAACAGTTCTCTCCTTCCACTGTCTTTACCTGGGGGAGTCAGACCTGCATGGCAAACATGTTTGCACACTAAGCCATCTTGCCAGCCCTTGTCCTAGCTTCTAGTCTGAGTTTTAGATTGGCTATGGCTTGTGTACGTGGAGAACCAGAAAGCAATGACTATATGTTCATGTGCCACTGGAAGAAAGCCACCCTTGCTAGCTGTGATGGAGTGCACTCACAGTCAGGAAAGAGGGGCACTGAACTGTTTATACTGCTGGGCTTGGGAAGCCACCGTTTGGGATGCTGACTAGATGCCTCACAACAGGTGTGATGACAACACACCTGTAATTCTAGTAGCACCTGAGAGCTGGGGCATGTGGATAAAGAGTTTGGGGCCAGCCTGCACTACATAGCAAAATGCTATGTCCAAAAAGACAACTTTTTAAAGCTTCCATGGTAGTGGCATTGACGGCATGTGCTGCCAGTTTAGCTCAGGCCAGTACAGATCTGGATAGGTCCCACATTTAAAATCCATGACTTTAATAACTTAGAACGGTGTCACAGAGCTTGACACTTCATCCCGTCATCACATGACCATCAGGAGAAGCCACAGGAGCAAACAAAACCCATGTGTCTCAGCTGCCGCGATGATGTCATTCTCCTCATGGTTCTTTTTTCAGCTGGTCTGGTTCAGATGGCAAAGATGATCCAATCGAAGTGTCTAGAGACAGTGTGTTTGTGAAGATCCTGCAGAAACTTATAAAAGACGGTAAGTGGTTTATTAACTAATAGAGATTGAATGTGACAGCTGGGCTTGGTGGAGCAAACCTTTAATCCCAGCACTCAGGAGACAGAGGCAGGCAGATCTCTGAGTTTGAGACCAGCCTGGTCTACAAAGTCAGTTCCAGGACAACTAAAGCTGTTACACAGAAAATGTTGCTAGTTGGTTTTGGGTATCGTGGGAATTGTGTGTTGCCAACATGACCTGTACCAGGAGGTCAGATGAATTGGAATCATGTGTGGGATAAGCCTTGTTCTCAGTGAAGCTGCTTTTCTGCTCTTGGCACTGGAGACCCAGGGTTAACAAGATTCGGGTGAAGTCTCCACCCCACCCCCGTGACACAGACTGGTTGTAACAGCAAAAGTCTATGACTGAAGTAATCATCTACTGACCCCTGCAAAAGACTGCAAACATGAAATGAGAGGTAGACTTTTTGGTGATCTCCTTCCTGAGCTGCTCAAGAATAAATGACAAGAGGCCTGGAGAAATGGCTTGGCAGTTAATAGTGCTTCCAGCTCTTGAGGAAGGACGTTCAGTTCCTAGGTCCCCTGCCAGGTAGCTCACGACTGCCTGTACCTCCAGCTCCTTAGTAAGCAGCACCCACTCTGGCCTCCATAGTCACTGATACACACATGACATGTGAAAAAAAGCAAAGGCTGCTGGGCCCTCAGGTAGAGACTCTTGTACCCGACCTGAGGACTTGAGTTTAATCCCCATGATGACCCCTATGGTGGAGGGAAACAACTCCCAGAAGTTGTCCTCTGACCTTCACATACACACTGAGAGGACGTGGGATAGGGCTGGTGAGCTGGTTCTTCACTTAAGGGCTCTTGTTCTATCCCAGCCCCCTCAGGGTGACTTAAAACTGTAACTCCAGTCTCAGGGAATCTGAGGTCCTTGCTTTGCAGGCACCAGGCAGTAGTAGTATCAGTGTGCATTCATACTTGCAGGCAGAACGCTCATACATATAAAATAAAATCTAAATATACTTTAAAGAAAATATAACTTAAAAATTGGGGCTGGAGAGATGGCTAAACAGTTAGGAGCACTTGCTGTTGTTTCCAAGAAGCTGGGTTTGATTCCCAGCAACCACACAGTGGCTCACAACCATCTGTACCTCCATTTCCAGGGGCTAGAACACCAGGCACATGTGTGGTGCACACACACACACATGCAGACAAAATATTCATGCATAATGATATTCAAGTGCATTAAGATTTGTTTAAATCTTTTAAAAGTGAAATTGCAGTACTTACATCCACTTTAGACATTAAGATAAAATTCAATTTAACTATGCCTTGTCTAAGGCAGTGAGAAGGTCACATTTGCTGAAAAAGGCCCACGTCTACTGTTTTGGGAAAGACAAGTCTCAAAAGACCTCTGCCTTTCTGTTGTATTAACACATGCAGAATGTCAGAAAAGCACAGAAGACAGAACAGTCTACACAGGCAGGTGTGATTCCTACAGAATTACTAGATCAACATCAGGTTGGATGCCAGGTCCTAGCAGTGCACAGACGGCCGGCAGGTCTTTGTAGATCCAGAGATGCTGAATTTGAAACGTCCAGTGAGTGAATGGAGCCTGAGTCCAGCAACCCTGCAGAATGACTAAGAATGCCTGTCACACTACCCCCAACATTCGCTGTGCACATGCTGCAAGGTGTATCACTTAATCTACATAAAACATGCCTGCCCCTTCCTGGCAACACAGTTGCTCAGTGGGCCTTTTGGGTTTTGATATCAAATTATTCAACTTATAACAAATACAAAAAGATGGTGCTGGATACATCAAGAATACTTTTACTTGACAAGTGCCTCCTCTCAAGGATATCCTCTTTAAAACCAGAGAGCCAGGACTGGCCTGCTGGTTCACACCTTTAATCCCAGGAGATAGAGGCAGGCGGATCTCAGTGAGTTCAAATCTAGCCTGATCTACAAAGTAAGTCTAGGACAGCCAGCCAGGTCTACACAGAAACCCTGCCTCAAAACAAACAAACAAACAAAAAACCACCACCAACAAAGAGAGCCTGATAGTAATGTAACAAATAAAATGACCTTGCTCATTTTAAGTCTTGTCCCATTTTCTTTGTCGGATGAGGTCACATGCAGTGCTGTAATTGTGTGGCTCAGTAGTCCCCTGGTTGCTGCTTCCTGTCTTTCCTGATCTCGCTGTCCTGGTGCCTGACCTCAGTTGAATTGCTCTTGGCCTGTCAGGTTCAAGGGATCCTAATCCTTTAGCATTCTGAATGCTGGAGGGACAGGCACCCTGGTTAAATTATAACACCTTTGCAGTACTGTGGCCAGCTTTGTGACAGTGTTTCTATTAAATTATTCCCTCAATAGGGCAACCCAGAAATGACTATTAGTTGAAACTTACCCGTTGAAGAAATGTCCTAAACTGTAGGGGGGGGGAGAAAAAAAGAAGATTTGAGATTCTACTGAAGGTTTCCTCTGGAGCAGCTGCCTTGACCAATACAAACCTGTGGGCTCCGAAGAGGCTGCCATCCCCTGAGGGCTCTGAATGGGAGGAGACCACAGTGTGGGCGTGTTTGCTCAGTGACTTAGCAGTGCTCTACTGAGGAGTCTCAGAAATCAGCAGTGACTGTGTCTTTTGTTTGCAGGCATCCAGCTCAGCGAGTACTTGCCAGAGGTGAAGGACCTACTGCAAGCAGAGCAGCTAGGAAGCCTCAAGTCCAACTCTTACTTTGAGTTTGTTCTAAAAGCAAATTATGAGTATTATGTCCAAGGACAGATGTGACGTTTGTAGAAATGGTTGCTTCTAAAATTTGTATAAATGTTTGCTTATAAAAAATATTAGGCCAAAAATCTTAGGTCTTGATCGACTTGAAGTCTGTTTTACCTGTGGCAGCTGGGCTTCCCATGCTTTATGTAGGAGCTATGATATAAAAGGAGATAGAAGCTGTGAGGTGTTTCCTCCACTTGAAGTCGCCCTTGTTTCTGTGTTGCTGCTCTTCTCCAGCCTCCCTTGGTCCAACCAGGCAGCAACCTCTCTCTCCAGCACTGCCTCCGTGTGCACATTCTCCTGTCTTGAGGATTGTATAAGGTTGAGCCAAGTTTGGAGACATCTACCTGTAATCCGAACACTAGACCCTGAGACAGGAAGACACTGAGTTCACAGCCAGGCTGGCTAGCATAGCAAGATCTTGTCTGAGAAAACAAAACAGGTTGCCCCACTGCCAACTGGTTATCCAATACCAGCCCTGAGCTAATAGACACAAGCAACAGTTTTTGGACTGAAGAGATTGTGTCTGTCTGGGTCAACAATTAAAAGAGGCCATGGGTTTGAGAGAGCAGGGCAGGCAGCGGGCGTGCTGTGAGGTGTTGGAGGGGACACAGGAAAGGGAACGCATGAGAGACTGCCCTCTGCGTGTGGTAGGCTGGGGAGTCTCTGGGAAGCTGACCTCGCTCTTGGTCAACCAGAGGGAGGTACCTGCATAGCGAAATGAAGGTGAGATTTTACTGACTTTACACTGTGACCTAGAAACTGAAACACTGGGTCTAACTCGGGAGAGTTGACAGCTGGTAATTCACTGGGAATGTTCCTCACTTTCTACGTTGATTTAAAAATTAGAAGCAAGGGCTGGAGAGATGGCTCAGTGGTTAGGAGCACTGACTGCTCTTCCAGAGGTCCTGAGTTCAATTCCCAGCAACTTCATAGTGGCTCACAACCATCGTAATGGGATCCAAGGCCCTCTTCTGGTGTGTCTGAAGACAGTGACAGTGTACTCACATACATACATACATACATACATACATACATAAATATAAAATAAAAATTAAAAGCCAAAAAAACCCATTAAGATAGGGGTCTCACTATATAACTCTGGCTGACCTGGAATTCACCTTGTAGACCAGGGTGACCTCAGACTCATAGATCTACCTGTCTCCTGAGTTTGGGAGTAAAGGTATGGGCTGCCATGCCCATCCATAATGGGTGAGTCTTACTGAAAGTGTTTTAGTAAGATGTTTGTATGACTTTCTGAGCTATCAGTAAGTTGTCACTGCTACCAAATATGGTACTGACATTGGCTATGATCTCAGTATTGACTCACAAGCCTAGGACGGTTGACCGTCTCACCATAGACGGTCCGTTCACAAGCACTGCAGTGCCAAGGCTGGTCTGCCCAGAGATGATGTTCTGGGAGCTCTGGCCATGGCCTACCTGTCTGAAGGAGGGAGCTAACCTTTATGGTTGACATTTAAACTTACTCCAACAGTAAAAATGAAATTAAGACTTGCAGTTTTGAATATATTTCCCTCCTAAATTTTAAAAACTGGACACATAATCCATCTCTGAAGAATTTTTTTTCTTTCTTGAGACAGGGTTTCTCTGTGTAGCCCAGGCTGGCCTTGAACTCAGAAATCCGCCTGCCTCTGCCTCCCAATAATTTATTTATGTATACAGCATTCTGCCTGCAGGCCAGGAGAGGGCACCAGATCTCATTATAAATGGTTATGAGCCATCTCTCCAGCCCTCATCTCTGAAGAATTAATGATGTGTTTCTAAGTCAAGTAGCTAAGACTGTCTCCTGGTACCCAGTGACACATTCTTCCTGGGACCCTTGTTGGCCTATCCGTTGGTTCAGCATGAACTAGTTAGGACTGTGAATGACAGCAGCCACCCTTGTCCCTGAGGTGAGTGTGCTGTGTTCTGAGGGTGTGTGAGTCAGTCAGGACCTGGGTAGGACAAGGACACTTGCTGCAAACCCCTGGAAAGGGCAACCTGTAGGGAGCACAGAGGGAAGGTTCTGTTTCATTCTCTTGACTGGCTGCTGTGGGGAGAGCCAGAGGTCTCCAGGAGAAACTCATAGCATCTCAGGCTGTCATGGGCCCACATTCTGAGTGTTTCCAGGTTAGCTGCAGTCCACCATAGCTTCTACCACCCACTCCCAGTCTGTCCTCAGAATGGCATGATAATCATTTATAAAATACAGTATCTGCTGCAAAAACATACAGTGTGTGTATATATGTATATATGTTTATCATTTTATGTGTATGATACAACATTGTGTATATTGTATAAAATGTACATCTATACACATTGTATAAAATGAACTTTTTGAGATAAGGTCTCACTATCCAGCTCTGGCTGGCCTCAAACTCTGAGACCCTCTGCCTCCTAAGCACTGAAGCTACAAGTGTGCACACTAGCCCTGGCTAGAACAGTTGTTTGTTTTTTTAAGGAGTGTGGAGCATGACATTCAGCTCATATCCAAAATAAACACAAGTAACTGGTTGACCTGGAAGCCCTGGACTTCTGACCACCTTTTCTTTTCTGTGGGGAGCAGTGAGTGCTTTGCATACCTTTTGACTTCTGTTCTCAAAGGACCTTTTCCCAGTTTCCCCTCACCTGCTAGGAGGGCAGGTCCTTGTACAGGTCTGCATTTTGATGTACCATGGCCTTAATAAAAATGAGGTTTTCTTTTTGTTTTTTACTCATAAGAACCAACTCCTTAGACTCGGCAGGTAAGCACTACAAGCTGGGCAGCCTGAATTCAATCCCCAGAGTGAGTGGAAGGAAAGGATCAGCTTCCTGTCCTGTCCTGTGACACATGTGCCCTCCCTGGGAGGCTCTGTGGTTCCAGCGCTGCTGCCCACTGGGGACTGATGCTAATACAAGCCTATACTCCAACAGGAGACTGAGAGATTGCAGTGTTGCCTGTTAGCTGTCCTGTTTGTTCTGGTAGATAGGGCAAGGACCAACGGGATGTGAGGGGCGAAGAGGCAAAGGAGAGGGAGAAGAGGTGTGGTGTGTCACAGGGTCTCGTAAGCACCCTGCACACAAGCATTTAGGAGACCAGCAGGGAGATGGTGAGAGCCTAGCCAGGATTCCAGAGAAAAGCTGTCAGGAAAGGAAAGTGCATGCAGCTGAGGTTAGAGTTCGCCTGCCCTGCTCACCTGCCTGCCGCGGCTGCTGTGCCCAGCCAGGTGTGGGGCAGCAGGTTTCCTGCAATTCACAGACACGTGTTCATGGTCCACTTTGAATGTGCTGTCATGCAAAGCTGAGAAATCTGCATGGTGTGATAAGAGCAGGTGTGCTGGAGCCTGGGCAGTACGTATAGCCCAGGCCCGCTGAGGTCCATTCATCAGGACAATTCTCCATCAGTCCATAGCCCAAATAAGCACTCCCCCAAGCTGAACTTGCTTCTTTCTAACAGGTCCGTTGTCCTGGCAAAGCCACGGAGCCGATGCCAGTTAGGCAGTGCAGCCCAGGTTTAGGAGGAGCTGTGTGGGAGCCTGGAGTCGCTTCATGGAGCCTCTGCTCTCCGAGACTCTGCACCTGTCCCAGCTGCTCCGTTCCACTCCAAATGGGAACAGCTATTTTGGGAGCGCTTAAGCCATCAGAAAAGTGAATGGCTCCATGGTGGCTTGGCTCTGGTGCACCCCCCTCAAAGCGTGTCGCCTGGTTGGTCACAGAACACTTTCCTTCGGGCTCTCTTATCCCTCTCCTGCCCAAACTGAGGCAGGCGCCAAGAGATGACCTCTACTCACCCCACCCCACCTTCCATAAGTAGCTCCTTCTAGAAACGCAAAGGCAGATCCCCATCTATCAGGGCTATAAATAGAACCCACACAGGCCTGGCAGGTGGTGGCCCCTAGGTGGGCGGGAAGCAACCAGGCTGACAGGCATCATCCTCTAAATAGAAAGATGAGTCTGCCTGGGAAGAGCGGCTCCTGGGCTCCAGTGCAAGGTCTTCGTGCTCCTTGGGTGTACTCATCAGCACCTCTCTCCACAGCCCCTCAGGTTCCTACAGTCCGAGGTGTGACCCTTCTTTCAGACCCAGGGGAGGGAAGCTCAGTGCCACCAAAGAAGTCACTTGTTCAGCCTCGCCAACTAACTAAATGATGGTCAATTCCGAGTTTGGGGTTTACGGGTGCGCGAGCGCGCGCGCGCGCACACACACACACACACTGACCCTTCCACCCCTTTCAAGAGTACACTGTAGAATTCAGGGACAGCTCCAATGCCCTGGCCTCACATTCTGTGTGCCACATAGTCCCCGTGTCTCCTCTCACTGCCTCCTCCCCTCTCTTCCACCAGTTGTCTGCCCAGTGACAGCTGCAGGTCCTACCCTGACTGACAGTCTGTGGGGGAGAATGGGGGTGATGTGTGTCAGATCTCTGGGTTGGGGAGCTTTGAAGTGGGAAAGAAAATGGGAGTTCAAATGTGAGAGTTGTTTTCCATCCCTACCTGGGGCCCATGACCCCTCCCAGCTCACCTGATAACAAGGCTCTCTCCCCCGGGCTTAAGCATCAGGGCTTGGTAGTCTGAGTTAAGAACCCATAAATGGGGTACATTGTGGCAGGTCAGCAATCATGTGCCCAAGTGGGCAGATCTGGGGAGACCTTTGAAACAGGTAAAACTTGGGAAGTGCAGACCAGAGATCTACAAAACAGTGACCTTTGGCCCAGCCCAGCCCTTCAGGGAGCCTTGGAGCCAGTTGGGAGGGGCAGACAGCTGGGGATACTCTCCATATACGGCCCGGTCCGGTCCTAGCTACCTGGGCCAGGGCCAGTCCTCTCCTTCTTTGGTCAGTGCAGGAGACCCGGGCGGGGACCCAGGCTGAGAACCAGCCGAAGGAAGGGACTCTAGTGCCCGACACCCAAATATGGCTTGGGAAGGGCAGCAACATTCCTTCGGGGCGGTGTGGAGAGAGCTCCCTGGACTATATAAAAACCTGAGCTAGGGGACAGGCGGTCACACGGACGTGAAGCCTCACTTCCTACCCTCGGCACCCAGGGCCAGAGTCAGAGCAGCAGGTAGGGTGGAGGTGGGGTGGAGGTGGGGAGGGTGACCTGGAGACCCAGCAGAGAAAGCTGTTGAGCCTTGGGCCTGTATTTAGCACTGAGTTCTGGAAATGTCTCCAAACTCATATCCAGCCCATTTGGGCTGCTGACTGGACATTTAGGATATGCCTGGGGGTCTGACATCTATCCATTACCTCCCAAAGACTCCTCCCTCCCCACTTACGAGGACTAAATCCGAGTCCTCCTGCGAGTGAGCAAGCCAGTGCTTTCCGACTGAGATTTCCCTCCCCTTTTATCCCTCTCCCCCCCTACCCCCTTCTCTGCTGGGATCAAATCTGGGCTCTTGTAATGCAAGAGGTCGGCTGGATCTCCCACAGAGCTACAGCTCAGCCCCTGGGAGACTGATTTCAAGATGAGCTTGGAGAGTCAAGCATGGTCTTGGGGCAACTGCCTCTGAGCTCAAGGCTTTTCTAAAGGGCAGCAAGCCTGGCTACTCTTCTCTGAAACCCGAGACAGGTGGGAGGGTTCCTTCGGAGTTTGGAATGCTGTGGGTGTTCAAATGGGCAGCTTTCCCATAGTTGGGACAATATCACCCTTCCCTGGGCAGAACCATCTACCCTCTCACAGGAGGTGGGCAACGGGCCTTAGTACCTCTTTCACAGATGAGATTGTGAGCACTAGTGCTAGGTGTGGTGTGCGTGGCCAACAGTGAAGGCAGAGGGTCTCAGGATGTCCCCTGCACGCCTACTTGGAAGACTTGGTGAGGTCCACAGACTGCTTCCTGTAGTGGAAAGCACAGCCTTGAGCTGGGAGAGCATCCTCTGGCCCTGTGCAACGAAGGGGAGAGGGGGAAGGAGTTTCTAGATCTACCAAGTGAAGATGGGTTCAGCAGAGCCTCACCCTACCCCCTATCTCATACACAAACGCTCAACACCTTGTCTTTGCAGAAACTAGACACCATGTGCGACGAAGATGAGACCACCGCTCTCGTGTGTGACAACGGCTCTGGCCTGGTGAAAGCTGGCTTTGCCGGGGATGATGCCCCCAGGGCTGTGTTCCCATCCATCGTGGGCCGACCCCGTCACCAGGTCAGGCTGCTAGCAGGGAAGGATAAGCTCTCTGAATACAGGCAATGTTTCCCCCCCCCAGCCCCCACACCCGCTATAATAACAAGTGTCTGATGTCTCCATCTGCAGGGTGTCATGGTAGGTATGGGTCAGAAGGACTCCTACGTGGGTGATGAGGCCCAGAGCAAGCGAGGTATCCTGACCCTGAAGTACCCCATTGAGCATGGCATCATCACCAACTGGGATGACATGGAGAAGATCTGGCACCACACCTTCTACAATGAGCTGCGTGTGGCCCCTGAGGAGCACCCGACCCTGCTCACTGAGGCCCCCTTGAACCCTAAAGCTAACCGGGAGAAGATGACTCAAATCATGTTTGAGACCTTCAACGTGCCTGCCATGTATGTGGCTATCCAGGCCGTACTGTCCCTCTATGCCTCCGGCCGTACCACCGGTAAGTGCTCACATACGGCCCAGGTAGTGCTGCCCCAGCATTCCAGCCCAGCTCTCTGCCCTATCCGGTCCTGTGCTGCTGTCTCTGCTCTCTCTGCTGGTCCCCTCCACTCACACACTGCCCCTCCCCTGCACAGGCATCGTGTTGGATTCTGGGGACGGTGTCACCCACAACGTGCCCATCTATGAGGGCTATGCCCTGCCACACGCCATCATGCGTCTGGATCTGGCCGGTCGTGACCTCACTGACTACCTGATGAAAATCCTCACCGAGCGTGGCTATTCCTTCGTGACTACAGGTGCGTGCCTCCAAAGCCCGCTGAGGGTGGGCCGGCAGAGGGTGAGCACGTGCCCCAGGCCTTGCTCTGAGGCCTCCTACTGCCTCTGCTCCTGCAGCTGAACGCGAGATCGTGCGTGACATCAAAGAGAAGCTGTGCTATGTGGCCCTGGACTTCGAGAATGAGATGGCCACCGCTGCCTCTTCCTCCTCCCTGGAGAAGAGCTATGAGCTGCCCGACGGACAGGTCATCACCATCGGCAACGAGCGCTTCCGTTGCCCGGAGACGCTCTTCCAGCCTTCCTTTATCGGTGAGCCGCCCACTCTGTTGTTTCTCCGGGATCAGTTTCCCCCACCCCCACACCGCCCCAAGCCTCAGAGTACGGAGTCCCCACCCGCCGGTGCCCTTAGTCTGACTCTGGTGGCTCACACTGCCTCTCCCCCGGGCACCAGGTATGGAGTCTGCGGGGATCCATGAGACCACCTACAACAGCATCATGAAGTGCGACATTGACATCAGGAAGGACCTGTACGCCAACAACGTCATGTCAGGGGGCACCACCATGTACCCTGGTATCGCTGACCGCATGCAGAAGGAAATCACAGCTCTGGCTCCCAGCACCATGAAGATCAAGGTGGATGACGTGCCTGGTATGGGCGGAGACCAGGGGCAGGGGGAACACGCAGGCACCTGACACTCTTGTCTTACAGATCATCGCCCCCCCTGAGCGCAAGTACTCAGTGTGGATCGGTGGCTCCATCCTGGCCTCGCTGTCCACCTTCCAGCAGATGTGGATCACCAAGCAGGAGTATGACGAGGCTGGCCCCTCCATTGTGCACCGCAAATGCTTCTAGGCGCACCCGAGTCTGCGTACGCTCTCTCTCCTCAGGACGACAATTGTGCTGTGGTTGCAGGGTGGTCCCATCCTCCGCCGTGGCTCCATCGCTGCCACTGCAGCCGGTGCCTGTTTTTGACGTGTACATAGATTGACTCGTTTTACCTCATTTTGTTATTTTTCAAACAAAGCCCTGTGGAAGGAAATGGAAAACTTGAAGCATTAAAGCCAGCCATTCTGTTTTGCTCCAATAAAGTGTGTGTTGTCTTTATTTACTGGGAGTAGGCAGTGGGCAGGCGAAGGACCCGGCTCCACCTCTCACTGTTCACAGTCTTCCTTAGGAAAGGAAGTTAGGTTTTCTCACCCAAACCCCACTGTTTTCCCCTCTGGATCATAGCCAGTCCCCTTAAAGGGGATCTAAGTGGCTTGCCTGGTCCCTGGCTGCTTGGCAAACATCTTCCCCTTTAAGAGACGGCCGCTGCCTGCTGTGTATTGGCGGGCGCTGGCCGTGGTGCTGCCCAAAGTGCCTCTCGCCAGGGCTGGAAATTGGATCCTCTAGTCTAACAAGTGTGTAAAGAGAACAGTCACTATCTCTTCCTTTACATCAAATGCTGGTGGCACGGAGAAGCGCTCTTCTTGCACGGCTGTGGAGAAGTTACCAGGGAGGGAGGACAAGGAAGGATCTGGGCTATCCAGGAAGGAAGCACCTCACAAAGTCCAAGGCTGGCAGCTGGGTTCATAGAAGAAGACATAAACACAAGAATTGGTCACTGCTTACTGTCTTAAAAACCCAACCCAGTGCCTTAAGCATGCTAGGACAACACACAATACTGAGCTACATCCCAGCCACCACCAAAGATTTTAAAGATACAGACCTTGACCGTTTGAAATTCCTCGGGAGAGAAGTACACCTGGTCTTACCTATTTCTTAGACATGATCTCCTATGTAGTAGAGGCTGGCCTTGAACTCAGTCACCCTTCCTCTCCAGCCTCTCTACCACTGGCATCCTATTAATATCACCAGATCCAACTTGCTGTTAAAAGTATCTTCCTGTTCCCAGTCAATACTTCCAAGGGCAGTGGTCTAAATAAAACAGATGCCAACTCAAGAAAGGAAATGAGGCCGGGCAGTGGTGGCACACACCTTTAATCCCAGCACTTGGGAGGCAGAGGCAGGTGGATTTTTGAGTTCGAGGCCAGCCTGGTCTACAGAGTGAGTTCCAGGACAGCCAGGGATACACAGGGAAATCCTGCCTCGAAAAACCAAAAAAAGAAAAGAAAAAAAAAAAAGAAAGGAAGGAAGGAAGGAAGGAAGAAAGGAAACGAGTTTGCTTAGAAGCATGTTCACAGATGGGCTTGACTGTGTAGCTGTTATCTGCCACAAAGCTGAGGGCTTATTCCCTCTTCCTTTCCTATTGACAAGCTCTAAAAATTTCCAAGGACCCCAGGGCACTGTTCAGAAGAACTGACATCTAAATACAGCTTCTGACTTTATTACAATGAGCACATGGTCCCAGACTTGCTGAAAACCATGTTTGTTCTACCCAGCAGGGAGGAAAGTTCACGATGGACCAATTTCTAGCCTTATATAGGAACTCAGCTGTACTGATAGTACTGTAAATAGGGCTGTCTGGCCTGCTGATACCCAATACTGGACTTCTCTGAACAAACCTCATCCATGACCTGAATAATTTACACAGCAAAGCACCCAGGGAGCCACCAGTATCCTCTAAGTTAGCTGCCTCATTGAGCATGTTGGGGCCAGAGACTTAAAAACAGCAGAGTAATGACCCATTTCTCCTGTAGTGGCAACCCGCAAGCAACTCAAGATACTTTGAAGCTGACAGAAGTTTGAACTCTGGAATGGAATCACTTCCCTGAGCACCAGTCAGAGTCTAAGACTCAGTTTACCACCGAGAAGGGGACAAAAATTATGAGCTGTAAAAATCTCACCCAGGACGCGCGCCAAGCCTAATGTTTCTTTTCTTTGCCAGATATTTCTCTGAAAAGGAGCAAGTGTCATACATTTTGTTAAGTGTTCCGCATCTCTTCACGCCCTTGGAGAAAGTTGTTGATGTCTGACAAACCGTTATAAAGGAGGCCTAAAATTTCAGTGTAGCATCTTGCACAGAAAGGATGAGCACATCGGAGCAAAACGAGAACCTAGAACACGAAAACGTTCCTGCCAGGAGGGGAGAGAGTCACCCATCCTCACTGTTCTCTCGTCCCTACAGAAGCAAGAGTTTTTGTTGAAAAGCTGCTTAGAGAATAGGCATACATGTCAGTCCCTAAATTTAGGAAATAAAGATGAGAGAAAAAATGTTGTTGTTCTCAGCACAGAAAAATCACGGGGGGGGGGGGGCGGGGCTGAATTTGGTAGCACATGCCAGTAATTCCAACACTAGGAAGATAAAGGAATTTAAAGTTATCCTAGGCTCTACAGGAAGTTTGAGGGCAGCCTGGTCAACATAAGACCCTGTGTCAACACAAAACAACATAGCAAGGCACAAAACAAGTCACCCCACACCAGCATACACACACACACATAGAAGAAACACACTGCAAGCAGTGTGTCTCAGTGTGCACTCGGATGACTGTTCTCTCCCCTTGGGGCTCAAGTTTAGCAGCAGAAGAAACAGCAGCATTATTAAGAAACCAACTGTAAGAACTGTGGCCATGACAGCAGGCCAGATGAGATGTGGTCAAAGCGATGCTTTCTATGCTACAAGGGAGCATAGAACAGCAATGAAAACAATGATAAAATACAGCCCCCAAGTCTTAAAAAGTGTCATGTCCCTTCACTGCTTCTGAAGCGCTGCCCAGCTCTCCTTGGAGCCTGGGGGTCTTGCCCAAACTCTGCTATTCTCTGGTTTGTTATTGCTGTTCTTTTTGCCAAAGACAGGGGGTGACCTTGAACGTCTGGTGTAGATGATCAGATCAGGGGATTAGCACTGCAGGGATGCTCTTGCATGCCTGGTTTATGGAGCACTGGGGTAGAACCAGTGCTTTGCACATACTCTGGAAGTACTCCACCAGCCGAGACCCAGCCACAGCCCTGCTGCTGTTTTCTAAGCTGCTGTCCTGGCCAAGTCCCCAGGGGGACCACACCAGCTGGAAGGCCAGGGGGCCTGGAGGCCCTGCAGACTAAAGCTGACATAGAACATGTCCATGGACCATCTGAACCATGAGAAAAGAACAAGATGAAGGGCAAAATGGACAAGGGAATTAGGTCAAAGTGACAAATCACCACAACGTGGGAGCACGGGGGCTGAGTTTTGTGGGGGTTTTGTTCCTGCTCCCCCTCCCCCATTCTTCCACGTTCCTTCCAACTTAATATTTCCAGCAGATATATGTCATGTTAGTATTAAAATATTAGAGTGAAATGAAAAGCAAATAAGTGGGCAAAGGAAAGGCTACACTCTCCCAGCTGCGGAGGTTCTAGTTCAGGGGCCAGGATTCTCTGGGTTCTCCAAAGAAACAGACCAATGGAATGAATAGACATACAAAGATTTGTCTTGTGTTTTCTATGAGGTTTATCTGGAGACTTACAGAGCCTCACAGCCCAATAGTGTGTGTACACAATATTAACTTTTTACTTTATCTTATGGATATAGTTTGGAGTCAGCTTTCTTTCCATAGATGGAACTACATAGCACTACTCTGTAAGCCAAATGGCTGATGTCCTCCTAAGGCCAGCAGTGGATTATCACAACTGGTCATGGCTGCTGGGCTTGGAGACTGTAAACGGTCCTTTGTAGTGGCTATGGCATGTCACTAGATGCTCATCTGAGGACCAGCCTTTCCTCCCAGCCAGTTGTGTGTATTTCTGCCCTAATTGGATGTGGCCTTATGGTTTGGGGGAGGAGCTGTTACAGTAGGTCAGTAGTTGGGAAAGATTAGGGAGGGGGACCACCTATGCAGCTTTGGGGAAGCCCTCGCATGCAGGGTGAAGACTTTCCAGTATAGCTGCTCTTGAGTAGTCAACACCCCTGTCAGTAACCCCTCACCCTGCCCTGTAAGTAAGCTCAATAAACTCACTGATCACCCAGAGTGAACTTTGATGGAACCAACATTTGGTTTGTCATTGGGACCTTATGAAGCAGGGAGAGACATTGCCAAGTTCCCCCTTTGACTCAGCCAGATCAGTCAGTCAACCAGGTCTCAAGGGAGGGAGTGAGGGTTGAAAAGAGAAAGACGATTAGACAACACTGCAACACGACTCCAGCCAGTGCTGAGGTTGAAGAGAAAGACAATCAGACAACACCGCAACACGACTCCAGGCAGTGCTGAGGCTGAAGTGGGTTTAGTTTTCTCCAGCCTGCTTTTATATCATCCTAGGTATATAAAAAAAACCATGGTCAGTTCTTAGATCAAAGACAGAGTAATCAAGCGAAGTAGTAAACAAAGAGATCACATAAGAAAGTAATCAAGTAAAGAAGTAAACCAAAAGATCACACAAGATAATAATCAAGCAAAGTAGTAATTAAGCAAAGCAGTGAGCAAAGCCCCATAACCACTGTCTCTAATAGTCTTTTTTTTTTTTTTTCTTTTTCTTTTTTGGTTTTTCGAGACAAGGTTTCTCTGTGTAGCCCTGGCTGTCCTGGAAGTCACTCTTGTAGACCAGGCTGGCCTCGAACTCAGAAATCCACCTGCCTCCTGCCTCCCAAGTGCTGGGATTAAAGGCGTGTGCCACCACTGCCCGGCTGTTTCTAATATTCTTACCTGAGCCTACTTCCTTGTCCGAGCCCAGTGACAAACGCCAAATTCCTAGAAGCGGCACCAAAAGCTCTCAACACCCCTCCTCCCCAGAGAGAAAATTTTTGTAACAGATGGTAAATTTGTTAATGTTATTACGTTGTTATGGGGTATTCACCAAAGAGGACTGTTCCAACATGGGTTTAAGCCAATAGAAAGTGGAGTTTGGGATCCTAGGATAGCTCTGAGTCTTTCTTTCTCAAGTTGATCTTTTAAGTAAAAAACCATGTCCTGGGTTGACATATTCCAATTAGCAGAACTACAGAAGCCAAAGGGCAAGGGTAGTTTGTTTAGAGACGTTCCTGGAACTACGGAGTAGACATTTGCTTTAGTCTTGGCAGGTGGTGCTGTTTATATGCTGAGTTTTGTAACTTGAATGGTACTTCCATCATGGGGTCAGTTGTGCTAAGATCTAAGGGTCTTTTACAATGTCTCATGGTATTAAGAAAGGAGAGCAAAGCTGGGTGGTGGTGCTTTATGCCTTTAGTCCCAGCACGCAGGAGGCGGAGAACGGTAAGTCTATTAGTTTGAGGCCAGCAAAGTGTACAAAGTGAGTTCCAGTACAGCAATGGCTGCACAGTGAGACCCTGTCTCAAAAGCAAACAAAAGACAAAAAAAAAAAAAAAAAAGTGAAATTGTTTTAGTGAAGAAGGGTTTATATGTGAAATTAAGACCACTGGGTGTTTCCAGAGTGATAAGGAAAACTAGAAAGTTCATGCAAGCTAGGAGGGCTGGAGAGATGGCTCAGTGGTTAGGTGTTGGGAGCCGCCTGAGCACCCACATCCGCCATTACAAGATGGCGCCTACATTCGGCCGAGGACAAGTTGTAAACAGGCTAGTGCGCATGCACCAGGTAATTTTCCACCTCAGAGTCTCAGCCTCTCTCGTGGCGGCATCTGGCCTGGTGTGCGGGAGCCAATGGGGAAGCTCCATGTCCCAGGCAAGCGCTGTGACCCATATAAAGGGCGGGTGTTCTACTGTTCTGTGTCTCCACTCGTGGCAAGCTTATGCTCTCCCTCTCAAGATGCATTAAAGCTGTTCCTGCAGAAGGATCCTATGTGTGCCGCGTCGTTCTTGCTGGCGAGACCGTAGTGCGGGACAGTTAGGAGCACTGGCTGCTCTTCCAGAGGTCCTGAGTTCAATTCCCAGCAACTTCGTAGTGGCTCACAACCATCTGTGATGGGATCCAATGCTCTTTTCTGGTGTGTCTGAAGACAGCTACAGTGTACTCATACATAAAATAAATATATCTTAGGGGATGCAAGAATTGAGGCTTAGAGAAGATAAACATGGCTCTGAAGCTCATAAGGCCAAAGTTTAATACATTTTTGTTATCAAAACAGGGGTTCTTTGGTTATCCCTGATCATTCTGGAACTTGTTCTGTAGACCAGGCTGGCTTTAAACTCAGAAATCTACCTGCCTCTGCCTCCTAAGTGCTGGAATTAAAGGCATGTGCCAAAGTTTAATATATTTGTGTCAAACCTATGTTTAAGTCAATGGAGCCATTGATCTTGCTCCCAAGGTCAGCTAGGTTTCAGGGGACTGTGGGTATATCTTGAAATGTTCTGTACCCATGGGGAGTTACTTGTTCTCTTATTCGGGGAAGCCATGAAGACTACTTCTGGTGAATTCTAATCTGTATCCACTCTACAGATATGAGACTCAACACAGAGAAAAAAAAATTCTCAATTCCTCCAAGAGAAGCCACAATCAAGCAAAGCTTTTTGACAATCCTCACACAGATGCAACAACTAGTAAAAGCTTAAATGAACCAGAGGTCCCTCCCTAGTCCACGAGACGCTGAGAACTAGATCCTAATCTGGCCTTGATGATACAAAAGAAAAAAGAAAAAAGGAAAAAGAAGGAAGGAAGGAAAGAAGGAAGAAAACTAATTTTGGCCACCTGTTTTGTTTTCCAAGGCAGGGTTTCTCTGTGTAGTCCTAGCTGTTCTAGAACTTGCTTTGTAAACCAGGCTGGCCTTGAACTCAGAGATCTGTCTGCCTCTGTCTCCCCAGTGCTGGGATTAAAGGCACATGCCACCTTGCTCAACTACTGTTTTAACCTAAACATTAAATGATGGCTAAATATCTCTTATCTCCCTGTCTGACAGCCTTAGGAGAGGTACATCACACTCATGGTTGTAGACACTCCAACAGCTCTCAAAGGGCCTAAAGGCAGATCCTGGGTTTCTCACTTTGGAGAACAGCCTTAGCAACTAGAGGAGGAGGACCCAAAAAGATGGAGGTGGGGGGAGGAGCAGGAGGTTAAAGAAGCAACAAAGGTTGAAGGCCCGCGTCCTGGCTGGGTTTGTGTCCACTTGACACAGCTGGAGTTATCACTGAGAAAGCCTCCCTTGAGAAAATGCCTCCATGAGATCCAGCAGTAAGGCATTTTCTCAATTAGTGATCAAGGGGGAGGGTCCCTTGTGGGAGGTGCCATCCATAGGCTGGAAGTCTTGGGTTCTAAAAGAAAGAAAGCTGAGCAAGCCAGGGAAAGCAAGCCAGTAAGAAACATCCCTCCATGGCCTCTGCATCAGCTCCTGCTTCCTGACCTGCTTGAGTTCCTGTCCTGACTTCTTCTGGTGATGAACAGCAGCATGGAAGTGTAAGCTGAATAAACCCCTTCTTCCCCAACTTGCTTCTTGGTCATGATGGTTTGTGCAGGAATACAAACCCTGACTAAGACAGCCTGTTAAGCGAAAACTCCTAGTCAAGAGAATAGAATCTCTGGGCTTGGTGAAGACATTCCAGTGGGGTCAGGTCAATCCCCTCGTCAAGGAGCCACCCGTAGGAAGGCAGGCTTCCAGTAAAACCAGGCCAATGAATAATTGGGATAATTAATCCCACATGAGCCTAACTCAGGGCTTACTAAGCAAGGCAGTAAAGAGGCACTCACTCTCTCCTGGAGGAGTTTCTCATTCCAAGATACAATAGGAAAAGAAAAAAAAATCAAACTCCTTTTTAATGATTTGAAGAAAAATGTTTAAAAGTAAGGTGGGCTTTATAAGAAACATTAAATACTAATATTTCCCATCTTCCATCAAACACAATAGAGCTTTCGCTTAGGACAAGGAATTTAAATATTTTATTTCCTCTACCTTGTAAGGATTTTATGCAAGTGTTTTCTTCCTTCCTTCCTTCCTTCCTTTTGTTTTCCTCTGACACAGGGTTTCTCTGTGTAGCCCTGGCTGTCCTGGAATTCTCTTTGTAAACCAGGCTGGCCTTAAACTTAGAGATCCACCTTTATGCAAATATTTTATTCTTCAAAAGGTTGGAAATGCTGGTTCTGAAGTCAGCAAGGAAGCAGCAGCAGCAGCAATGAGGCAAATTAACTCTGCTGTAAGAGGGAAGGCCAAGATGATTGTCCATCTCCCATACTCTTTTATCTGGAGTGCTACTGGAAGAAGCTGCACACAATCAGGGTAGGCCTTTCCACCTCTGTAGAAGTATTTTCATCCTGCAACATGGCTCCTCTGGTATGAGATCACATCCAAAGACCTTGTAGGTCTATGTGATCTGGCTGGAATACAGACATGCCCTTAGCACACACCTTTAATCCCAAACAGCAAAGGTAAAACTAGCTTGTAGAAGGAAGCAGCCATGTTTGAAAGGGATGTCTCATTGAGGGGCAGACAAAGTGATGAATCAGAGAAAGATTTGCCAGAATGAGTCCGAATGAGGATCTACCCAACTCGTGAGGACAGGAGAGAGAGCCACACAGGGAGAGTCGAGTTTGAGTTCAGGCAAGACCGTGCAGTCGTGTGTGTGCAGTGGAGTTGAGTTTGCTCGTGGGTTCATGCAGAGGCAGTTGAAGCCAGAGAAGGAGAAGGAGCCAGAAAATTAGAACAGATTGCTGGAGTTAGCATGAGACCAAAGCATAGCATTTCAGGAGAGGTCAAGAGAGAGAAGCCAGTTTGAGTCAGTCAGCTTGGAGAGGAGTTGGAGCCAGAACAGCTGAGTTGAAGCAGCCAGCCAGGGTTCAGAAAGAACTAGAAAGGTTGAGCTTATTCAGCAGCAAGCCTCTGAGATGACAATTACATCTGGAGAATAAAAGTAAAATTTATATGTGCCGGGCTGGAGAGATAGCTCAGTGGTTAAGGGCACTGGCTGTTCTTCCAGAGGTCCTGAGTTCAAATCCCAGCAACCACATGGTGGCTCACAACCATCTGTAATGGGATTTGAAGCCCTCTTCTGGTGTGGCTGAAGACAGTGACAGTGTATTCAAATATATAAAAATAAATAAATCTTTAAAAAAATTATACACATCAATCAAACCAGCCATGGACCCTGTCCCTACCCAGATGATCCTAATTTGTGGCAAGCTGACATTAAAACCAAGCATAATAGAATGGTTTGTCCACCAGAGGCCTGGTTTGGATGCAGGAGGAACACCTGTGTGGAGGGACCTGCTGCTCTGAGTCCTGTGACTGGAGCAGTAGGAGAGAAGCATCTGGAGCTAAGCCCAGGGGCTGTGTGTGTCACAGCTGGTAAATTATGCACAGCAGGGAGTTAAGAAGCAGGGTTCTCCCATGGGTCTCTGAGAGCCCCTCAAAGACTCCCCACTGCACTTACCCCTTCAGAAGGCACTAGGCATCTATCTTCCCTCTCTCCAACACAAGGCACTGTGGATAAAGTGACAAGATTGAACATCTCCAAAAAAAATAAATGCTTACAAGGTGCCTGCAACTCTTCCTGAGATCTGAACTTTCTAATCTCCATTCCAGCTTCTAGTGCTCAGCCCAGGACAGGCAGGAAACCTAGGACTCAGGTTCCCCAAGGTCCAGGCAGGGTTAGTGAGCTCCCTAGGAGTCCCCAGACTGACCAAGGAGTCAACAGAGGGGGAGAGGGCCATGTCCTGCCCTAACCATGCTGGCCCTGCCCTACAAGGAAGGAATTTGGGAGAGAGGCCACAGTCCCTCAGAAATCACATTAGGCATGCATGGTGATAACCACCTGTAATCCTAGCCCCTGGGAAGCCGAAGGCAGGCAGATCTTTGGGAGTTCAAGTCTATCCTGGTCTGCATAGAGCATTCTAGACCATCCAGAGCTACAGAATAAGATCTTGCCTCAAAATAAGTAAGTAAGCAAGCAAACAAACAAACATATAATAAAAAGAAAAGAATCCCACAAGGTCACTCATATGCCAGGGCAGGTGAGGCCTGAGAGTCACTACCTTTCTCTTCAGCTCCAGGTGACACTCCTTCCTGCTGTATTGAGGTGACACTTTCAAAGGATCAGCCAAGCTCTGGGGGAATAGTGGGCCATTTTGGTTTTCCATAATTGGTGTTATGTTCATTGCACAGGGAACAGGGTTACACAGGGACGTTTGCACATATAATTCCGTTGGGCAGTTCCTCCACCCACCCTCCCTTTCTCCTTTCTCATCCCTCCCTACTCCAGCTAGTTCCCTGTGCTCTGCTAGACAGTCTCACTTTTGGGGGTTCACCGAAGGACTCCAAGTCATCAAACCACAGAGACCCCTGCACATCAGTGCTTTGCAACACTGTCCACCATAGCTAGCTATGGAACCAACCCAGGCATCCATCCATCATCTGGAAAAGACAAGGAAAGAAGGGGTTATACACGAGTGGAGTTTTAGCCATAAAGAAGAATGAAGTTGCAATGTTTACAAGAAAATTGGTGCAACCAGAGATAATAAGTGTTGCAAAGCACCTGCTGTGCTCAGGAGAAACAATAGGGACTCCTCCCCAGGATGTTGACCTGCCTAGAAGGGAGGTGGGGGTTCATCAGCTTGAAGGCTCCATACAGGCTACAAGGAGAAGGGTTAGACCCAGCCACAGTGCTGGGGAAGGGGTTCTCAGAGCCAGGAGGAGCTGACATGTTGGGGGTGGGGAGGCTCTCGCAGGCCATGGCTGGGCTTGGAGGTCGGTGTGGCTGGAGCAGGTGTGGGGTTTAGGAAGGGGCTGAGGGTGGCTGCCCCACTGTGTAAACCTTATTGCTGGGCACATACAGTTTCTACATCATAAGAACCCTGGGAGAGAGCTGGAGAGATGGCTCCTCGGTTAAGAGCACCGGCTGCTCTTCCAGAGGACTGGGGTTTGGTCCAGCATCCAATCATCTGACAGACACTCAAACCTACATTAAGTAAATAAGTAAAACTAAATAAATACAACAGGAAATCATTGATCTGTTTTAACCACAAGGCACGCCTTGTGCTGGGGGGAGGGGGTACAGCCTGGGCCCCTTGGATGACATGTGACTTGGCTTAAGTCTTTTCATTTCCCTCCAGTCCACTGCAGCTTTGGGACCAGCAGAGAGGTTCAGAAGAACTGGAACTAAGACGTGCTGTGCTGCTACTCCAAGACGGAGAGTGAGCGCTCCTGCTGCCTTGATTTCCTCCTAGCCTGTGAGCCAGCTGATAGTCCTGCCTGACCTTTAGTCTGCTCTGGAGACCCTGCTCTATGAGGGGGTGGGAGTGGGGATAGAGGCAGAAGGGAAGGGGGTGAGGAGAGCCCAAGATACAGAAGAGGGACGGGGGTGGGGGGGTGGGGCACGAGGGTCTGGTTGGGAGGGGAACTCGAAGGGGGGCTGGGGAGGGACGGAGGAGCTGGGCAGCAGCTGTCTCCAGAGCCGTCCTCAGTGAGTCACTGAGCAGCGAGCGCCCACTGCCTGCTTCTATTTTTATGCCAGCGCCTGCTGACATCTTGTGCGGAAATAAGCCTTCCAGTTGGTAGAGGGGAATCTGATGGTGGAGGGCAAGGACTGAGGGAGTCATTTGAAAGACTGCAGGAATTTCAGAGCAATTCTTGTTCTTAGGAGCTCTTTAGTCAGTGCTTTAGCCCTCTGCCTTGCAGGGCTAAGGAGCTCAGGCCCTTGGCTGCATTAGAGGCTCTGGGAACAAGCACAGCAGCAGGCTGGGGTACCACAGACAGAGGCCCCAGTGCTGCCATTCTGAGAAGAATGATAACTTAGACAGATTAGTCCACATCTTTAAGCTTCTGCTCTCTCATCTGTAAAAACCATATTGCGTAGAGCTTTGTCAACCACAGAAGAGGGATCCAGGTGAGGTAGGAGCAAGAAGCATCTCACCATACGCTGGGGAGGGGGACAGCTAAAGTGAATGCATGTCCCACATCCCCAGACTAGACACTGGCTGCCAGCTGTGGAGAAGAGTCAAAAACCTGTTGGTCTGTCTTCAAGAAGAACCAACCCCACATTCAGAAAAATGGCTCCATGAACACTGAAGCTCTCTCCCTGGCACAGGTCCCCCTTCTCGGGGCTTCTGGTAGCAGCTGACCTCTCTTTAACACTGCCTGACCCCAGCAGGAAGCAGAGGACACTGACAAGCCTGCTCTGGCTTTGTGACTTTAGGCCAGTGAGCACGGCCTAAAATGTAAGCCCGGGACTGAGATCAGCTTTGATAGACACTTCTCAAGAGTCCAGATATCCAGGGTTCAGGTTCTGATCCCTAGTGTGAAGTGACCCTGCTTCAAGCTTCTAGGCACTCTCCTCGAGACGCCATTCTCTGGCCTGCTTTGGGAAAGTGGAGACCAAGTTTCCCTTCATAACTGGCTCCCCTCACACCAGGCCCAGCTCAGGGAGGCATCTGTGTGTGTGTGACCTGGGGTAAAGGGACTGTCTCTCTGGGAGCTGCCTCCTTGGGAGAAGGGTTTCCAAGAGTCCTTCTTAGTGGATACAGAGAGCAAATGGAGCATGGACATAGACACTATTGTATCAAGACATTATCTCTGCCTGCAGCTTCCCCGAGTCAGGAGATCTTGAGGTAACTGCTGGGATGATGATGGGCCTTCAGGTGGTTCCTTTCCCATGAGATGCAGGGTGCCACTTAGACCTTGGGCAGGTCTTCTGAGTACATATGACGACCTTTGTTCATGCTGTCATGCCCTAAGTGGTGTCCCCTTGCCCATGTGTAGTGCATGCTTGGGTTCTAACTGGAAGGCAGTAATAGAGTGTCATGGCAGTGCCCCTGTGAGCTCAGCACTGCAGGATGGCTGGGCAGGGCTGCTGTGACAGCTGCCTGCATGCCGGCCATTCCCGCCAGCAGGCTCATGTTCTCAATATAGGCCCGGCTGGCCCTGGGCAGCCGTGCTGCCTGAGGGCAAAGCCAGGGGACAGGCCAGGGCAGGCATCAACTTTCTTCCTGCCCTTGCATGGCTAGGGACTGTGGCCTGCCTTCTGATTTGTGTGTATTATTAGGTCTGAGGAACTCCACAGCTTGGAGAGCCCAGAGACATGGGGGTAGGATAGGATGGGGTGTTGGTTAGAGGCACTATCTCAGAACCTAAGCCTGCCCTGAGTCCTCAAGTGCTGCAGGAAGCCAGACCAAGGGCCTCCAGAAAGAGGGGAAACCTGTCTGCCTTTTTTTCTTTCATGTTTTCAGACTCCCACAAGACTCCGCCTTGCTTACCTGACTGTCCCCGACTCCTGGTGACTCTTCATGCTCTGTAAACTTGGCGGGAGCCTGACCAGGGTCTTCTTACCCTCCCCATACGGTTACATGAGTGTGTTTACCAGTGTCATTAATGTAACCCAACCAGAGGGGCTAACTTTGGAAATGGGAGGTAATTCAGTGGGGTCCGGTAAGGAGGGCCCCACCTTGCTCCATGCCCAGGGCTTGTCAGCCAGCTGAGTTTGGGCTGGGAGGAATGCATGCTGTATTCCACTTTCCTATTTGGAGGAATGGAGAAGGGGGTGACCACGACAGGCATCTTCCCAAGTGCACCTGTCTCCCTTCACTCACGCAAGCAAGAGGAGCCCACTACAGGCCCGGGCTCCAGAGCCAGCTCCAAGAACAGGGGACCTCAAAACTGGTGTTGAGTGAGAGTCTGCAGTCCTTGCTGCCTTCAAGTGTCTGGTTGGGTTTGTGGTCCTTGGCTCAGCTGGAATACTGCAGGGAGCAGTTTGGGAGCTGCTACAAAGCAGGGGGGAGTTTGATGCTGTCGGTTCCCAGGGAGCCTGGCAAAGATTTGTGGCCTCTTGTGAGACCACGTACCCTTCCCAGTGAGTTGCCCTGGAGCTTACAGCTACTAGGCAGCCCCTCTAGTGTCCTTCTTACTGTGGTGTGATATTGCCTGTCCTCCAGAGCTATGCCTGTGTGGCTCGTCTGCAACGTATGCAGCAAGATGGCTTCCACCTGGCTTGAAATCCTGCCCACAGTGATCACCCAGCACTTTCTACCATCTGCTCCCTGAAGCTGTCTTCCCTTACTGGTCTTGGCAGACATGAAAACACCAGGAGGTGTCTTTTGCAGCTGGGGATGTTCCCACAACTTTTGTATTTGGGAGACTTCAGTCCCAGCCATGGACACATACTGCAGTAGAGTCACTATGGAAACCATTTCACCATCCATGAACTGGACAGGAGACAGTCAGCCCCTTGGTGTCAGGTTTGCCGGGGTCTAGGTTGAGGAGGACGGAGAAAGGGTGCAGGCAGAAGGCACTATGAAGTCTGGCTCCCATCCTGTCACAATGCTCCAGTTCTTCCCCCCACCCCCAAGAGATATGTGCTACGCTCACCAAAGCCTCCCACTCCGGGAACCCATGCAGGACTCCATGTAATTAGTATGCTTGCTAATGCTCCTCTGAGCTGTGACAGGATCCCAACCTTTTCTCGTCCTTCAATAATTTTGACAGCGCTGAAGTCCTTGGTCAAAGATATCCATTTTTAAGACAGAATCTCATGTTGCCTGGGCTAGCTTCCAACTTAAAATGTAGCTGAGCTAGCCTTGAGAACTCACGCTTCTCCTACCATTGCCTCCTAGAGCTAGGATTACAGGCGTGAGCTACTATGTTTGTCTCCTGGTCAGATATTTTACAGAATGGTCTTCAATTCCCTGACATGATTTTCTAAGAACAAACATGGAAGTGACAAAGTGACTTTCCATTGAATAAAATGGGCATGCCTGGGAAGTCACCCTCACTGTGTGGTTCATGGGCATATTGTCTGCTGGGTCTCTCCTGCTAAATTACCTTAAACCTGAGATTTCCTCTGGAGCCCAGGCTTTTTGGGAATAGGCTTCACCTGCTGGAGAAGGAAGCAGTCACCTGTATTATTCAGGACCTTGGACCAGGGCTTACCTCTCAGTCACTTACACACTTAACCAATCGTCATTTATATCGTGTAGACTTACTTACACGTAAGTATTTGTTGCTGGAAGATGTCTCCTTTCTGCCCCATCCCCCTTCCTGGCATGGACCAAATCTACAAAGCAATAGGAACCTGCAGGAAAGAAGGTGTGCTTCCTTACAGGTGTAACAGACACACATCACCCCAGGTAGTTAGCGCGCAGATTACAGCTGGACTCTAATCACCTGCCTATCAAAGTCGATTGTGAGCTTCTTGGCCCCTTTGGGAGGAAGCAGACTCTCTCTCTCTCTCTCTCTCTCTCTCTCTCTCTCTCTCTTTCTCTCTCTCTCTCTCTCATCCCTGTGAGTTCTCCTTTGAAGGAAGAACCTCTCTGTCTGGGCATTTGGAGCATCTTTGTTTCCTGAATATCAGGTAGCTCCCGCATCCTGTGACGGATGGGCTCTAGGCAACCTAATGATTTGCTTTCACACATGGGCTTTTCCTTTCTGAGAATCTGTCTCCAGGGAAGCAACTTCTCCAGGGCTGGGCTGCAGTCCAGCTCTTGTGTGCACGTGTCTGTGAGCGTGTACACTCCATGTGTTCCAAACCTCTCCAGAAATAGACAGCTAAATCTTCAGTAGGATTGAGACAGCTAACCTCCCCCCCCCCAATCAAATAACAAACCCATAGCCTTAGCAGTTCTTGTGCAGTGTGGCTTGTTCAAGACTGAGCCAGAAGTAGCCTTTGACACAGACCCTCTTACCCTCCAGAGCAGGAGTCCCTGGAGCCTGTAGACATGGCCAGGAACAGGCAATCCTGCAGGCCAGGCTGAGCTCCCTGGAGCCTGGGATGTTGCCTTTGGAGTGGTCCAGGCAGCCCTGTACATGCCACTGTAGACCTGCTGGGCAGGAGTCATTTCTGTTTACAAACGGCACCGCTTGTGTCTCCTTCCTTTCTCTTTCCTTCCTTCTGTGTGCAGCTCTTAAGTGTCTCAAGCTGGCCTTGAACTCACTATACAGACCAAGGATGACCTTGGGCCTTTTTGGTTTTGAGACAGTCTCACTCTGCAGAGGGCCTGGAACTTGCTGTTTCCACTCCGTGTTTTATTTAGTGCTGGGGACCCATGCAGTGCTAATGCAAGCAAAGCACTCCTCAACTGAGGTCAGCAACTGGCATTTCTTTTCTGCGAAAATTTCTTTTCTGGTCAACTGATTATCCCCAAAAAGGTGATTCAGGGAATGGTGTTTTCAACGGGTTGAGGGTGACTGGATCTCTACATGCTGAAGAGCAAAACTGAACTCTTTTATGAACCCAGGGCCTTATGCTTGCTGAGCAAGCTTTCAGCCACTGAGCTATGTCCCCAGCTCCTCTTTATTTAATGACCAGGCTATCCGTGAACTTACTCTGTAGCCCAGGCCAGCTTTGTTTGCTTTTTAGTACAAGCCACTTATGAATGTGGTGTTCTACCCGTGTGTGTGTGTGTGTGTGTGTGTGTGCGTGTGCGCGCGCGCATCACACCTATGCAGTATCCTTGGAGACAAGGCATTCTTGAGGTCCTGACTTCCATCCATATGGGGCAGGAAGAGGGGGAACATGTCTTGTTCCACGAACATTTGAACCAGGAAGGCCCTGATGCCCACAGAAAGCTTTCACATCATGCTTGAGGCTTTGAGTTGCCCCCTGCTGAACCCTTATGAGAGCTCAGGAGGTCATAAATTTGAGGGGACATCTTTTACCAGAGGACAGAGGCAAGAGTGTGTCATCCAGGAGAGACTTCTATACAGGGCCACCCCATGCTCTCTGCCTGCTCATCCCCCCAGGTCATGTCCACAGAGGCTCAGGACAGTTATCACCTGTGTCAGAGTGCGGGTGGCGGGAGTTCCTACAATACCCTCAGGGGTGAAGCTCTCTCACAGCTGTGGCAGTGTATGAAGCTCATAGCAGTCCCTGGAGACAAGGACCACGTTCTGTATGGGTCTGAATGGCTGCTGCTCTGAGTCACAGACTTTAAGACAGTGCTAACTCCCAGGCTACTGGGGTCCAGAGTGGAAAAATGTAACCATGCTTTCCTCTTCCTCCCCCCTCCTCCCCCCTCCTCCCCCCTCCTTCCCTCTCCTCCCCTTTCCCCTCCTCCTCCCCTTCTTCCTCTTTCTTTTCCTCCTCCCCTTCCTCCTCCCCTTCCTCTTCCCCTTCCTCCTCCCCTTCCTCCTCTTTCTCTTCCTCCTCCTCCTCCCCTTCCTCCTCACCCAGACAGCTATTTTGCTGTGAAGGAATTCCAGCAGAGGGAAGGCTGCACTCTCACTAGAGGGTGCTGACTATTTACCCACTGGGTTTTTCTTGAGCAGGTCTCTACCCAGATGCTTGCGCTGACCCCTGTAGCATCAACCCCCTGCCTGTGTAATTCTCCAGATAGGTCTAACGTGTCCCTGGCATTTCCCCAAACATAGCTGCACTCTCAGCTGTGGAACCACAAGTGACTGCTGGGACCAGAAGAAATGGGGACAGAAGCCAGATGGGCTGCCAGCTGCTGGCTGCAGAAAGGTAGAAGAGTCAAAATAAAGGTTCATGAGAAGGAAGGGGCAGGAACCAGACGTTGCTGCTGACATCTTTCAATATATAGAAATCCAGACTTACTGCACCAGGCGGTGGTGATGCACACCTTTAATCCCAGCACTCAGAAGGCAGAGGCAGGAGAGGTTCTCTGAATTCAAGGCCAGCCTAGTCCACAGAGTGAGTTTCAGGACAGTCAGGCTACACAGAGAAGCCCTGCCACAAAAACAAAAACAAACCTGGACTTATCATCATCATCATCATCATCACCACCACCACCACCACCACCATCATCATCTTGGTTTTTGAGACAGGGTCTCTCTAGTGTGGAGCTCTATCTGTCCTGGAACTCACTCTGTAGACCAGGCTGGCCTCGAATTCACAGAGATCCACCTGCCTCTGCCTCCTGAGTGCTGAGACTAAAAAGGTGCACCACTGCCCGTCTTCTCCTTATTTTTCGACCCAGGATCTTGCTATGTAGCCTTGGTTGGCCCGTTACCTACTGTATATCCCAGACTGGGTTCAAAGTCATGGCAATTCTCCTGCCTCAGCCTTCTGAGTGCTGGAACTACAAGTGAGTGCCGCAAGTACCCTATTGAAGAGTATAGTCCTCCCTCTTTGGAGACAGGTAATACATAGGATTTTTGTTGTTGATGATAAAGGAGAATTTTGAATTGGAAAATCAAGGAAAAGTATTTTGAAATCTGATTTTGATGTGTCTTTAATAATTTTTAATGTAGCATCTCACTATGTAGCCCGGGCTTGTCTAACTCTCCTGAGTACTGGGATCACAGGCCTGCATTGCCATGTTTAGAACGTACTGTGTTGCGAACCAGATGGATCTATTGCTGGTGCAAACAGGTGCCAGTATTAAACATGGTGGAGGGGTTTCCTTTGAGCCTTACCCTTTATAAACAGCATCCCTCCTTTCCAATGGTGTTCTCCTTAACTGTGCATCTCGTTCCGACTGCATTCTTTGTAAGAACACAGGACTCATAAATTAGGCCTCTCCCTAACGACTCTTTTATTTTATTTTATTTAAGACCCTCTTTCCAAATAAGGTCACTTTCTGAGATCTGAGCTTAGGACTGGTTTAGAGGAGCACGGGGCAGCTGATCTCCCTCCCCACCAGCTGGCTTGGCCAAGGCCATCCTGGTCTGCATGTGAAGGGTGGCCTCCGACGGGCTGCTGTGCGGAACACTTGTTCCCTGGCTTGGGAGCTGTTTTAGCAGCTGTGGAAGCTTCAGGAGCCTTAGCGGAGGAAGCGATCACTGGCAAGCCTTGAGGTTTCCAGCCTCCCCTCCCCTCCCACCGCTGCTTCTTGATCTGTTCAGATATAAGCAAGCAGCTTCTTGCTGCCACAAACCAAGAACCCTACCTCAGGCCTTGCTGCCCTTGACCCACATGCCCAAATGGACCTCTCTTTCTTTATGGAGCTTCCTGTAAGATATTTTGTCACAACAAAGAAGAAAGAGAGCAGAGTGGGCATTCCTGTTGGCCTTACACACAGGTATACTCAGATTCTGTCTGGAACTTTCCTTGTGGGCCAGGAATCCCAAGCTAACACAGTCTGTGTCGGAAGGGGTGAGTGGATGTGAGCAATTGCTTGTTCAGTGGACTTAGGCAAAGGTAGAGCTGAGGGGAAGAGGGTCAGACGTGAGGGTGGGTCTGGACAAAGAAAGCCCAGCTTCCTCCTGAAAAGGCTTCCCCATTCAGGGTGGAAAGGAGATGGAGGAATTCTGTCAGACGTTGTCCGTCCATCTTTGTAAGTCTATGTGTACAAGAAGGTATGTACACATGTGCACCAGTGTGCATGCACCTGTTGCTGTGTCTACACAGTCCCATTGCCCCGAGTCTTAATGGAATGCAACAGATCCATTAGTCTCTGTTTCTAAAAGTCCTTCCCTAGGGGAGGTCTCCCCTAAGGTCTCAATGACAAACCAAGGCACAATTTCACAAAGATTATTCTGGAGAAGCAATGAGTTTATTGGGCTCATTTATAGAGTATAGGGTTACATACAATACAATGGGGTGTTCCTTCCCCTAAAAGCCTTTTTCCAACAGGGACGAGGGCTTCCCCATAGCTACCTAGATGGAGCCCCTCCTTCTAGTCTTCTCTGGTCTATACCCTTCCCCCTGGACCATACTGCAATTAGGGTAAAGTTGAATGGAGCAGGTGGGTGGTCCTGAGACGCAAGAGCCACAGGTGAGGGTCTAGTGAGTCTCCCCAGACCTCTGATAAGTGGATGTGAACAGTCAACACCCAGCTGGGATAATCCTTTTGCAGGAATGCACAGCTGAACCCCCCAAGATGGAGGCTGCTTGGCTCAGAGGATATCACACACAACATTTTCAGAAAGGCAGATGCTTGCCCATAAAAGTGTCAGCTTTAGAAATTACCTCTGGTGCAGGTCTTAAGACCCCGTCTTACAAGCTGAAGCCAAGGCTTTGTTGTGCTGGGCCAAGCCTCCACTGTAGCAAGAGTCATGCAGAGAATGATACCCCCAAATGTTCTCCTGCTTCAAGGTTAGCAGATATCATGACCTGTGTGTCTTTTTTTTTTTTTTAAGATTTATTTATTTATTTTATGTATATGTGTACGCTGTGGCTATCTTCAGACACACCAGAAGAGGGCATTGTATTCCATTACAGGTGGTTGTGAGCCATCATGTGGTTGCTGGGAATTGAACTCAGGACCTCTGGGAGAGCAGTCAGTGGTCTTAACCACTGAGCCATCTCTCCAGCCCTACCTGTGTGTCTTAAAGGGAACTCAGGGAAGAAGATTGGGGGACCAGAGTTAAGGGCTGGTGAGGTGGAGCAGCAAGTAAAGGCATTTGCCAGCATGCCTGACAAACCTGAGTGTGATCGCTGGAATCCATGTGATGGAAGGAGAGAACGGACTTCCACAACCTGTCCTCTGACCTCCTCGTACGTGGGGCAGATGTGGCCCAAGCACATGTCCACACGCATGTGTGCACACCCACACAGTAATATCCTTCACATCATGGCGTCTTACCTTCCATGTGAAATCCTGACGTCTCACCCGTGTATCCCTGGGACCTTCTGATCTGAACAAAGACCCTGTGCTTTCAGGAGTGACGCTGAGTCTGATAGCTCAAAGGATTTGAAGGGAGGCTGCCATGAGGGGGAAGATGGGTAACAGTGCGGCAGATGATTCATCTCAGTGGTGCTCAGCTCAGTCCCCACCTGTGTGCAGGAAGATCACCTCCGAGAGGCAGAGAGAACAGTTCGAATCTCTATACAACAAAAATAGCGCTCGCTCTGCCTTGTTTGGGCCTTCCAGAAGCAAACTCCTGAGCATGTCCTGCGAGCCTGGCTCTCTAGCCAGAACAAGCCCATCCCCAAGCGACAGGGCTTGTGACTGATGGGTAACTCAACATTCTGGATGATGACAATGGGAGAAGTCTACCAAGAAAAGTGGAAGTAGGCCCAGTGCCATGGTGTGTACCTATAATCTCAACGCTGGAGGCTAAGGAAGGAGAATCTTAAGTTCCAGCCCAGCCTGGGCTATTTACCTAGATTCTATTTAAAATACAGAAACAGAGCCAGCCATGATGACGTAGGCTTGTTAATGCCATCTCTTGAGAAGCTGAGGCAGAATGACAAATTTGAGGCCTGACTGGGTTACGTTTTGAGTTACTAAGTACCAGGCCAGATAGGGCTACATAGCAAGACCCCATCTTGAAAGAAAGAAACAAAGAAAGAAAAAAACAAAGAAAGAGAAACAAACAACAAACAAAGAGAAAGAAACAAAGAAAGAAAGCCAGCTAAGGGCTCAGTGTAGCCTCAAGAGGCTGCTGAGCAGGAAGGTCTGATACTGACTCAGAGCCCAGTAGGGCTTGAGTGTGGCTCGAACTGGGAGCCAGCCCTGGTTTCTGTCCCATGCTCACACAGGGTGTCCTCACAAGGCTCTGAAGCTTGTGGCAGGGGCTGTCATGGATAGTGGATATGCAATTCCCTTTCCTGGGGTATGTGACAATGTAGGGGAAATGGAGAGGTGACAGTGTGTGACTGAGGTGGATTCCTGGGCTCTGATTAGACACCAGACCTGCCTGGGCTGTGGGTGGGAGGAGATATGGGGCAGACATTGTGAAGGGGTGGCTATGAGGGCCCGGTGTGAGTGGTCACCATGGTGGAGGGTGTGAGCCAGCGCTGGCCAGCAGAGCTCAGCCAGATCACCACACAGGATGCTGGCCTGTGTGCCCACACTGCCTCCAGCAGAAAACTCTGGAAATCTGTCTGTGAGGTTGGATGTCCTAGTCACTGGCCAGACAGCAGCTGCAGACACTTCTTTAGAATCCACTGTCCTAGCTGGGTGCAGTACAAACCTAGAATTCCAGCACCCAGGACATAGGGGCAAGAGGATCAAGAATTTGAGGCCAACCTGGACCTTAAGAAACCTTGCCTCAACCAAACAACCAAACAACCCCCCCCCCCAAAAAAAAACCCACCAAAAAAACAAAAACCAAAACCAACCAAACAAAAACCTACCAGCCAAACAAACAAAGGAGCCCTGAACACATGTTCCTGTTCTTCTTAAGAGTGAGCGAGTGTTCTCTTGGGCTAGGCTGTCCTCTGAGGGCCAACATCTGGACTGTTAGCATCCTAACTACCATTCCCTCAGGCCTGAGGTACTGCCCACTCCCACATAACTCCTCAGGCAGAGACAAGGCTTACCTCACTCCCTCTGAGCCCTCCAGTGGACAGATAGGAGGCAGACGTAACCTGTGTGCCCTTCCTTACAGAGGCTGGATTGCTGAGGACCTGCAGTGGAGGCCTTGATCTGCTTCTCAGTAAATTAGATCATTTAGCTATTTGGAAACTAAGTTTTGGGTCCCTTCCCCTCCACCCCTCCACCCCTCCACCCCTCCACCCCTCCACCCCTCCACCCCTCCACCCCTCCACCCAGCCAGTGCCCCAGCTTCTAAGGTTTCTGGCCTTCTACTGTCCGGTCTTAAACCCAATCTAAAACTAATCCTAGAGGAAATGAACCTGCAAATCCTGGGTTCTATATAGGCTTGACTTGATGCTCTTGAAAGTATGAAAACATTCATCTCAACAGTGCCCTTTACTCTCAGGGATACCTCGAACCTAGCACAGAGGCCGGAGAGCTATTTATAGCTCTGACAAACTGCGCAGGCTTTGATGAACGCCTGTACAGGGCTGGTTGTCTGGGCATGTGGACCTGGCCGTGGTATCATTTACTGCCTAATCCACAGTGGCTGCTACCCAGGAGATGCCTAACAGAAGGCATAGTCCCTGAGGGGCCCCAGCTGGTGGGTTTGGAAAACTCTGGGCCTGTCACATGTGCTGAACATGGAAAAAGAAGCAGTCTGAATTTCTGTGCCCGTTTGTGTCACCAAGGGAGTTTCATAATGGATACCACACTCACTCGGATAGGATGAGGCTAGTGACTGGCTTCTGACCAGGGCACCTTGGGTAGGCCTCTGGGTACGCCCCATGCTACTGGGAATAAATGGGAACCTCCCCCTCTTAAATAAATTTAAGGGGGAGGTTACTTATTTATCCATTTATTTTGAGACAAATTTCCATATTTATTTGAGATGGTATAGCTCTACCTGGTCTCAAATACATAGAGATCCTGCCTCTGCATGCCCAGCCCTTGGATTAAAACAGTGTGCTATCACCCCAGTGGGGTGGGGGGTGACTGTTTTTTTTTTGTTTTTTGTTTTTTGTTTTCCCAAGTCAGGGTTTCTCTGTATAGCCCTGGCTGTCCTGGAACTCACTCTGTAGACCAGGCTGGCCTCGAACTCAGAAATCAGCCTGCCTCTGCCTCCCAAGTGCTGGGATTAAAGGCGTGCGCCACCACTGCCCAGCTTGGGGATGATTGTTAAGGCATTCTGAAGAATTTGTACAAGAGAGAAGCTGTGTTTGGTGACTGTAATCTCTGAGTGACAGAGGCAGAAAAAAGGAAAATTGCTGCAAGTTTGAGGTCAGCACAATCTATATATCAAGTTTCAGCCTGGTGCTGGAGAGATGGCTTAGTGGTTAAGAGCACTGACTGCTCTTTCTAAGGTCCTGAGTTCAATTCCCAGCAACCACATGGTGGCTCACAACCATCTATAAAGGGATCCAATGCCCTCTTCTGGTGTGTCTGAGGACAGCCTCAGTCCTCAGACCCACTTATATAAAATAAATAAATCTTGAAAAAGAATTTTAAAAAAGAAGTTTCAGCCTATTAAGAGCTGTGCAGTGAGCAAGATCTTGTTTCAGAATGAATGAATAAATCAATAAATAGATAAATACCAGAATAATAGGATGCACCCAGAAAAGCCTTGAATTTTTTTAAAAAAAGAAAGATGTGTCATTCCTTGGCCTTTGGCTAAAATCCAATGAAAAGGAGGGCACAGTTGGCCCTAAAAGGCTGCTTCGGGGATGACTGGAGAATATATATAGTCACTGACCATCAGTAACAACAGGAAGGTTGCCAGGACTCTGTGTCGTACTGTTGCATTGCTGTGAAGAGACGCCATCACCAAAGCAACTCTTACAAAAGAAAGCATTTAACTGGGGGCTTTGTTTACAGTTTTAGAGGTTTAGTCCATAATCATCATGGCAGGAAGCAGTCAGGCATGATGCTGGGCAATTGTTTATCCTGATCTGCAGGCAGAGAGAGAGAGAGAGAGAGAGAGAGAGAGAGAGAGAGAGAGAGAGAGAGAATCTGGGCCTGGTGGGCTTTTAAAGCCTCCAACAAGACCACACCTCTTAATCCCTCCTAAACAGTTCCATTAACTGGTAACCAAGCATTCAAACATGAACCTATGGGGCCATTCTCATTCAACCACCATACTGTACTCCTTCCCAAAGATACATTAAGTTCAATCCATGCCAGTCTCTGCAAGACAGTGCTCAGCTATTACCTCAGAGGAACCTGGCAGAGATCGTCAAAGAAATCCAGAAATAAGGTGGCACACACCTTTAATCCCTACACTCTTGAGGCAAAGGCAGGTAGATCTCTGAGTTCGAGGCCAGCCTCATCTACAAAGCAAGTTCTAAGACAGCTAGGGCCACACAGAAAAACCCTGTCTCAAATAAATAAATAAATAAATCAATAAATAAATCCACAGGTTGTTGTTGGTGATATAGCTTAGTATTAAAAGGTGCTTGCTACTGAGCCTCATGATATAAATTTCAACTGCAGAACCCATGGGAAGGTGGGAAGGGAGGGCTGAATCCACAAGGCTGTCCTCTGGTTTTATACATGCAGGGCCCCCACTAATAATAATAATAATAATAATAATAATAATAATAATAATAATAATAA
>JADRCH010000135.1:4854455-4901955 GCA_019843965.1 Rhynchomys soricoides
AGGAGAAGGAGAAGGAGAAGGAGAAGGAGAAGGAGAAGGAGAAGGAGAAGGAGAAGAAAGAAAGAAAGAAAAGAAAAATCATGATGAAGTATTCTTCACACACTGAGTACCATGGCTTAGCAACAGAGAGCAGTGGCCTTCCTTGGTCTCCCACCTCTGACACTGGCTGCTGAGGAAGGGACAATACCCTGATTCTGTTGATCAATCTGCAGGTTCTAGTTATGGTTGGGCCTCGAGAAGAGCAAGACAAAGATACAAATAAAAAACGTCTGCACAGTGTGGTGGCACATGCCTATCATCCCAGTTCCTCAGGGAGTGACTCAGGACAGATCACAAGCCCCAAGGCTGGCCCGAGCTACAGTGTGAATCTAAGGTCAGCCAGAACAACTCTGTGAGACCCTGCATCAAAATAAGAAATAGAAAAGGGACAGAGCTGAATCAGAGAGTTCTTGCCTACCATGCACCAACCCCTGAGTCCAGTCTGCTTCAGCATATAGACCGGAAGTGGTAGTGCATGCCTGTAATCCCAGCACTGAGGAGGTGGAGGTAAGAGAATCAGAAATGTAATGTCATCTTCAGTTACACAGTGAGTCTGAGGTCCTGTCTCAAGAAATAAGCACACACACACACACACACACACACACACACACTCGTATACCAATAGTTGCGATCCAACAGTTGTGATCGTTTCTTGCAGAAAGGAGGGAGAAAGGAGGGAAGGGCGCTAATCTTGAGTGTCTCATTAATCAAAGCAGATGGACAGACAGACAGACAAGAACTTTCCCTGAGAGGTAGAAAGGAAGTCAGTTTAATAATCAAAGATGAAGATAAATGTCTTCTAAGATCTTCACAAATGGGACCGTGGGCCAAGAATGGTGGTTGCTATTTTTTGGGACCACAGTTTCTAAACCAAGGACAGGTCAGCTGGAATATTCTCCCTGAACATCAGCATTGGCTAAGGCTCAAGGGAAACCCACTGCAGCAGAGCAGTGAGTGTTCGTTAATAATTAGTAATCCTTGAAAAGGATTCTCCTGAAGAAGAAAGAAAAAAAGAAGCCAGCCTGGTCTACAGAGTGAGTTCCAGGACAGCCAAGGCTACACAGAGAAACCCTGTCTCAAAAAACCAAAAAAAAAAAAAAAAGAAGAAAAAAAAGAAATGCAAGATAGTAGGAGCCTCAAGCTAAGCATCAGCACAAGGATTATCAACATCAGCAGCAGCAGCATCAACATCAGTACCAGCATGATCAGCATCAGTACAAAAGACGGCAGTGAAACTTTATCTGGGCATGTTCTCAAAGCAGGTGTTTCCAATGCAGCCAAATGAGGCTGCACACAGAACTTTGTGTTCTGATAAATTACCATGGTAATCACGCTGTTCTTCATTTGACAGCTTATTATCTAGCAGTCAAAGAAATTGGGGACATTTCTGTTTCTTTGTTACGTGGTTCTAAGTGTGGGGGTATCGGGAAATGGTTGAAGCATCAGGCTTCAAGGCTTGGAAGTGAAGGAGGTAAAGAGAGAGGTAGACATGGAGTGGGGGCGGGAAAAAGGAGAGAGGGGACTGAGGGAAGGGAGGGCAGGCAGAGGGAGGAAGAGGGAAAGGGGAAGAGAGCCGTGGCTGATGATAAGAGATTGGAGGCTGTGGAGAGCAGAGGCTTAGGGTCTCTGGGGGCGTCAGTCCCAACGGAGGCTTCTCAGGCGAGAAGAGGTGGAGTCTAATCAGAGCTCGCTTTTGGCAGGCTCCACACAGAACATCTGTGCTTCTCAGGCTGGGGGGAGTGAAGGTTGCTGGCAGTTTTCCCTTTGAACCTCGAAAGCCCCTATGGGGTGTGGGGAGCTGTACTTCAGCGTAGAGCCAGCGTGCAGGTCAGGTCTGCTGGCTGTTGCAGGTCCAGGGGGCCAGGTCATGATGGAAGGGGGAAGATTCCGAGTCTGTCTTTCTACATACTTCAATTTCAAAGCTTGACTTTTCCTGGAGAAATAAGGGCATGGCCATCAGTACAACCCAGAGCAACAGACACTGTCCTGACCTTCATTTTCCGCACTTTGTTTCCACTGTGTCTGCTGTAGATGGTCCAGAAAGGGGCCGGTCAATCATTTCTGAGCGGTCATTGAGGACTTTCAAAATTATTTTTAGATTCATTTATTATTTTATGGGTATGAGTGCTTTGTCTGCAAGTATATATGTGCACCACATGCATGCATGGGGCTTGAGGAGGTCAGGAGAAGATGTTGGGTCCCCTGGGATTGGCGGGTGCTGGGAACCTAACCCTGGGGCCTCTGCAAGAGCATCAAGTGTTCTTAACTGCTGAGCTAACTCTCCAGCCCCAAGGACTTGCTTTAAGGATCTTTGCTCTCGCACAGCTGCCTGGCTCAATCTGAGAGCTCTGCCAACTCCTTGCTGGACCTTAGGTACTGGGGACTAGGAGACCCTGAGAATGCTCAGTTGGGCCCAGTTGGGTTACAACCTCTTCCTTTGGGTCTGCACATCAAGAAGGCCTGATGCTTGTGAACTACTACGTCCCAACTTGGCTCATCAGCCCCAAGCAAGATGATAAGGGATGGTGGGGGGGGAATGGATGGTGGGACAGTGTCTTGTACGTAGGATTGCTCTGTAAGTGTGAAGGAAGTCCATTTACACAGAGCGGAGAAGAAAGCCCAAGGACATTGACTAAAATCCTGGGCTGAGCTCTGTTTGAACCGGAAAGCACTGGTTTGGCTAGGTCCCCCAAAGGCTCACTGGCTGAAGGCTTGGGCTGCTGTGTCGCAGTATTTAGAGGCAGTGTTCAGGGAGGTGAGAGGATCCCATGCACTTGGGTTTAGCCACAGGAGGATTCATACACAGCTTGATGAGTTACAGGAAGGTGATGGGCACTTAGCCAGATGGAAGGTGGCAAGAGGAGGCTGATCACTGGAGGTGACCTTAAAGTTCTCTCTTGCTTCCTGTTAGTGGCCGACTATGAGGTGAAAAGCTTGCTCTACCATGCAGTGCCCGCCATGATGGTTCACCTTGGCACACACCTGGAAACAATGGAGCCAAGCATGCAAGGACTCAAACTTGTGAACCTGTGAGCCAAAGAAGTCCTTTCTTCTGGGTTATTTTCTCAGGTGTTCTGTTCTGTTTTGTTTGTTTTGTGGTGACAGAGATGGATGGCTCAATCATTAAGAGTACTATCAGGGGTTGATACTAAGCCTTAAAGCCCTCTTGAGAGTGCTTGCATATTTGTCTCATACTGTAGCCCTCAGTCACTGCTTCTGCGGTGGCAGGCTGTGGTCCTCAGGGTGACAGTCTGAATCAGAGGCGGATGGGACTTGTTCCTCCCTTGAATCTTCACATGGGGACTTATTTGGACATTAGAATTTGGGGAATATGCATCTGACTTTTAGAAGCCAGTTTAGCCTATGAGACATGACCAGTGCGACCAAATTTCTCTAGACCAGCCTAGCCCCTCCATAGAATGTTGAACAGTGGGGACCGTCCAGCTCACCTTTACGCTGTCATCCAATGTCATGTCGGTTGCTTTACACCACCCTGGAGTCATTAGTTCACTTTCTTTGTTCTTTATGGAACTCAAGGCCTGCACACGCTAGGCAAGTGCTCTACTGTGAGACTGCATCCTTAGTTTGTTTGTTTTTTAAGGCAGGGCTTCAGTATGGCCCTCAGGCTGACTCTGAGCTCACTATCCTCCTGCCTCTGTCTCTCCTCAGCTCTAGAGAGTTGTGTAGTAGGCAGGCACTACCTGTAACACCATCCACTAAATTTTGCAAACAGGCAGCAAAAGCTGAAACACTCTAACCTTAGCCCTGATTTCTCACATTATGGTACATCATGATTTCTCCCACACTATTCAGACTCTATTTACCTAGTTTTTGAGACAAGGTCTTATGCAGCCTCAGAGACCTCGGAAGTTCTAGGATTACAGGTGTGCCTCCACGTCTAGTAACTAAATAATTATAAACTTCTTTTGATTGCTAACACCATAGATCAACCCAGCCAGCTTCAACAAATGGGAATGCAGTGAGGAGATTCCTGGGGCATGTTGAGGGGTAGGGAGAGGAGCCCGGCCTCTGTGGGAATCTCAGCAGCGGCTTCTTTCGTTTCTGTTCCTCCAGAAAATGGCTCTTGACAATCCCATCAGACTGATAAATTCAGATTCTCAGGGTAGCCACCTAGACTGTGAACCACCCTGCACCCTTTGAATCTTACGTTCAGGTCTTTCAGCTAAGAAAGGGTCCAGGCAGGTATAGACATGGGAATAGTTCAACTGAACTGCAGAAATCCCAGAGCGATCCATCTGCTTACTGGAAACATCCTGGCTTGGACCTGCTTTTTTTCTTCCTTCCTTCCTTCTCTTTCTTTTTTAAAAATGTTATCCTTCTCGAATGCCTTTCTTTTCCATTCTTCCTGCAGCTCTGGCGTCCAGGCTTCTTTAGGAAAGCAGTCTGTGGAGCAGAACTGCAACAGTAACAACCTTGTAACACTGCACATTAGAGCCCAAACCAAACATTTGCACCAGGTCCTTGAGCAGGCCCTGGGTTTATTATTATTATTTATTTGTTTATTTATTTACTTTTACAAAAGTTGGCCTGGAGGTAATACAGGGCAAGGCAGGTGAGGCGGCTCATACCTGTTAATTCCAGCACTAGTGAGGCTGAAGGAGAAGGATCAGGTATTCAAGACCAGCCTGGGCTCCGGAATGGGTTCTAGGCCTACCTTGGTAACAAGAGATTTGTCTCAAAGGGGGGCAGAGGAGGGGAACGTATTAAAATAACAGCAACAACAAAAATCACTAAGGCCTGAGTACCCTGGCATTGTGAACAGAGAGGAAGGAATCGGGACACATGATTTGGCCCTGGTCTAGGTGCTGGTTGCATCTATAGCTGAAGCCTGCTCCCGAGGCCCCCAGTAGCGAGTGGGCGAGCGAGCTGGGGGTTCACAGCAGCGTCCCAGGCGCGGGCTCAGGAGCGGGCGGGGGCCCGGCAGGCGCGCGGGGAGGTGCAGGCTTCAGGCTGGGGCGGCGCCTTCGCCTCCGGCTGCCGTAGGACCGCGAAGCCGCCGCTCCATCGGCGACATCTTGGTGGAGGACGCGCTAGGGGAAACGCTGTTCACGCTGGAGCTGCTGCGCCACGATCTCAGCTGACCTCCGGAGAGAGGAGGATAGAATACGCAGGAGGTAAGGCCGCTGCTCCCAGTGTCCCCGACTCCTTGTCCAGGAGGGTGTCTGGGGGACCTAAGATCCCCTGTCCCGTCTCCTTGAGTCCGGTAGTCTCTACCTCTACCGGGTGGGGCAGACCCCAGGTGACCACCCACGGGTGCCACGAGTACCTAGCTGGGTAGCATCGCCTGGAATCCCTCCTGTAACCCCGCCCCCGCTATTACCTGAACTACGGGGCCTTCCCAGCCTGGGACTCCGCCCCCGCCAGGACTCCGCCCTCTCCCAGAAACACCCGTCACAGACCCGCCCCCTCTCCGCCCCTCCTTGCCCCAGCCTCCGCCCTCCGGTCCGGGCGGGGCTCCGGGTTTGAACCAAGCGGCGGGCCGCACCTCTGAGTCCGGTCGGGTCCGTAGGCGGCAGCGCGGAGCAGGCAGTCGGCGGCACGCGGCACCATGTCCCCGGGCAGCGGGGTGAAGAGCGAGTATATGAAGCGCTATCGGGAGCCGCGCTGGGACGAATACGCGCCGTGCTACCGCGAGCTGCTGCGTTACCGCCTGGGCCGCCGGCTGCTGGAGCAGGCGCACGCGCCCTGGCTCTGGGACGCCTGGGGCCCGGACAGCCCCTCGGACAGCTCGGCCTCACCCAGTCCGGCGCCCAGGGGCGCATTAGGGGAGCCCTCGGCGCCCTCCGCACGGGAGGAGGAGCAGCTAGTGGGGGAGCGCGGCGTGGAGCTGCGAGACGCCGAGGAGCAGGACATAGTGCTACCAGGTACGGGCACGGCGGGTGGCTCCGACGACTGAGCTGCGCGTTGCTCCGCTATCTGGGCAGGCGCTTCCTGTTTTGGTTTGGTTTGGTTGGGGTTGACAGAATCCGCTTGCTGAGCTAAGCGGGGAAGGTAAGGGCTGCACCTCCGCCTTCCCACCCCGGCTTTCCCTAATTTGGTGACTCTTGGCGGAGCCCTTTATTGACCTCCAAGTAACCCCTGGCTGGGGTCCTTAGTCGCAGGCAGTGGCCGGCTCAGTGAGCCCTCGATCCACCAGATGGCGGATGTTTGTTTCTGCGTGTCCCTTTTGGTGAGAGGAGACTGAAGTTAAGAACACCCGAGCTGTTATAATGGGGTCATGGTTGTCTGTGTGAAAGCCTTGACCTGGCCTCGCTGTCTCTGAAGAATGGTGTGCATGTGTTTGTGTGGACGAACCCTCTTTGTATACGCTGGTCCAGCCGCACACCCTGCTTAGACTGTGAGCCACTTTCCCGCGCCGTTGCGGAGTGGGGCTGTCAGCAGAGAACCCTGGAGTTTGCCTGGACTCAGGGCCGTGCTTCGGCACAACTAGAGATCACGATGGTTGCCAGTCACCTTTCTGAGATCTTCTGAGAGTCTAGTGATGAAAAGTTATTACTCAGTGACTGGTCTAGGAATATGTATTTTCTCACTCGACCTTCAAAGTCTTACGATGGGGCTTTTGTTTTTAATTTCAGTTTTGTAAACAAAGCTATGGGAGCTTAGGATCCATGGTCAGAGTCTGAAAGGGTCGGATTGCTTTGCTCTTGGTTACCATGTTTGCCTATTCTCAGTTCCTGCATGGCTGGGCTGCCTTCTTGTCATCCAGTTGCTTGTGACAACAATCCTGATGTTTCAGTGATGTGGTTAGAAATTAGAGAGTGGCAGAAGGTGGTGGGGGCGGGGAGCATGTCTCCCAGGTATTACTGCGCAAACTGAGCCCTTGCTAACTGTGAGGTTTCTTTTATTGGGACGAATAAACCAGCCTTTTCTTTTCCCACCGCGGGTTGAAGAGGTTACCTGCTACCTGTGTGCCATAGGAAATCCACTGACAGCATTTTAGTGTGCTTCATGCTGGTGTTTGCCTAATTAGGAGTGCCCCGAGTTTATGATTATTTGGGTTTCCATGGAGATATAGAGCCCTCCCCAAAGATTCGCAAAATCCCTGCTAAAATTTTTGGTGTGTAGTCATCAGGGAAAATAGATGTGTCCCGCTTTTGGGATTCTCCATCAGCAGTTCTTTTGCTGGCTCCTGCGGTCCAGTGTCATTATGAGAAATGTTCCTGGCGGATGGTTTATAATACTAGACTGGTGAGCCATTGATTCGCATTGCTCTAAAATACATTTGCCTTACTTTTACTGCAAGGATTTTTTTCTTCCCAAGACAGAGTTTCTCTGTGTAGACATGGCTGTTCTGGAACTCACGGTACAGTGGGCTAGCCCTGAAATCAAGAGATCCACCTGCCTTTGCCTCTTGAGTGCTGAGATTAAAGGTGTTTGCCACCACTGCCTGCCAGGTGCAAGGACTTTTACATGAAGAATCTTGTGGCTCCATGAAGCTTATTACATGGTGCCCCCAGCAGCTGTCTGTTTGTTAGGTAACCTGCTTCCTGCTCCTCTGCTTTTTCTGTTTTTCTTTTTTGGGGTACTGAAGATTGAATTCAGGACCTTGGGCATGCTAGGCAATGCTCTCCCACCGAACCCCATTCCCAGCTCCCTTTGTATCTTTTGTTTTGAGACAGGGTCTCACTAAGCCACACTCCTCTTGAACTTCCTCTGTAGCCCAGGCTGGCCTCAAATGTATGCTCTTTCTGTTCCCTGAATGGGAGCTGGTGTTATAGGCCTTTTTATTTGTATTCTTATTTTGGGACCAGGTCTTACTGTTTTGCCCAGGTTGGCCTCAAACTCCTGGGCTTAAGGCATCTTCCTGCTCCAATTTCCTGAGTAGCCCAGCACACGACGGAGCGCCGGGACATTTGGCTGGTATTTTCTTCTATGTACTTTTATCTCTACCCCACCCCAGCCCCAGATTTTACCTTGGCTCTTAACTTTATTTCTGCTCTCTTAATACAGATATGCTCGTTTCTACACAGTCTTTATAGCTGTTGTATTCTGTGTGATATTGGGCCCATGGAAACTGGGTGGGTGCTCAAAGCTGACCCACTTTGCTTCTCTGGGTTCTTTTCCTCTCTCACACAATGTAGCCAAGTACAGTGGTTCATCGTCACACGCACCTTAACTCATCCCCCGGGGCCACTGACCTACTTCTGCCTGGCCTGCCTGCTGCCCTTGTGGCAGGCATGACATTGTTGTCTAAAGAGGGTCCTTGCCATTGCGTCAGGCACTCTCAGCTGGTCTCACAGGTGGGAGTGACCGCCATGTTTTGACTTACCCCCTCATTGGTAGAGGTCATCTGTCAGCTTAAGAAAGGATGACAAGTTGAATTCTGAGGAAAAACAACCCTGATAATTTTTGAGATTGTGATGTCTTTGTTTCTAAGACATCTGGAGGCATTGCTCCATTGCTGTGAGTCCTGATCCTTGATCCATACCTATAACTGCCCCCAGGGGACTGTTAGAGTCTTTTGTCCTGATTCTTAGGAATTGATATAGGTCACTTGCAAGTCCCTGCACCAAACTCCTAATTTTTTCCTTTATTTTTAATTTTATGTGTACGGGTGTTTGTAATGTATGTCTATGTACCATGTGTGTGCAGTACTCTTAGAGGCCAGAAGAGAGCATCGGATCCCCTGGAACTGGATGTTGTAAGCCTCCATCTGGGTGCTTGGAATAGAACCTGGGTCCTTTGGACAAGCAGCCTGTGTTGTTAACTGATGGGCCATCTCTCCAGCCCCCAAACTATCTTCAATTCTTGGGAGTCTTCTTGAATTATTTTAATTCATTGATTTCTCCTTTTTGTGTGTGTGGGGTGAGAGTGCTGGAAATGGAACCCAAGACTTTGTGTGTACTAGGAAAGCCCGGTGTGACTGACTCTCCAGTCTATTCTTTTTTAAAAATTAAAGTTATTAAATAAAAATTATACACATTTATAGTTTACCATGTGGTGCTGAACTCAAGCATGTGTTTCATCTCAAACAGCTGGCAGCTCAGTGGACAGAGTGCTTGTTTATGTGCATGAAGCCCTGGGTTTGATCTTCAGCACAAACATGGTGGTGCATGTTTGTAATTCCAGCAGTTAGGCTGAGGGTGGAGGGGCAGAAGTGAGTTACAGGTCTGCAGGTTTCATGAGACCTTGTTTCAAAAGGGGAAAAGTATCTAGTTTATTGTTTGTGTACTTTCCCCCATTTTGGAAATAGTTTTCTTAAGTAGCCCAAGCTGGCTTCAACTCTGAATCCTCCCCAGCCGGGATCACAGGAGGGTGCTACCGCTACTTGTGTTCTTTTGGTGGGTACATTGTATCTTTTCTTGTAAAAGATAATATTGAAGGGTTTTGTTTCTCTTTGTGTGTTTAGGGGACTGTATCTCCTCCTGTTCTTTGTTTTTGTTTCTTTCTGTTAATCTGTATTGCTCTCTGGAGGCTTTTTTTCAAATGAATGAGATCTGTTGGCTTCTTTTTCTTGAAGAATGGCTGTGAAAAGTTCTTTGTTAATTTCCCCTGCCATGGTGGAGGTGGGAGCACTTTGTTAGTAGGAATTCTGTACTTTTCTAGCTGTCCCGTGTCGGGGTATTTTGGGGGGCTACTTTAATGGGTTCTATTCTCTGCCACCCATCCAACCCTCATTCCATTCCAATTCCTTCCAATGCCCAAACACTAGGTAGGAGAGAAAGAGGTGGAGCAGAGAAGGGGTGTAGACCTCTTTAGACTACTTCCTGCTGATTAGGGGCATTGGGTTCCTTGGGTAAGTCTAGTCTTCTTTGTCAGGATATCTCCAATGTCTCTTCTCATCTCTTTGCTCACCACCACTTGACAAACAGCAACCAGGAGCAGCAAGGGGGAGTAGCAGCCACCCCAGGCTCTTTAGGGGCTCTCTCATTTATCCCTTCTCCAAAGTCCCCAGAATTAAACTATCTGCAGCTGGCAAAAATCACACTCCTGGTAGTGCATGAGGCAAATCATAATCACCTGCTCTGAAGCAGCCTCTTATCTCTCACCTGGGATTAAAACAAAAACATAGTCACATAACATAATTAAAACAAAACAAAACTGTCACTACAGTTTTGCTTTGAAAACTGGTAGACCACCTACAGATTTATTTTTGAGATACTGGGGTATCTAACCCAGCTTCTTGATGCTAGGCAACTGTGTCACTGCTGGCCTACAGCAGATATGATGCTGGGCTGCCGGCCTGTTCCTTATTCCACAGCCACACTTGTCAGCTACATTTTACTTTTGGTAACGTTGTGCATTATTTTAAACAACCTGTTCAAAGATTAGGGAAGTAATCCTGCCCCACTTCCTACTCATGCCTGCTCCTCATTCTGTCTACCTCTTGTCTCTGCCTTTTTTTTTTTTTTGGTGGGAGGCAGAAGCTTTTAGAAGGTTCTTTTCCTCCTAGGTGGACTCAGATTCTGTGGTACCTTTCTGCCTTCCTTAGTTCATCGTACTGGGATTTTTGAATGTAGAAGTTTCTTTCAGGTCAAGATTTCCTAGTACCATTTAAAGTAATTTCCTCTGCTTCGCGGTTCACTATCCTTTTCTTCTCTCCTCTTCTTTTCTTTTCGTTGAGACAGAGTTTTTGCACTGTAGCTCAGACTGATTTCACACTATAGAAAAATCTCCTGCCTCAGATTTCTGAGTACTAGGAATACAGATCTGTTTCTTTGTTGGCTGATAAGCCTCTTGGATTAAACTTCTAACATTTTAAAATTCAGAATTTTATTTCATTACCTGGTGCGGTGGTGCAAACCTTTCATTCCAGCACTCAGGAGGCAAAGGCAGATTTCTGTGAGTTCCAGGTCAGCCTGGTCTACATAATGAGTTAAAGGACAGCCAGGGCTATGTAGTGAGACCCAGTCTGGGCTTTTTTGGTTTTTTTTTTAAATTATGTATATGAGTGCTTTGCCTGCATAGATATGGTTTCCAGGGAAGCCAGAAGAGGGCATCAGATCTCCTGGGGCTGGAGTTACAGACAGTTGTGAGTCACTATATGGCTGCTGGGAATGGAGCCTGGGTCCTTTGGAAGAAGAGCTGGTGCTCTTAACTGCTGAGTCGTCTATGCAGCATTGCTCTTAACTGCTAAGTCGTCTATGCAGCCCCTTCTATCGATCTAGAACTCTCCATTCTGCTTTGACCTGGCTAGCTGGTATTGCAGGTGTAAAATACTGCGTTCATCTCCATGTCTTTTTTGTTAAACTATGTACCCATGGGTTAGTGAGATGGTTCAGTGTGTAAAGGCGATTGCTGCCAAGCCTGATACCTGATAACCTGAGTTCAATTCCTGGGTCCCACAAGGTGGAAGGAATGAACCGACTTCTGCAAGTTTTGCTCTAACATCCACACACGCGCACGTTCACACACACACACACACACACACACACACACACACACGGATGGGTTAGGGAGGCATAACCAGATGTCTACTCCTGACCTATCGGCTCATATTTAATGCTGAGGCCTGAAAGTGCTCTGAGAGACCCGGATGTGCTGTCCTGAGGTTGTTTATTGACTTCTCTAGTGTATAAGAGAAAGACATGGGTGTTTCTCTGCGGCATTTAAAATTTACCTTCTGGGAACCTCCTGGGTGTCCATCTCAGATGGTGCCTCTCATCTTGCCCCAGGGGAACCAGCCAGTCTGCCACATGCTTGGAGCCCAGGATGACAGCTATAGAGGAGGCTCTCTGTGTGCTGAGACCTCCTGTCCAGTTAGGAAGGTATCACCCTGGCTTTTGCTGTGCTGGCATCCAAGGTTCAGGACCCTGTGCTTCTCCATCTTTAGACAGTACTCTGGCATTCAGGAAGGAGAGGGTTAAGCGCTTTGAGTAGAATGAAAGAAAGAGACTGTACAGTGGTGGCGCACGCCTTTGATCCCAGCACTTGAGAGGCAGGTGGATCTCTGTGAGTTCGAAGCAAGCCTGGTCTACATTGTGAGTTTCTGGACAACCAGAGCTTTAAAGGGGGGGGGGCGGGGGGGAGAAAGACTATGAGAGAATTATCTACTTCTGCCAAAATTGGCACCACTCCTGAAACATGGTAGGCTCTGTGGACTAGACATAGGCCTTTTTCCAAGGCTGGCACACCTTGTCTGATAGGTATTATCCTTGGCCTCTGATGAGAGACGAGCTGAGCTGTTGCTGTGTCAACACTTGCAAAGCTTCCTCCTATGCTGGGCCTTCCTTATAGCGTGCAGATGGTCTTTGGGACAGCACGCAATAAAGCGAGCTTTCTGGAGGGCTCCGCCTTTCCAGTTTCTCTGTGGGTCAGACGGTATCTTTCCCTCTCAGCCTGCTTTCCTTAGAAGTTACACAAGTCTGCTCAAGTCTGGAGTTGGGGTGCTCTGACTCAGTTCTGAGTGGAGATGTGTCTGTTGCTTTTCAGGAAGTGGGGTGGGGGCTGGCTGGTGCTGGGCCTTTGAAAAGAAGTCCACACTGCCCTGGCCTTTGAGAACCCTGTGCCTTGTGGACCCTTTTTGGGCTCAGCTTTTGCCTTGGTCCGCTCTCCAGGCAGTGGACCTCCTCTGACTGATCCGAGTCTGTGTTTCTGTCTTATCTGCTTCTCTCAATATTTTATTGAACATTTTGTGTGGTGCCAATGCTTCCCCTGGTCTTCATCTTTGTGCCTCTGGCCTTTGCCGAGTGGGTCTCTGGGGAAGAAGAGATTGAAGTGCTCATTTAAACAGAACCTCCTGCTTTGTTTTTATTACTTACTTAGGTGTGTGTGTAAGCATGTGTATGCGTGTGTATGCAGTGTGTATGCATATGCACATATGCACATGTGCATGCAGCTGCCTGTGGAGGACAGAAGAAGACACAGGGTTGCATGGAGATGGAATCACAGGAGCTACTTGACTGGTGGTGAAGACAGGTCCTCTCCAGAAAGTGCTCTTAACTGCTGAGCCATTTCTCCAGTCTCTGCTCCATTCATTCATTCATTCATTCATTCACTCACTCATTCATTCACTCACTCATTCATTCATTTATCTAGAAGCGGGGTTTCACTATGTATCCCTAGCTAGAACTCTGTGTAGACCAGGCTAGCCTTGAGCTCACAGAGATCTGCCTGCCTCTGGAGTGCTAGGATTAAAGACAAACACCACAACGTCTGGCCCGTTTCTTTCTTTCTTGATTAGGCTTTTGAGAAGTTTGTGAATCTGTTTTGTTTTTTTTTTTCCCAAACTAACTTTTAGTTTGTAACTATCAGGGTGGTTGTTGTTGTCGTTGTTTTGCCAAAAGAACTTTTGTCTATGTGGATTCTTTTCTTGGGAGTCTCAGTGTGTACCTCTGGATAGGTTGGAACTCACTATGTGGTCAGGCTGGCCTCAAACTCAAGGAGATCCTCCTGCCTCTGTCTCTTGAGTGCTTGGATTAAAAGCTTGCACCACTATGCCTGGCTGGTTTCGTTGTTTGCTTTTTTTCTCTTGGGTTTTCTGAGTTCCTGGCTGGCCTGGAATGCACTTTGTAGACCAGGCTGGCCTTGACGTCTCAGAGATCCCCCTGCCTCTCCCTCCAAGTGCTGGGATTCAAGCCTCCATATACTGATTTTGTTTTTTAAGAGAGGCTCTGACCACATAGCCCAAGCTGACCTTGAGCTAAAGGTCCTCCATCAACTTTCCTGGGATTACAGGATAGCATCTGCTGCCTCATAGCCCAGGCTGAGCTGATCACTTCCACCCTCCAGGTGTGGCTATAATAACTTGTGGTAAAATATATAGAACACAAAGTTTTATCATTTTAACCTCCTTGAAATGCACAGTTTGGGGCGCTAATTCCTTGATGTGTTTTTTTCCAACCGCATCTCACCGAATTTGCAGCTAGGCTGGTCCCCTTTTCTTCACCTTCCCCCGCCCCAGAGCTGGAGCTGCAGGTGCACAGTGTTGCGCCTGGCTCAGGTGTGCTGGATCTGAACTCAGGGTCTCAGACTTACACAGCAAGCATTCTTACCCCCTGAGCCATTTCTTCCGTCCCTGGGTGTGCCTTTAAATTTCCAAAATGGAGATCTTTGTTGATGCTGTTTTGAGGCTGGGCTGTATAAGTGTTCATTCAAACAGGATTTCGAAAGCATATACTTATATGTGATTGTCATGTACCAGGCTAGTCTAAAACTCAGTCATATTTATAGTAATCCTCCTGTCTCAGCCTGCCTAGTGATGAGGTTGTGAACGTTAGTACCACATCGGGCTCAAAAATGAAAGGGATTTGAAAGTTATTTCTGTTTGTAGCTTCATTTCTCTCATTGGTTGTGAGAATATGTTCTGTGTAATTTCAGTTTATGTAAGTCCAGTTCTACAAACGTGGGAAGATTCCCTTTCACGGCTTTGACTATGAAAAGCGCTTATATATATATATATATATACATATATATATATATATAAGAATGACACCCTCTTCTGGTGTGTCTCATAAAGATGTATATGAGTGCACTGTCACTGTCTTCAGACACACCAGAAGAGGGCGTCAGATCCCCATTGCAGATGGTTGTGAGCCACCGTGTGGTTGCTGGGAATCGAACTCAGGACCTCTGAGAACAGTCAGTGCTCTTAACCTCTGAGCCATCTCTCCAGCACAAATAAATAAATCTTTAAAAAAAGAAAAGCTCATAATCTGCTTGATGGGAATGCACCAGCTCTCCACTGACTGCATTCTGCTCCCCCCCCCCCCCCCCAAACCCTTCAAAATAGCTCTATGGTGGCAGGTGCATTTTCTATAGCATCTACTGCGGTCCCACTGAATGGCTGGCCCGTGACATGTCTAACAGAGAGAAAGCACAATCATCTCGTTTTACTTACTTTTAATTTACTGGGGTTTATTTTTAATAACCCCATGTGGCTATAGGCTATTGTATTGGGCAGCTCCATCCTAAAGCCGGGATTTATTTTATTTTGACCGTTCTCTCGGTTGGTGAGACAAGCATTGTAATCCTCTCCTGTGTCTTGTGGGAAATACTGTTTTTGTTGGCCTGAAAATATCCTCATTTTGAACATCATTCTCTCAAAGAGGGTCTTAAAAGCATATACTTAAATCTAATTACCGTGTGCCAGGCGAGATTTGGAGAGTTTTTATAAATATTAAAATCACAGTGATATGTTTATCTCGTTTCTCCCGTTCCTGTCCATCGTCTGTCCCCTGCTGGGGGTAATTTTCAAGCATTGCTTTTTTTCCCCCTTAAGCACAGAGTGTGAGCACCATTATTTCACAGTCTGTAGGTGATAATTTAAGTCCTTAAGTCTATTGCTAGAGCTGGTTGTCTCTGCATTGTTTTCTCTTCCTGGATGCTGGGCTGTCTTCTGTGACACTCTGTGGTACACACTGTGGTAGTGCTGTGTAAAATTAATTTGTAGGGGTCATTTGGACTCTGGGGTCCTGCCTAGGTCCCTGGGTCCTGTGGGCAGTGGCTTTTGTATTTCACTGAGCTGTTTTGGGCCCTGTGGTAAAAAGGGTTGATTCGCTGCTCTGTGCTCTGCTTGACCCCTGACCTGTGTGTCCCCTCACCAGATCCTCACTGGTAAGCTGAAGGGTTTCTGTCCCAGCACATTGACTTTTCTGTGGAATGTGGTGCTACCTCAGGTTTTCTTCTGGTCTCTTTTTACTTTTCTAGACAGCTTTCCTTTGTCCTTCTTTCTCTTGGGCTCTTTCTCTCTGGACCATTAAATAAGTGTCCTGGGGATCCAACTGTGCCCTTTTTTTGGCTTCCTGCTCCATGTTTCTTCTGGGCAGTCCTGTGCACTCTGATCCTGGTCCCCGCTCTCTCTTATCTCTCAAGGTGCCTGTGGGTGTCCACCAGCAGCCTGCTTGGCTGTTCCATCCATCCTTCATGCCTGGGATACCTTGGGTCCAGAGATCGGAGGACCATCTGCTTAGAACATCCGTGGAGACCAATCAGATTCTCCTACCTGCACCCCCCCCCCCTGCCACCCCATCCAGGGCCAGCATAGTGCCAGTGTGTGTTTACCCTGGTCTGCTGGCAGCTTTCCTGGCAGGCTTTTAGCCCTTTTCTTTTAACCAACCCGTCTTAAAATACAGACAGGGCCACATTATTTCTAAGCTTGAAATCCCCCCCCCCATCCCCCATGATTTCTAAGGTATGGTCACCCCCCACCTCCAATCCACGTTTGGCACAGAAAGGCTTGTTTCCCTGGTGCCTCCTGCTCCCGACTTGTAGCTGTCGACTCTGCGTGTGCGTGTCCTTAGAGCTGCTCACTGTTCTCTCTTCCCTTTCAGTGGACAGTCCCTCTCTGGATCTTTCTCTGGTCAGCATAAACTTTTCCCCCACAGAGGGCATTATTGCCCTCTCTGGGCATGCTTTCCTAGGAGATCTGGGGGAGAGGAGGTGAAGAAATTCAAAACTCAGGTTGAATCACACTTCTTCATTCTCCACTTTTGACCTCCTAGGTCCTACCTCTCTCTGCTTTGACTTTGAGGCTCCTGCTCTTCCTCACCCTATGCTAAGGCGAGGAAGGTAAGGGCACAACATGCAGAGACGTTCTCAGGCCGTGAGTGGAACCTGGTGTTCCTTCGCCCTGGGAAGCCCCCCTGCTGGGATTGCAGTCTGGCCTAGGTGTCCATGTTAGACCCCAGGTGTGGCTTGTGCCTGTGATACTTACGATGCTCAGTAAAATGAGCGTGTTCTTAGCACTCCGGCCGAAGCTAAAGCAGAAGTGAAGGTTTCCTACAATCAGGCATGCCGCCTGGGTCTCCCACACAGGGAACACTCTCCTTGGAGGAATATGAAACAGATGCCCAGCCAAGGGCCTCAGGGCTGAGGGTCTGTTCTCTGAGGGGACCCAGCTTTGTTCCACAGTCTGTGTGGTTGTCAAGAAGAACCAAGCTCTGCAGCTGATGGGAGGAGGCTGTGTTCGTAATGCTGAGCAGTGGGTGACTCACAGGGAGCTTATATTCCAGTGTGTGTGTGTAGGAGGGAAGGAAACAGGCTCAGGAAGGATTTATACAAAAATCATGTCTTATAAAGGATGGTGGTATTAAAATGCCAAAAGGAAGGTAAGGGAAATTGAGACATTCTGGAATGTTCTTAAATACCTGATGTTTACCTCGGGTTGGGCAGCCACGTATATCCCCTCCCTCCAGTACCCTAGCCTCCCCAGGTCAGCCAACACCATCACCCCTCCCACCACACACGTCAGTGTCCTCTCTCATCACTGAAACATCTGAAGGGAGGAAGGGCCTCTAGCTGGGGAAGGGTGTGTTCCGTCATTGTGAGGAAAGTACTGGAGAGTTCGTGGCAGCTAGGGTGAGGCTGCTTGCTTATATCTTGCTGGTTCAAGGAACAGAAATCAAGTTGAAACTGGGATTAGGCTAGTCTCATTATACTCAATATTAGAGTATACTTGTTCTGTGGTGACTCACCTCTTCCATTAAGCCTCTACCTCCCGGAGATCGATTCCTCAACCTCCTAAAGCAGCGCCCCCAGTGAGGGGTCAGGTGTTCAAACTCATGGGCCTGCGAGGATATTACATACCCAAGCCCAACACTCTGGCCCGCCCTGGCTCACGAGGTCACTCCTGTTTCAATGTCTCTTGCTTTTTGCACTGGGGATGGTGTAAAGGGTACACAAAGTGGCTGTGGTGGCCACACCCTGTTGTGACAAGAGCCCTTGGACTCAGTTGGACAACCACCTCCTTGTAGGCACAGATAAGGGGGTTTTCCTCCCTCAACGTATGTCAAAAAGGAAGTGGCACCGTCCCACTCCAGGGAGAGACTTAGAAGCCAGTCTTCAATAGCTGCCTAATGAGGATAGCTATCCCCACAGGGAGCATATGATCGAGGCACACTTGGGCGGGGCCTGTGGAGGGAGCTCCCATAAACGATTTGCGTAGTGATGGTGACTCCTGTGGATGGCCATCAAGGCTGTTTTAGAATTACTTTGGTTTAATGTTGCTAATTTGTTTCCATAGCTGGCTTTAAATAAAACCTGTAGAGTTAAGTCAACCGTGTAACCGACTTGATGAAATCTTTATTATTCTTTCAACTTAAACCAAGTCATTATACATGAACTTGATTTAAAGTTTTTCCATCTCGTCTCTTTTTTTCAAAAGCACCACCAAAAAAGGACATAGAAGAGAAACCTGAAGAACACAAGACAAAAGAGATGGATGGGGTGCCCAGTGGCCCTGGACCTCAACAACAGCCTCGTGCCTTATGTTCCAGAGGAAGTAAGAAAGCCACCAGAAGCCCCCAAAGATCGACAAGCAAGATCAAAGAGAACAAGCACCCATTTGCTCTTTATGGCTGGGGAGAGAAACAGATGGACACGGGGAGCCAGAAGACACACAATGTCTGCGCGTCAGCCTCTGTGCATGAGGTGTGCCTTGAACAGAGCCAGTCTAGCCCGAGCTGCCTGGGGGCATTTCTCTTATGGCTACAGTGCTGGGGCCACGGGAGGTCCCTGGGTCTTGTAGGGGTTCGTGGAAGCCAAAAGAAGGGGATTCTGGTCCTAGAAAGATGGAGTAGACTTTGGTTGACTGGGGCTACAGCCAGGGCTAAGGTCTGATGACGGGAAGGAGGCAGGTGTCATTATGGTTTATGAGTTCTGTGCCACAGAGATAATGGGAGCTGGAGTTATCCCCCGGAGAGGCATCAGCTTCCCTCAGCTTTGGTGTCCTGGTGTCCTTACAAGGCTTCCCCCTTGGCTGATCTGACTACTTGACGTCTACTGGGGGTTTCTGTTTTCCTTCTGATGGGATTCAGCTCTCTGATTTCCTGTTTGTCTGCCATGGTGTTTTCTCCCCATGAGCTCCAGTCACCTGGCTCAGCCTTGGTTTGTCATTCTGTCAGGCCTGAGACATTTTAGATACGAGGACCCTCATTGTAGCCGTAAAGCAATTACTGTGTTGGCACCAGCTGAATGCCAGCGATGCCTTAAGAACAGGCAGAAAGAGAGGCCGCAGAGGTTCCCTGTGATGCCAGGCAAGTTCCTGGAGCAGCATGTAGGTGGCAGATGCTGTTTATTTGAGGTGGAATCTGAGACCAGAGAGCTGTTAACAGAGGCGAGTCCCTGGGACCAATTTAATAAACTCCCCTGACATGGTACACACACACACACACACAGAGACAGATTCCTGGGGCTCACTAGTCAGCCAGCCTAGCCTCCTTGGACACACACACACACACACACAGAGAGAGAGAGAGAGAGAGAGAGAGAGAGAGAGAGAGAGAGAGAGAGAGAGGAGAGAGGAGAGAGAAGCTCATGTAGCCCAAACTGGCCTGAATCCCAGTCTGTAGCTGAGGATAACCTTGAACTCCTGATCCTCTAACCCAATTCGGGGATTTTACAGGCGTGTGTGCCTGCACCTTGCTGTCCACATTTTTAGTGCAGTATTTTAAAGCATGCTAGATAACTAACTCTTTGACCTGCTTAACGTCGAGAAGTACCCCGTTTTCTAGAGCTTGGTGTGGTGGTGCCCATATAACCCCAGTGCTTTGGGGGCAGAGCAGAAGGATCCCTGGTGTTTATATCCAGTCTCTTCTATGTAGTGAGTTCCAGGCCAGACAGAGCTACATGCAAGATCCTGTCTCAATAAACAAACAAACTGTAAAAACAGCAGTTTTCCCAAGCTGGTCCTAGATTAGATGCATGTTCACTGGTTACCATTTCTATTTAAACTTTTATCTTTTTTTTTTTTTTAAAAATTTATTTTCAGTCATGTGTATGTGTGGGTCTGCATATGTGAGTTCTGGTGCTCTTGGAGACCAGAGACATCAGATGCCCTTGGCACTAGAGTTACAGACAGTTGTGAGCCGCCCAGCTTGGGTTCTGGGACTTGAACTATGGTCCTTTGCAAGATCAGTGCTTGCTCTTGCCTCTGAGCTATCTCTCCAGCCCTAAAATTTAATTTTCTGTTGCTCAGTTTTGCTGTCCTTGGTAACAGGGCAGTGATGGGATGGTTTACTCTGTGAAGTTTTGATGCCATAGACTGGTAGGGCTTGACTCCTTAACTTCAGGGAATCCGACTAGTAACATAAGACAGGGTCTCATGTATCTCAGGCTGGCACTGAGATTTCCATGTAGCCAAGGCTGGCTTTGAACTTATGATCCTCTTGGTTCTACCTCTCAAGTGCTGGGGTTACAGGTGTGCACCACCATGCCTGGGGATAGAACCCAGGACTTCGTGTGTGCTAGGCTGCACGGAGCTGTATCCCCAGACTTTTAGATATTCTTAAAAATCAGCCGTAACCCACTTAGCTACTACCTTTATCTTTGACCTTTCTGTAGATTCATGAATCTGCACTTCGAGCCAAGAACAGAAGACAGGTAGGGAAAAGGAAACTGGCCGCTCAGAGGCAGCGGGCACACTCGGATGTGGAAAAGAACCAGAGAGTAAAGCCGTCGTCTGCAGAGAACCCGTGGCTGACAGAGTACATGCGGTGCTACTCAGCAAGGGCGTAGATCTGGGGCATCCTCTTTCAAGTGTTCATGCAAGAAAAGAAAACAAAAACTGGCAATGAGACCACACACGGGTGGAAGAAACTGATTGGTCCTGCAAGGCCCCCCTTAGGAAATCCCAAGAGATGGTTTTGCTTTCGTAATGGTTGGTCACCTGCCTTAGTAGTGGGACTGACCATGGAAGCCATAGATGCTGGCTTGTTTATGAAGACAAGTCCCCAAGTCTTGGTATTCTTGTAAGAGTTTTATTCTAAAGATTCTAATCTTTGGAGATACCCACACCGAGTGCCTTTAGCCGGCTCTAGGCGCTTCCCACCCTCCCCTCCTGTAGTCAGAGCTGCCCTTTCTGATCAGCTCCACATTCCACAGCTGGCAGGGTATCCTGCCCACTGTTCAGGACCCACCGTGCAGTTCGACACGAAAGGAGCCGATGCCCAGGAAAGCAGGCATGGAGATCAATCGGTGCTGTTCTGACGAGCTAGAGCTTCGGCAGCTGCAGATCGATTACACTTGATTTATTTCATTTCACCTCGTCTTCATGTAGACTGTGATATTTAAGAATTTTCTGGCCAGAGCGAGGGTCACCTTTTCTCCCCAAGTCATCCATTAGATGTTTATTTAATACATAGTTTAATAGTTCTGGTACATTCCAGTGAGCGACGTGCAGAGCATGTTTAGAGCAATGATGACATTTCTTTTGAGTCACTTATAACTGCAGTCGCCGCTCAAGTCTGACCTGCCATTTCTTCTTCTGAGATAGCGGATGAAGATATTGAGAACTTGTAATCTGCAGTGACATTTAATGAACTGGGTTTGTTTGGCCTGTGGGCATGGGACCAGCAGACACCGTTAGTGAGTCCCTGACTGCATTATGCTTTCTCTTCTACAGAACTTAATGGTGGTTTTGTGCACAGTGCTGATAGTCTAGGTTGAAAACCTGACTGCTTGATCTCTGGCCCGGTGATCTTTGCTGCCATACTGTGGGAGAATAGGGCAGGTGCTGGCCTGTGTGTAACGTTCTTCCTTTAATAGGGAACCACTGTTGGGGTTTTAAAGCACACGTGTTTTCATGAGACGGGTGCCTTGGCCACCCTGCAGAAGAGACGCCCAGAAGGATGAGCACCTGTTCTTCCTGAGACAGGGAGATCTTTCGCCTGCACCCACTCAGCATCTGAGCTTGCTGGGTAAAACCCAGTGTTGGGCGTGTGGCTGAGCATTTCCATGATATTTTTACTTTGGGTTTTTGAGTATGATAATTTCTAGAACGCAGACTGATTTCATTCCATGTGAGATTGTCACACGATGTCATCTGAAAACTGTATCAAGCTTTGAAAATGCATACTAAAAAATCATGAGTGTTTTTTTAAAAAAAACTTTTAAAATATTTGCCTAGTTTTGTACAGTCCCTTGTGTACAGAGCCCTCCCTCTGAGGTGTAGTTTTGTACAGTCCCTTGTGTACAGAGCCCTCCCTCTGAGGTGTATATTTAATTAAAGAGTAAGTCCTACATGTCCAAATACAACCTTGCTAGTGACAACTGTGTTAATGCCATAGTTCCCAAATGTCGAGTAATCACGGTGATTGGCACAGCAGCCCAGCTTGTTTTGGGTCACTCTTTATAAAGCCACGCCTTGAAAGCCTACATTCCCTACATCATCAAACTGCACCTGACAATCTCAGAAAGCCCGGTGGGGGAGGGACACAGGACCCTGACCCTGGCCTTCAGACTTGCTCAGAAAACAGCCGTGTGCAGAAGTGTAGGCTGAGGGGTGCGGGGAGGCCTGCTGCTGTCTTTACCAAATTCTTTTTTTTTTTTTTTTTCCCGAGACAGGGTTTCTCTGTGTAGCCCTGGCTGTCCTGGAACTCATTCTGTAGACCAGGCTGGCCTCGAACTCAGAAATCCACCTGCCTCTGCCTCCCAAGCACTGGGATTAAAAGCTTGCCACATTCTTTTTACATGGAGCACAAATGATCAGGACTTTGGAGAGCATTTAATGTTCATACACCGCAAGTCAGTATGAATTATAAGTAACTCCCCACACCTGAGTCCCCAATGTTTAGGGTTCAAATTTTCTCCTTTTAAAAAGATTTTTAAACCTATGAAAATTTTAACAAATTGATCTTAACAACTTTTTCCCATTCTAGGAGCAGTGAGATAATTTAAAATGAACTTCTATGCTGGAAACATCTGAAAATATTCGAGGAATCCAGTCATATTTAAAATAAACGATATACAAGTCTTTTTAAAAAAAAAAAAAAAAAATCTGAGCCGGCCGTGGTGGCACACGCCTTTAATCCCAGCAGCCTGGTCTACAGAGTGAGTTCCAGGACAGCCAGGGCTATACAGAGAAACCCTGTCTCGGGGGGGGGGGGAATCTGATTTTAAGGTCTTAATTAAAATGGTTTTTCCATAAGCATTTTTGTTTTCTGTGCTACTTTTACCTTAGGATTAAACAGAATATTGAGGTAAGGATGCCCAGCTTGGCTATGACAAGAATGAGAATAGGAATGTCTGAGCACTTGGGTTGGTTATGTGACTGCTCATTCTCTGCACCCCATGGAATTCCTAACATGTTTATACACCTTTGCAGGTAATGGTAGGCATCTTGCCTGCCCCAAGTGCAGCGGCACATGCCCATGTCCGCCGCTAGGTAACATCTTTGCAGTTGTGTCTCACTGAGGGTTGCCTGCTAATTCTAAGGTCTGTGCTCACCTCACAAGAGCGAGGCTAAATGGCAAGAAAGGAGAGTGAGCCAGGGAGTTGTTGAAGGCTTCCTTTCCAGAAGATTCTACCATGCTGGGAGTGTGGCTGAGTGATAGGTGTTTGCTTGGCACGCAGGAGGAGCTGGGCAGGAGACAAAGCAGCACACAGAGGTCTGCAAAGCTTTTATGTTGAAGGTATCTTTAAAAGCCTTTGCAGCTGGAATGAAACTCCCTGACATGGAGGACACCGGAAGTGCTATCGGAGAAGAGCGGGAAAGGCCCAGTGCAGGCAACAGTGGGGCTCGCTTTCCTGGGAAGTTCACTCCTCAAAAACATGGTCTACTTTCTGGATTAAACCAGTGCTATGCCATGGCCAATTCTGCAGTTCCTGGTCCAGGTAAGGTCTTTGCTATATACCCCGTGGCCAATATAACTGCAGCCCTTTAAACATGACCTGGTCATTTCAAAATACTTGCATGTGAATTTGAAGTGGATTTGGGTTGGGAGACAGTCTTTCTATGAAGCCCTGACTGTCCTGGAACTCACTATGTAGATTCATTTACCTCCCAAGTACATCCGCCATCACAGTTGATGGTGGTGATGGTGATGATGATGCCTCTTTCTCTTCCCCCTCCTCTTCCTTTGAAGACAGGGTTTCATAGCCCAGACTGGCTTCAGAACTAAATGGGCAAGGATAACCTTGAACTTTCTGCTCTGCCTGTCTCTACCTCTGAACTGCTGGGATAATAGGTGTGTGCCATCTAGTCACTGCAGTTCTGGAGATGCAAGAACCCAGGGCTTCATGCATGTTAGGTGGTTACTCTGACCTCCAAACAGGCTTTAGATTGGCAGCAGCTACCTATTTTTTTTTTTTTTTCTTGCTGCCAACTTCTACAGAGGTGGTGAGTTAGTGGTTTATGAAGGTCTGTATGCTGGTCCATCCATCATTTGTCTTCATGAACAGATGAGCCTCTTTATCTAGGCTTGTACAAGACAGTTACATCAGACATGGTACCCACATCACGAGATGGATGTTCAGCTCCTGGGACAATCCCTGCAGAGCCTCTCAAATATGACCACGTGGAAACCAGCATCCAAGTCAGCACCATGGATGGTGTCCTGGGAAGGCAGTAATTACCCATCCTTCAACACCTTTGTAAAAATCTGAAGATCTGTGGGAACCTACAAGAGCTTTTAAGTAATTGAAAGTATCTAAAGAATTTTTTAAAAATAATCTCTACAAGAAGCATGGTTTTGTTTTTTTTTTTCTGTCCTGTCTGGGCATTTTTAACTCCATGGACCTTTGGTGGGGGTCTTTAGGCAGTGGGAGTTGGGGGGTGTCCCATGGGATGGAAGCTGGAAATTGTCAACCCTCCTTCCTGCAGTATATCCCGCAGCCTGGATTTCTTCAGTAACAAAACTGCATTTAGGCAAAGTTTCCACTGTTGTCCTAAGCTTATTTTAAGGGTCACATTTACTTCAGAATACCGAAACGACCTCGGCTGGGTGTACAGAGCTGCTGCCCACTTGGGTCACCTGGCCATAGCTAGCATACCAAAGAAAACTAAGCCAGTGGGGACCTCTGGGTCACAGGCAGGGCCTCTGGGTCACAGGTGGGACATGTCCAAATTGCAGCCAGGACTCTAGGACTTGATGCTAAACTGGGACCATCCTGACAGAACGCAGGTTCAAAGAGTTCCACAGGGCTAACCATGACAGCCACAGTGAGCGGCAAGGCCATGCCACTCAGTATCCGAGCTGGGAGGAGCAAGAGGAAAGACAGCAAGTACAACGCAGGCAAAGTTGTTCTAATGAGCGATCAAAACGCTCTCAAAGCCTAGGCCGAATGGCCAGTAAGGAAACAGATGTCATAAAGAACCAAGCGAATGGGTAAGTTGCTGTCCATCTTAATCCCAGGATGAGGGAGGTGGAGTTTAAAGCCAGCCTGGGGCCATCAGGGTTATTAGAGCAAGCACAGCTGCGTAGATTCAGTGGCTGAATGGAGAGGAAAGACACCCACCAAGGAGAGGAGAGTCTCAAGGGGACCCGTGACATGGGAGATGACAAAGACAAAAGCGAAGGTGTTAAAGGACTGGAATGAACGACAGCCGGAAACTACCGATCTGAAAGAAGTTGAGTGAACTGTCTGTCAGATAGAAAGGCTCTGAGCACCTGTGATCCTGGGGGTGCAGAGGCAAGATTTGAGGTCACATTAGGACACACCATCATCAAACTGCCCAGAACTAAAAAGAGACCAGGAGGTGCTCATAGAAAACCCACATGCTGCTCTGACAGTCTGATGGTGAACTCTTCACAGAGACCAGAGAAAGGGGATCATTAGTGGGAAAAATGTCAGCGGGAATTCTGTATCCCCAGTTGGGCATGTTGGCACACACCATGATCCCAACATTAGGGAGGCTGAGGCAGGATTATCTTGAGTATGGGGCCAACCTGGGCTAGAGTAAGACCCTCTCTTAAAGGGAAGGGAAGGGGGGACCCTGAAAAGACTAAAATGATTAAAAAATTTTTATGAGATATATAATACTAAAAATGTTTTAACCTAAAAGAGAAGGTTCAGAGAGTCTGAGCAAACATATCAGCATATATTGTCTTAGTGTTTCCATGCCAACAACACTGTAAAGATGCTGAGACTTCCCAGGACCCATCTGACTCTGCAGAACGTGAGCGACACACCCACAGACTAGTTGAGGTAAGAGAAGACATCCTGTAGCAGCTGCTGTGTTAGGACTCAGGCAGAGGCTGTGTGGCCAGGTCCAGCTGGGACTATGGAGTCGTATGAGTCAGCTACAGATAGGACTGACGAATTCAGAGTAAGAAGTGGAGGCTTTCACCTTCCATGAACACTAGAGATAACAGGTGAGGATCAGCCATGATGCAGGAGAGCCTGGTGATGACTGAGCACCAATGGGCAGAGGCTCCTGCTTCCCCCAGCCATGGTGTGTAAGTCCTTCCAGGACACAGAGCGATACTGAGACACCAGTCCCATTGTATGAACAGACCTGGCCAGCCAAAGCACGTAAGATCATGTATTATATGGTTTTGACTGTGGTAGAATTAAACCAGAAATTGGTGACAGAAGACTTGAGGTGGACACTAAGCAGCATACACATAAATTGCCGAAGAGAAAGTCTCAAAACTGGACATTTTAAATAGAAGAGAGATGAAGTCTGGGCATATTCAAGTTTGCACAAGACAGTGCTCAGGAGACGGTTGTGGGAAACAGGCTTTTCCAGGTGTGGGGGTGCACACCTTTACTCCTAGAACTCATAAGGCTGAGGCAGGTGGATTTTTGAGTTTGCGATCATCTTGGTCTACACAGCGAGACCCTGCCTGAAAACAAAACCAAGTCAACTTGATAACTGTACAGTAAGGCATTTACGTATTTGGGAGGAGCTACAATGATATTTTGTGAGATTCCCCTTTACACCGTACTCACTCCATACACTTCTAGGCTCTTGAGCTCAAGCTGGTCTTGAACTTATGAGAGCCTCCTGTTGTCTCAGTTCACCGAGTGCTGGGATTATAGGTTTGTACCATCATACCTGGCATACTGATAGCGTGCGTGGTGTGGAAGTGTCTGCTGGGGATCAAGCCTAGGGCCTTGCACATGCAAACTGAAGCACTTTAACTGAGCCCAAGATTTCTTAATAAGCAGTGTCCTTTGTTAGAGGTAGTGAGTTTCCTGAAGATGACCACAAAACAATGTAAGACGTGAAAAGAGGCAGCGATGCCCTTACAGTGAGCTTTAGGAAAAGCATCGTGGTCAACAGTGGGTCTTCTGGCGGGGAGACGGAGGTGACATGGAAGCTGAGCAGGACGGGCAAGCTGACCCGAGTCCACAGAGCAGGACAGTTTACTGTGCACGAGAAACTTGGTTCCACTTTATTTCCACGTGTTAATGAGTCCTGTGGGCTTAGCATTTCAGGTGTGGATCACAGAAACAGTGTAAAAGGGGGTAAGAGGAATTAAATAAGAAACGCACTGGCTGTTCACACCAGAGTCCTTTCATACTGAGTCATATGTGCAACCAACACAATGAGAAAAGCACGCTCACGTTCACAACTGCATCTCCTGTGAGTTAACCAACGCAATGAGAAAAGCACGCTCGCTCGCTCTCTCTCTCATTCACAACCGTATTTCCTATGAGTTTAAAAAGAAAGCTCATTGAGTGCAGGGTTCTGTCATGTCACACTGGCTCTGTGCTGTGGGAACGTGCTGGGCTGTGTGCAGCACAAGCTGGATTTAACGGAACATGAAGGGTACATGTGGGGCAGGGATCTGCATACATGTGGCATCTAAAGGTACTGTCTGCTGAGTTAGTTTGCAGAACGGCTGCTGAGCCCCGGCTGCCAGTGTGTACCGTTCCCATGAAGATCTACTTCTGTGCAGAGTAGAAAAAATGGTAGTAAAAACTCCAGGCTCTCCAGGCTCCAGCACTGTGCTCCAGAAACCACCACTGAACCTGAGAAACATTAATCGTGGTTAAGATACTTCTGTGCTTGTAAAGGCCAAATAACTCAGAGCCCGACACAATGACAGTTTCACCTGTGGACTAACACTGGCTCACACTGCTAGCCAGCACCACCGTGAGCTAGCTGAGCATATAGACTTTTGTAATCCCAGGATTTGGGAGGGAAGCTGAGGCAGGAGGATTGGCCTAAGGTGGAGGCCCAGGTGGGCTATAGAGTGAGCTCCTGCCTCAACTTTCCTGACAGAAATGTCCACCATGGTAAATGGGAGAGAGCTACTGAAAGTTTAATGGAGAGCTTGCTGGTTCTGGAGATGCTCCAGTTAGGTCAGGTGTACTCCATGGTTTGAGGAAGGCATGGCCACAGCAGGACCACCCGGCTGTCCTTGTCTGCCTGTCTTTGCTTCTGAATGGTTGGGAGGAGCTCCTGCAGCGCCGGTCCTTCGCAGACCTCTGACTATTCCTATGGGCCTCTCCTGTCCCCTTCCCCTCCCTCTGCAGTTTTACAGCCCCTCCTTTCTGCCCACCTGTGTTGCTGGGGTGCCTAGCAGCCACACTCCTGTGCACTTGGAGCCTGTGCACGTCGTGGTGACCGCAGCTGTCTCAGGGCAGCATCTCCATACTGGATGCCGGAGCCCATCCTCTCGGGGTCCAGCTCACCTGAGGACCAAGAAAATGCCTATGATTCTGTGTTCCCCAAACACGGTAAGTGGAAAGGGGCAAAGTGTAATGCCCCATGCATGCGTACCTTCATTGTGAGGAGCAAAAATATATCTACTAAAAATAGTTTTGTTTTTTGAAACAGGGTCTTAAATGTAGCCTTGAGATGGTCTTTTGCTTGCTATGTAGACCAGGCTGGCCTTGAATGCAGAGATTTGTCTGCCTCTGCCCCCTCCTAATGCTGGGATTAAAGGTGTGCACCACCACATTGGGCTGGAAAAGAAATGCCTTAATTTTAAAATGTGTGTGTGTGACACGCGTGTGCAGGTGTGTAACATATGGATACCAGAACTCAACTTGTTTTGAAACATGGGTTCTCTGAGATCTGGGGGTCACTGATTTGGCAGTGCAGCCTGGTGAGTGAGCCTCAGGGGTCTTCCTGACTCTGTCTTACCAGTACTTCAATCACCCAGATTATTACCTGGGTGGGAGGGATCAAACTCAGGTCCTCATATTTATATGCTTTCTCCCAGAGCTTGGAAAAGGCATATTCATCTGAGCACATGGCATTATATATTCCCAGGAGAGAGCCCATCAAAATGGCTGACTTCAGGGACTTTTGGATTCTTCCAAAAAGGATTTAAGTGTATGCACGCATGAGTGCAGGTGCCCAAGAAGGCCATGAGAGGGCATTGCATCCCTTGGGATTAGAGACAGTTATGAGCTAGCTGTCCAGTGTAGGTGCTAGGAACTGAACGGAATTTGGATCCTCTGCAAGAGTAGTGTGTGTTTCTCACCTCTGAGCCGCCTGAGCCTGAATTTTGGATGTTTGAGTGGAACTATGAGACAGTATTATGCATAAAAACGTTAACTTACAACTAAGCGATAGCAACGTTCACTTACTAGTGTGTAACAACCCAATTTTGATAGCACCCCATGCACACCTGCCCCTGACCAGAGACTCCTGGGAGCTTGCTTCCCTCAGGAGAGCGTGACTGACCTGCTATATCGCAGAGCTTTACTACAGCCTTGCTCATCCCAGCCAGCAGGGGGCGCTGTCGAGCTACAGGGGCAAAACCACAGACGAGGCCAGGGAAAGGCTGGTACCTGATTCAATTTTGTTAAGTATTTTCCTGGCGCACTGCATGAAAGCCTCTTCGACGTTCTCGCCAGTCAGCGCGCTAGTTTCCAGGAACATCAGTTCTACAAATGGCGTCAAAGAAGAGAGGGAACCACGTTTAGCGGAGAGTGGGGGACAGTGAGTGAGCTTTTGTAGTTTCTCTCGTTCGTCTGGAGGAAGTGCATGCTATGGTGTGGGTGCGGTGCGTAGAGGACAGTTCGTCGTAGGTCAGACTTTCCTTCCTTCCGCTGTGTGGGCCACAGGGATGGAACTCGGGTCCTCAGGCTTGGAGGCCTTTGTCCACTGAGCCATCTTGCTGGCCCAGTGACAGTGACTTTTAACTGCCGACAGCCTGTGCAGGATTCTCATGTAGTAACATGCAAAACCCAGTACCTAAATCTTCTCTTTCTATAAAGAGAAAATTAATACACATAAATACATACTTCTGTTGTCTGTTTTTTTATGAGAGAAGGTTTCACATAGCTGAGGCTGGTCTTGAACTCTTGACCCTGCCTCCCGAGTACTGGGATCATAGGGCGTGTTGATGTGTTCAGTTATGGGAGCCCAACCCTTTCTGAAGAACAGGCGTTGTTGTGCCCTGACCCCTGAACTGACAAGATGAAGGAAGCATACTGAGAACTAATCATTAATAATGGGGAGGTGTCCCACTCGATTTGTTATTTCTGCGTGACTGTTTTGACTGAAAGGGTATTAATGCACCGCATCGTTACCTGGTGCCCGAGGAGGCGGTAAAGCTGGGACTCGAACTTGAGTCCTTTGCAAGAACAAGTGCTCATATCCATTGAGCCGACTCTCTAGCCCTGCTGTACTACTTGGATTCATGCTCCTTCATCTCCAGACCAGGGGAAAGCAGCAGAAAGCCTGCTTCTGCTGGCAGACGCACCACAGCTTCTAACCTGTACTAATAGGTCTGTGCTAATGGACGGCTTTCCTGACCATGTTAAACAGCTCCTGCTTTCTAAATAGCTCCAAAATGCCAGGCGGCGGGGGAGCGGGGGTGGCAGGGTGGAGGTGGGGTGCTGGTACACACTTTAATCCCAGCACTTGGGGAGCAGAGACAGGTGGATGTCTGTAAGTTCAAGGCCAGCCTGGTCTAGAGATCAAGTTCCAGGGTAGCCAAGGCTACAGGGAGAAGCTCTCTCTTGAAAAACCAAAACCATATAAGCAAACAGCTAAAACAATGGTTCTCAACCTGTGGGTCATGCCCTTAGGGGTTAAAGGTTGCCTAAGATTCATAATAGTAGCAAAATTACAGTTGTGAAGTAGCAACAGAAATAATTTTCTGGTCAGGCCACCACAGGATGAGGAGCTGTATGTATTACAGGGTCAGCATTCGGAAGGTTGGGACCACACGCGTGTGTGTAGACGGAGCTGCTTCTGTTTCACTATATAGCCCTGCCTACCTTCAAGCTTTTAGTGTTCCTCTACCTCCTAAGTACAAGGGTTACAGGCCCAAAACACCAAGCCTGGGGCACATTTAGTTCTTAGTGAACACCCATCCAGCCAGCTGGGAGAGCAGATGTTTGTCTGACTCCAACCAGATGTGGACATAAGGATGGACTAGCCTCAGCTGGCTGAGAACTAAGGCTCTTCCTGAAGGTTTATGAGGATGCTCTTATCTCTACAAGCAACTGCTAATTTTGTAATGCAGTTTTGACATTAATAAATGTGTTACCCAGCCTAGTCTACAGAGTGAGCTTCAGGACAGCCAAGACTACGTAAAAAGTAAGGTCGAAGTTTGTTACCATTGAATGAATGATGTAAGAAAATGAAGCCAGCTGGCTGAGTGTTTCTTCTGCTTCCTTTCCATGTAGGATGACGACTTTACCAATTATGCCTCAAGTTTCATTTAAAAAATTGCCACCCCAAGATGGCTAACATACCAGAGACATAAAAGTCCTGCAGATGGTAAATACCTTTCTTTTCTCAACCCATTGATCTTTGTCAACAGAATGGGACAGACTAAGCTATGCTGAAGTAGTCTAAGTTGACAGTGGAGACTCCACAGTTTCATAAAATAGTGTAATCTCAAAACTCCACCAGGTGGCTTAAGCCCCCCCAAACCCCCTGTTTGTCACTGTGCCCAGACCACCATGAGAAACTCTTTAAGAGGAAAAGGTCACTTGCCATTCTCTTGTGCAAACCTGGAGGCTTCAAGGAAGGTGACTTCACGGTCAGCATCCAGGTCCTTCTTGTTCCCGCAGAGGATGATGACGATGTTCTGGCTCGCCAGCATTCTGGCATCTGTTAACCAATTAGTAAGCGCATTGTAGGTTTCTCGGCTGTGTGACATAAGATTGTGGAAATAATACATGTATTTTATAAAACAACAACTGTTCCCAGTCACCCTCACCATGCACACTGCTTCTCAACACCCTTCAGTGAGGGCAACGGCACCTCAGAGGCGACATGGGAACCTCAATGCTCGGTGTTACACCAGACCCATGGGCTATGTTTAGTTTCTGTTACAATGAAACCCATGAGCCAGACACTCTGGGTTCAAAAAGGGGCTTCTCTCACTTCCCAAATGCACCTGAACCCTGAGTATGTGCAAGGTACGTGCCTGGCTTGCGACACTAATCATGGTCACCTGTAGATTTGTGGGTGCCTTGACCCACAGGAATCCACCACAATGACTTTGCAAGTACCTCCTGCTGTTAGGAGCTGGGGTTCAGGGACATTTACGCAGGACTTCCTGGCTTTGTCTACCCAGGACCAGCTCAGATTTGCAGGTTAGCTCCCACATTTAAGGACCCGCACAGGTGATGTCACATCCTGGCAGGTTGAGTCTCTCATGGCACTGGGGGATGAGGAGGGTGAAGTCAGGAGTGTCACTCCCTCTCAGAAGAGGAAGTAGCCAAGCTGTTCTCTCCTGGGTCAGGTTCCCCCCAGGAAGGGCCCCTTGGTGGAACCTTTTGGATCACATGTTTCCAGGGCAATGCTGCTAACTCTGAAGTCAGTGGATTGATGAGATTTTCTTCAAGACAGGAATATGCTGCAAGCTGCATTGGCCAGTCCTGTGGTCACCAGGCATGTGGGGCATGGAACATTTGAAATGTGGCCAGAGCAACGGAGGCATAAAACTAGGGTGTTCCATGTAGCCAGTAACTGCAACGGTATTTCCTGAGTTGATTTAGCCACCTCCATTGCTTTCTAGGGACCCAAGAATTTTAGCCTTATAAATGAAGAAACCAAGACCAAAACAGGGAGGGCCAGGCCTGTTGAGATGGAAAAGCCACTGGCTGGAGCTGGGCTCAGAACCCACTGATCGGAGCCTGAGTCTGTATCTTTAGCCTCTTGATTACTTCACAGAGCCCGGCAGACTTTGAGGAGTGTGTCCCACATGGTGTGCAGGATAAGGCAAGGGGCTCTTTCAGTCCCAACACCTCATACACACCAAAGACCTTTATGATCCCCCAGGCAAGGGCCCAGAAGCCTCCTGGGGACAGCCATGCTGCCTACTAGACCAAACTAAATCATACGTGTCACCGATACTGGGATGCAGAACACCAAGTAGTCTGTGTGGTGGTGGGGGCGACATTACCTGGTGATGTCATAGACAAGGAGTGCCCCAGCTGCACCTCTGTAGTAGCTTCTTGTCACAGACCTGAAGGAATGACAGGGGCTTCTAACAATCAAGGCCCTCTACTCCCCCCCTAAAAGCCATACTTCCTTTGAACCATAACATAGGCCAGGACAAGCGGGGTACTCTCTCCAAAGCAGGGCGAGCTCTGCTGAGCAGCTCTTTAGAAGGTCAGGGGGTTCATGGGTCTGCATGTGGCCCGAATGTCCTTAGTCTATGTGGGCAGCAGGCACTAGGAGACCCTCACATCTCTGTCTTTCCCCTCCAGGGGCCCTGTTCGGTTCCCTTCCTTCCCTCCCAGGAAAAGCCCAAGATGGGAACAGCCTAGGTTCCTGCCAGGGGCCACATTTACTCTGACCCACACATCCTCCTTCACCCCTTGCTCTACTGAGGACTGGGCCTTTGTCCACCTCATTCCCAATGATCTGTTTTTAGTAACAAATCTTCTCCCCTGTACTATCTACAAACTGCTCTCTCTTTGCTAGTTTTTTTAAACTTTATTGTGTGTATGATGTTGGGGTGGTGCATGTTGGTGCCACAGCATGTATGTGGGAGTCAGACACTTTGTGGAGTCGTTTCTTTACTTCCTCCTTTGCATGGGTTCTGGAGATGGAATTTGGCCTGTCAGGCTTGCCCAGCAAGAGCCTTTACCTGCTGAACTGTCTTGTTAGGTTTTTACACCAGCAAAAGAACATTTGCTCTGGCACCTCTAGTGGTCTCACACTATATCACCCAGGCTGGCCTTCATCGCCTGGACTCAGTGATCCTCCTGCCTCAACCTCCAAAGTAGCTAGGACTATGGGTACTACCATACGCTATCCCAAAGTTTAATTAAAAAGCGACAAGCCTGTGGTGGGGGTGTCACTTCTTCCACACTGAATCTTGACTCTATGACTTGGTATACTCTGCAGAAAGCATGACTAAAATGTTCACACATTGCTATGCATTCACTGTTACAGGATGCTAACTACACAACCTGATTAGCAGGAACCTGGAGTTAGTCTTTCTGAGTATCAGTGTGTGTCCTGCAGGATTCATAACAGCTGTCACAACATGCTCTAGTTAGTGTAAAGGAATAAAAACCCTGCATGGGTGTCTAGAAATTCCTCATAGAAGTGTAATGTGGGAAAAAGTCATTTGTCTTGTTGCACTGACTTGATTTTAATCTGAAAGCATACCATGGCCGGGATGGTGCTACACACCCATTATCCTGGCGTTCAGGAGCTTGGTACAAGAAGGTCGTGGGCTTGAGGTCTGCCTAGACCGCAGTTAGACACTGGCTCAAAACACCAAGCAGACTAAAACCAAAATCCAACTGCACGGATATCTGCACTGCATCCTCCTGACCGAGTTGTCACCTCTGAGCATCTAGTCACCTAGTGATCTTTTGCTTGCTTTGGTATCTGGGGTCTAGTCATGGCTCTCTTAGCAGTGGGAGTATCCAGGTGGATCTGGAGCTTTTGGATCCTCGTGCAGGCTGATTTAAGACCACACCAGTGAAGGAGTCTAGCTAAACAGTCAGCGTTCCGTTATTAGTAAATTAGAAGGACAAGCTACCTGAACCGCTCCTGGCCGGCCGTGTCCCATATCTGTAACTTTACATATTTACCACCGACATTGATTATCTTGGAGCCAAATTCTACTCCTATGGTATGATTTGAGTCATCTTTAACTAAAAAGAAAAACAAAGAACAAATAATTACATTTTAGAACATGAAGGCAATAGTTCAAGATTTAAACAGTAATGTTAAGATAGAGCAAGGGCTAAAAAACTAAAAAATAGTAAAAAAGGAGGTGGGGGTGTGCTGGCTGGTTCTGTGTCAGCGTGACACAAGCTGGAGTTATCACAGAGAAAGGAGCTTCAGTTGAGCAATGCCTCCATGAGATCCAGCTGTAAGGCATTTTCTCACTTAGTGATCAAGGGGGTGGGGGAGGGTCCCTTGTAGGTGGTACCATCTGTGGGCTGGTAGTCTTGGGTTAGAAGAAAGCAGGCTGAGCAAACCAGGGCAAGCAAGCCAATAAGTAACATCCCTCCATGGCCTCTGCATCAGCTCCTGCTCCTTGACCTGCTTGAGTTCCAGTCCTGACTTCCTTTGGTGATGAACAGTAACATGGAAGTGTATGCTCAATAAACCCTTTCCTCCCCAACTTGCTTCTTGGTCATGTTTGTGCAGGAATAGAAACCCTAAGACAGGGGGAGACCAGGGGCTCGGCAGGTGGAAAGGTGGGTTGCTTCAGCCGCCCATTCTCAACAGTCAGCTGATGAATGGCACTAAGTACATGACATGATTCCTGTTCTCACAGAGACAGTAAAGAGTTCCTCAGCCTCCTAACACATGGTATGGTTACTGGAAGAGGCTGCCCTGAGCTTGAGATACCAGCCTGTCCGAAGAGAAGACTCACACCAGCAACCAGCAACTTTCTGATGGGAACCGGTCTGTCCTGTGGCAGAGTGTGTGCCTAGTAACCAGCTGGGTACTCGATCAGCAGCAAGGCGGTCAAATGTTATTCTGGAGCAGAGGAGACCCCAAAGATAACCTGAGCACAGAACTCTGCTTGGAGTCTGTCTGGAGAAATCTTTTTTTCCTTCTGGTCCTTCTCTATGTGTATTACTGGTACCAAGTGTCCATTAGTTTTAGCAAAGCACAGCAAACATTTGTGTGGGTTTATTGGAAAAACCAGTCCTATCTCTAGTAAACTCATCTGGGACATGCCATCAGTATGGGATGGCCGTGAGGAAGCCATGACCTTGAGCAAATGCTGCTCCTCACTGGCTGGCTCTCAGCTCATGCCTGGACACAGCCTCATCGAGCAGGGGTGCCAATTGATAATGCATCCTTTTTTTTTTTTTTAAGTTTTTTTTGGTAGATAAGAGGTTATACAGATAATCTAGCCTGTGCCAGAAAGATTCAAGTGTGTGATCAGGTAGGAAGCCCCCCTCCCCAACCCCCAGTAAACTGCGAGGGGGGGGGGGGAAGCTAAGCAGTAATCCAGGTGGAGGCATGCTGTTGTGACTTACTAAGGTGAGTGCCCTTCTTCTGAGAGGCTCTGGGGAAGGACAGGCAGGAATGGATACACAACCTGCCTGGCTGTTAACTGTTCTCAGAGATGGAGCAGTGCAGTGTGGTAACGAGTCTGAAAGGACCTGAGCAGGCACTGTGAACACAGGAAGGATGCCATCTGTTGGCTCACGCCTGCAATCCCAGCAGCTGGGGGGGCCCAAGGCAAGAAGATCGGCGTGAGTTTGATGCCACCTTGACTATGTATTAAGTTCCTGGCCAGCCAGAGAGCTAAAGGATGAGAGATGACCCATTCCAAAAATCAAAAATAAGTGAACATTCAGAGGATGTTCTTCTGGTAAGCCGTGCTACAGCCCATGGGGCAGAGGATCTGACGAGCTCTTGATTTGGCCTGACAGAATCCCAGAAATGTTTTTCATTTTCTGCAAGCTTCTCTGTCTTCTTTCCCTCCCCCAACCTGAGCGATTCCCCTCCTTAGGAATAATTTTTTAAGCCAGTTCTGTGTTGAGCCTGCCTCTGACTACCTTCAATGAGCAGGTCATTCTCCACAGTTCCTCACACCATGCCCAGTTTCGCTTATTCTAAGGGCCTTTTGAACTTACAGGCTTCCAGTCTTAGGCAGCGTGGAAGGAAGATCAGATCTCCCTAAACGCTGCTAGCCGAGTAAGCACGTGAGGCTGTGGCCCAGAGTCCTCTGTAACAGACATTCCCAGCTACCTGGGTCATCTCCATTCTTCCTGACCTGCAGACCAGGATGGGGGACAAAGGGCCTCGGAGGAACTAAAGGCACCCAGGGCAACTGAAAGCTATAACCCACCCAATCGCATCCTGATGTATATATGGCTACTCTGCCAGGAAACAGGGTCCCTATTGAAGAACCCTTTGCTGGGCTCACCATCTCTTAGGGTAGGAAATCAGTATACACCAAGCTGCCACTGAACTGAAACACTAAATAAAAACTCCATCGTGTAAAGGTTTAAGAAGGCGACCTATCTGGACATGGCAGTGAAAACCTTTATTCCTAGTACTCGGAAGGCAGAGACATTGGGTGAATGGCCATTCCGAGTTCAACGCCATTCTAGTTCATGTAATGAGTTTCAAGCTAGCCAAGGCTACATAACATGACCTTGTGTTTAAAAACAAAATCCAAAACACAGAACCTTGGAGTGCTGCTTAGAAGTACTTTTACCCAGCAGCAGACCCTGCTGCTATGATGCTAGCCCGCCAGGCGGGATGTGCTCACTGGTACAACAGGAGTGACCAACCACTCAGACTGGATTTGAGGCCTGCCTCACGGGGGAAAATTCATAATGCAATCCTGGTCAAGAGCCCACGCTCAAGAAGTTACAGGACCTAGAGAACCCACTACGGTTGTGTTGCTAAGTGGACGTCTTGTCAAACCACCTTCTAAATGTTTACGTTTATACCCTTAGGCTAGGGCTGTTCTCAGCCTCGGTCAGAGAAGCTTCCTTTTGGGGTGGACAGGAGTTAATGCAGAGACTCAAAGCTGCTCAGAGTGCTGAGATAAGAGCTGAGAGCTGCTCACATAAGTGTCGGGTGGGGGATGGGGCGGGGAAAGCTGTAAGAGCCAGTGGGCGGGCTGGTGGGCGGGCCAGCGAGGGAGGAGCGCTATGGAGTGCACACGTCTGGACGCGATGTGGCCACTGCACTCAGGAGCTCACAGCACTGGTGCCACATTGCCTGTGTAAGGCCTGCACAAAATTGAGCCCCTCAGCATTCCAGCATAGAAGGCTGAGGGGCTCCTTGGGCAAGGCCCCACCAGTTGAGGAAGACATTAGCAGTTACTGGCTACTAAATGGAGGGAGAGTTGTTTAAATTCAGGGCTGTAGCCATGGGCAAGCAAGCTGTAGCCGGTTGCCTACGAAGCCCACATCCGAAGCCCACATCCGTATGCGAGCGACCTTAATCAAAGTCAGTGATATGACAGGAAAGTAAGTAAGGGTGGGGTCATGTTAGGAAGGGCGGTCCAGAGAACGGGAAAAGGACAGGAAACGGAGGAGGGGATGATCAAAATATACGTGTACGACACGTATTTTCAAATACTACGTTTTTAAGAGAGAAGTCTTGGGGCTAGAGAAAGGGCTCAGAGGTTAAGGGCACTGGCTGCTCTTCCAGAGGACCCTGGAACAATTCCCAGCGCCCACATGGCAGCTCACAACCCTCTGTAAATCCAGTGTCAGGATCTGACACCCTCACACAGACAATATACCAATGCACATAAATTTAAGAAGGAATGAAAAAAAAAAGTGAAGTCCTTTGAAACTATGGTTTCCCCTCTGAAAGCTCAGCTTTCCCATAAGCATGTCCATGCTGTGTGCTGGCGTGTCCAGCTTTCCCAGAAGCACATGTGTGTGGGTGTTCACATGTGCTGCTAAGACGTCTGGTGTTACTTACATTTCTTTTCAATGAACTGGTGTAGCAAGCAAGATTTGCCAGTTCCCGCATTTCCGATGACCAAGAATTTAAACAAGAAATCTGAAAGGCAAAGAATAAGAAATAACTTTAGCAGGGCAGTGGTAGCGCACCCCTTTAATCCCAGCACTCGGGAGGCAGAGACAGGTGGATTTCTGAGTTCGAGGCCAGCCTGGTCTACAGAGTGAGTTCCAGGACAGCCAGGGCTACACACAGAAACCCTGTCTCAGAAAACCAAAAAAAAAAAAAAAAAGAAAGAAAGAAAAGAAAAGAAAAGAAAAGAAAATTAACTGTGACAATGAATAAACTGGTCCCTGCTGGCCACTACAAACACGAATTCTCAGCTGCAAGCAAAATCAGCCTAGAGATGGAAGCCTGCTTCTCCCTTCTCTACACATTTGTGGGTGAGTTCCCAGACATGTGGCCCTGGGTCACTTCTCATTCTTGGCTGTAGTTCCTGGAAAGCTGCTGAGGTCAAGTTCAGGCTACATGTCTACTGTCTGACTCAGTGCAGACAGGGTCATTTAGTTTGGGATATTCCCTTTTAAAAAATATTACTTTATATTTAGTGGTCCATGTGTGTGCAGTACCTGCAGAAGTCAGAAGAGGGCACACAGTTCCTCCTGTTGTGGGGACCCCCAACCATAAAATTACTTTCATTGCTACTTCATAACTGTGATGTCTTAGTCAGGGTTTCTATTCCTGCACAAACATCATGACCAAGAAGCAAGTTGGGGAGGAAAGGGTTTATTGAGCTTACACTTTCACGATGCTGTTCATCACGAAAGGAAGTCAGGACAGGAACTCAAGCAGGTCAAGAAGCAGGAGCTGATGCAGAGGCCATGGAGGGATGTTCCTTACTGGCTTGCTTGCTTCCCCTGCTTGCTCAGCCTGCTTTCTTATAAAACCCAAGACTACCAGCCCACAGATGGTACCATTCACAAGGGGCCCTCCCCTTGATCACTAATTGAGAAAATGCCTCACAGCTGGATCTCATGGAGGCATTTCCTCAACGGAAACTCCTTTCTCTGTGATAACTCCAGCTTGTGTCAGGTTGACACACACACCAGCCAGGACATGTGATTGTTGCTACTGTGTGAAGAGTAATGTACATTTCTGATATGTGACCCCATGAAAATATCACTTGACCCCCAAAGGGGTAGAGACCCACAGGTTGAGAACCACTTCCCTGAGACATCTCCAGCTCCTGGGGTATCCCCCCAGCCCCCTTTTTAAAAAAAGATTTATTTATTTCATGTATGTGAGTACACTGTCACTGTTTTCAGACACACCAGAAGAGGGCATCAGATTCCATTACAGATGACTGTGAGCCACCATGTGGTTGCTGGGAATTGAACCCAGGATCTCTGGAAGAGCAGCCAGTGCTCTTAACCGCTGAGCCATCTCTCCAGCCCCTGAGGTATTCCTTTTACAGGACTGAAATAAAAGATTTCCAAGATGGAACTTGTTAATTAATATGACATAGCTTCAGAGAGTCAGGGTAGAAAACTTTCAGTGTAGCAGAGGCTGGCCTTGAACTCTTGATTCTCCTGCCTCTGTCTCCCAAGTGTACCATTACAACGGTGCCGACATCCCCAGAACTTCAACTGCTCCCTCTCTCCCTCCTTGCCTCTCTCTTTCCCTCTCTCTGTCCACCCATCCATTCCCCACTCCTCTAAGACAGGATTTCACTTCACTACGTAGCCCAGGCTGGCCTAAAACTCCCAATGATCTGCCTGCCTCCACCTCCCAAGTGCTGAGATTAGAGGCATGTTTGCTAGCTTGCTGTCTGTTTTTGATACAAAATCTTACTATGTAGTTCTCGCTGGCCTGGACCTTGCTCTGCAGAGCAGGTAGGCTTCAACTCAGAGCTCTGCCTGCCCATATGAGGCCTGGGATTAAAGGCACTTACCACCTCGCCCAAACAATCCTTCCCCTAGTAAGAACTCTAGTCCTGCATGGCTGGGAGCTGCACACACCATTGGCCCCTTGTTCCAGAAGTAACCCTATCTGCTGCAAGCCCCACCCTGCGCAGCACTGCTCTGTACTCCTCCCTCCAGACCACATCCTTTTCCAGATGGGACCATGTGCTGATTGCCCTGGCCACTCTTGCTCTCCCCCATTAAGCTGAGACAGCTGCTAGTTTTTGACATGGCCCTGCCACCAGTTCCTGGAACTATAACCATCACTCAGAAATGAACCCTAATTTGGTCTCCTATGATGTCCAAATGGTTGCAGAAAATCATGGGACAGTGCATTAGAATTGTGCTAGCATTTATTGCCAGCACCTCCAGCTTCTCACCGTATGTTTTTAAAGCATGACATGGAGACAGTTCTTTCTTCTTGAGTGATTCTCTTTCTCTTAATAATTATGCATAAGATGTATATTAAAATATCTTTTAATTAACTTCAATTCTTGTTCAAAAACAAGATATAATAAGGGCTGAAGACATGACTCATTGGTTAAGAGCACTGGCTGCCTTTGCAGAGGACCTAGGTTTGTTTCCCAGCATGCACATGGCAGTTCATAGCCATCCATAACTCCAGTTCCAAGGGATCCAGCATCCTCCTCTGGCCTCTGAGGCATCAGGTGCATACACAGTGTGCACTTACATACACACAGGCAAAACACACACACAAAATAAAAACAATTAAGCTTAGTGTGTCCCTACAGGGTATCCATACAGTGTGTCCATGCAGTGTGTCTATACAGTGTGTCCATGCAGTGTGTCTATACAATATGTCCATACAGTGTATCTATAGTGTGTTTGTACAATGTATCCATGCAGTGTGTCTATACAATGTGTCCATGCAGTGTGTCCATGCAGTGTGTCCACACAATATGTCTATATATGATGTGCCCATACAATGTGTCCATACAATGGAATGGAACTTAGCCTTAAGAAGGAAAGCATTTCTAATACTTGCTATACCAGATGACCTTTAAGGACATCAGTGACATAAACCTGTCATACAATGACAAATATTGATGATTCCATTTACATGAGGCCCTTACAGTAGACAGAAAGTGGAGTGAGGATTGCCGGACCTAGAAGGGGTAGAAATGAGAACTTCATTTCATGGCACGAGCATCAGTTTGGAAACCTAAGAGTTCTAGAGATGCGTGGTGGTCACCACTGTAGTAAGAAGTGTGACTGTACTTTACCACCACTGAAATGTATATACAAAACTTCAGTCTTTCTATTATGCATATGAAATACGTGATAGGTACTAATGCAGATAAGCTTGTACCGTGACACACTTCTGAAGGTCAAAGGACCATCTTGGGCGCTGGCTCTTCCATTTTATTTTGTTTGAGACAGGGTTTTTTAATCTAACACAGCATGTGCCAGACAAGCTGGCTTGAGAGCCGGTGATTCTCCCTCCTATCTCCACCTCCCATCTCCATGTAGGAATACCAGGATCCAGAGGTGTTACACTACTACACTCAGCTTTTACATGGGTTGGGAGGGATCACACTCAGGTTCTTCTGGAGGCAGGGCTGGGGAGAAGGGGGGAGGAGAGAGCATGTATCTCCACCCACAGGAAAACCAAGGAAAGCCAAGCCCTAACCATTCTCACCAAACAGCATTCACCCCAAGAACCCGAAGGTGGGTGGTTACAATTGCCAGGCTAAGGGAACTGGAGTGGCTCAACCTTGTTCAGTAGTCTCTTCTGTTAGGAAATAAAGTTATATAAAATGGAAAGAGAACATTAAAAAGAATTAAATGTTGAGGCTCTTGTTGCCTTGAGTGGGGCGGGAGAAGGAACAGAGGCTGGCAACAGACAGGAAGGGGGAGCAGAGTCACTGTGACACTGAAGACTGCTCACAGGACACAGTCCCAGGCTCTGAACCTTGGACTCACGGAGCTGAGCATGGACTTTGGTTCAGATTTGCTGAACTATCTTCCATAAACTGACTGTACCATTCATTGCCACGCCTGGCCAGACAGTGACATATCAGCATGCCGTGATGGAGAACGACGGGAAGATACATGATCTCTATGCAAAAACACGGAAGCTCAGAGAGGGAAGAGATTATAAACAGAAAGTATTTGGTTTGAAATCACTTTGGCCAGATATCCAAGAATGGAAGAGTGTTTCGGAAATCAGGAGTAACGGTGCCTGGCTGGAACAGTGCAGGGGTGGCCAGGGGTGGGGGTCGGGGGGAGAGGTCCGGAGTACTCGGATAACCGGAAAATCCCACTCACTCCTCTCAGGAGGATGGGAACAGTCCCCTTGGAAAGCGCATTATGAGCCTGTACTGTAATTATTCTAGACAATAAAGCCTGAGTCAGGAAGTCAACAATAAAAACCCCAGAAAGCAATGCAGATTGCTTCAGAAGGACACCCTTACTAGAGACACAGAGATCCCCCCACCCCAGCCCTCTGAAGATAGGTTTACAACCAAAAACTACAAAACCCCTCCTGAGGACATTATGAGTGACACAAGAAGACCATTTGTGTGAGGTCCCTGGAGCTCATACAGAGAACGGGGGCACTGGGGTGGGGCTATACCTCAGTGCCTCATTGCGTGCAGGACCTGCCTCCAGGACCTGCCAACCAGCAGCCTGGTAAGGGGCCATCAGGACAGCAAATAACATGACAACGCAGTGAAAATGAAGGAACAGGAGGCTTGAGAGAACAGGTAGAATAGTCTAGATGGCCTAGGAAGCAAAATGGTAACCATTAAATGTAAGTTCTCACAGAGCCTGGTGCTCCAGGCTTTCTACCCAGCTACTTGAGAGGATGAGGCAAGAGAATCACAAGTTCAAATCCAGCCTGGAGAACTTTGTTTCATAACAAAAAGTGAGAGAAGAGGGCTGGGCATGTATTGCGTGCCTGCCGTGTACAGGGGTCTGGGTTTGGTTCCCAGTGTTGAAAAAAAAACCAAAAAAACCCAAAACCAATACTCAATGCAGATTGAGGAACAAACATGGTAAAGAGAAAATGAGAGGAGCAGAAACTGTACAAAAATTACCAGCAGGCAACAGAGTGAGACACACACACACACACACACACACATACACACACACACACACACACACACACACACACACACAGGGTGATCCCGAAAGATGAGGAAGACCGAGGGAAACCTAATATCTGTAAAGGAGTGGTCAACACCAAAAGGCACAGTGATTGGGGGCTTTATTTATTTATTTTTTTTTGATTGGATATTTATTTACATTTCAAATGTTTTCCCCTTTCCAGGTCTCCCCTTCAGACACCCGGCTGGGGGCTTTATAGCACTAACATTAAAGGAATCAGCAGGTGTGATAATTCACACCTGGGCTCCCAGTACATGGGAGGCAGAGGCAAGAAGGTCACTAAGAGTTCAAGACTAGCCTGGGCTACAGTGTGAGACCCTGCTTCAAAATGAGATGGCTCAGCAGAGAAAGGTGCTCCTAAGCCTGCTGAGTCCAATCCCCGGAGCCCAGGCAAAGGAAGCACATCATGTGCCCCTCCCCCATGCACACACACATAAGCTAATAAATAAGACAGCAACAACAACCAAAGAAATTGTCAGGATGCACATAGCTGAACCTCAGAGAGGAATTGTGTGCACACAAAGCTGAATACGAAGTGGGCAGTGAGTGTGCTGTGGTCTGCAGGAAGGAAGACTCCCTCAGGTATGTGGGAATATCCCAGCTGCAAGGGCAGATCATAAGGAAGGTAACAAGCTTCCGGGGGATCCGATGCCCTCTTCTGACTCTACGGGCACTGCACACATGTGCTGCACAGATGGATCTGCAGGCAAGGGACTCAGATCCATCAAAGGTAGCAGGGGAGGTAGGTACACAGGAAGGCAAGGGTTCTACCATTTACTTTATCTAGTAAGATGGCAACGGCCAGTAATGGCACCGTGCAGCAGATGACAGTGACACTGTGCAGCATATGATGCTGAGCCCCAAGCAATCACCAAGAAGCTGTAGAGAGAATGTGGGACAGCAGTCAGCACTTGGAGGTGGATGCAGCAGAATCAGGAATTGAAGGTCGTTTTGGCTATTGAAGGATTTAGAAGCTAACCAGGGATCTGTGAGACCCCAACCCAACAACAGCAGCACATGAAATAGCATCCCCCACCCACCCACCCACCGGCCAATCAACAGAAAGGAGGCAGAGGGTGGAGAGTTAGCTAAGGTGGCAAGGGGCTGTGGAAGGAACAGCACAGGGGTTCTGAGCTGGGAAATTTATGAATTTTTATTTCATGGCTGGAGAGAGTGTGTGGGTGAGAGAGATCAAGCTCTCAGAGAGAGAGAGAGAGAGAGAGAGAGAGAGAGAGAGAGAGACCAAGCTCTCTGTTTCTTCCCAAATCATGGTGGAATGAACTTCCATTCTTAGGTTATTTCTTTCCAGGATCCTCTTGAAAACCCCATGGTTCTTACACTCACAGGAAATGGTTTCTTCAGGGAGGAATTAGCTTGAAGGCAGGGAAGAGTCTGTATCCCAAAATAGGAATGCTGAAATGGGACACTATGCCGGTGTACTTTCAACTTTCCATATGATAAATGTCAGATGGGATGATGGGAGAGCTAGCAAGCAATCAGCAGCACCTTCCACAGCCACCCTTCCACAGAGGCATTACAGAGCAGAAAAAGTCACAGCAGCCAGAGGACATGACACTCAGTGCCCTACCTCCTCTCCAGACCCCAGCAGACCCACAGCAGGACCGTGAGCCAAGGCACAGAACAAAGTATGCAGAAGGGGACAAGTCAAAATGACAAAACAGTGTTGCACACTGTGCTCGGCAGCCAGTGCCCATGACCTCAGGCTTGGTTGGCCAACAGTGCCTCTGCTTGTGTGGCTCTGCCAGCTTTAGCACTGGTCCTGGTCTCAGACTTGGATCATGGCCCCACTCTGTATCTTGGGATCCTGCTATTTTCTTTTTCTGAGCTCATTGTGGAACTGGCTGTTAAGATAAAACTGATCTGTAACTGGATGTCCAACCCACAAGATGAGAGACTGCCACAATGTGTGTGTGTGTGTGTGTGTGTGTGTGTATGTGTATGTGTGTGTGTGTGTTTACCACCTGCAGTCTGCCAGCACTAGACTTCAGGAGACACCAACCTGGTCCTCCCAAGAATGCTGCCCACTTCTCCAAGGAGAAATCAGTAAGGAAACAGAACATGGTGGCCCCTCCCAGGACACCTACCCTCACATGCTTCCATCCTCACAGCAGAGAGCTTTAGCACGTTCTAAAATGCCTTCTTAGTTTTCCCTTCATGGTGCCACTTTGAGGTTGAGATTTCCTCAGGTCATAGAGGGATGGAGGCTCTTGAACTGCACACCCTCCAGGGTCCCTCTTCCTGGCTTTGAGATAGGTAGAATGGAAGATTTGGGGCTTCCTTGCTTTCATGCTTAGAGTTTGTGATGTGAAGACCAATGAAAGGGATGTCAAAGGATGCAAGAAGAATCTATTTTGAGATACTGAATGGCAGATTCAGCTGGAAAATCCTGTGAGCCAACAAGGTTGAGGCCACGGGAAGCATCCCTCACATGGGTTGACCATGAAAGGCCCCTGGTGAAGTCTGTTCCCTTGAGGTGGAGCAGAATCCTGACCATGTCCCCCTACAAAGCTCACCATCCTAGAGATGCAGATCTGGTACAAGATTGGGCCAGGATGTTGCAAAGCACGTGTCCTAGCAATAGAGAAGCAGAGGCAGTAAATGCAGACACTGGAGTGTGTGTGTGTGGGGGGGGGGTATCCGGGAACAGCGAAGTCCTTGGCTTATCGAAGAGACAGGAACCTTTACCTCAGGATGGATGTAGTCAGTGATGGGAACTGGGCAGAGGCGCCCAGGGTAAAGCCAGGGAATTGAATACCTGAAGCAGAAGAGAAGGTGGCCAGAAGTGACCCTGCAGAGCCATGAGGCTGAGGTATGGGTCAGTCCTCTGTACAGATGCATCAGGCACCAGGTCAGTCAGGAACTGAGGACAAAGCAAGATGGCCAGCAGGTGACCCTGATGACGGCTAGCCCAAATGTCTATGGATGACAACAACCTAAAGAGCTGGCAGGGCTCAGCATGAAGGGCATGTGTATTTCAGAAAACGCAGAGTCTGGTGCCCTCCTGAGGGAAAGGCAGCCCAGAATGAGAGGTCAGCACCAGTGCAGGACACAGTGAGCTAAAGATAAAGATGCCCGATTAGGACAGACACCCTTAATCAGGAACAAATTTTAAGTGTATTAAAGAGTAGACTGTTGAAGTTGATTAAGTTAATAGAAGGGTGAAGCCTGGCAAACTCTAAAGGAAACAAGGGCAAATAGTCTGTCAAGATGATTTTCAGAATATTTAATTTAAAGGAGATACAGGAGAGAAAGAGGGAGAGACCCCACCTAGTGTCAACAGCTAACTTGACAGGGTCTTTCTATGCAGCCTAGGCTTCTGCCTCTGCCTCCCAAGTACTGGGATCACAGGTGTGGGTGACCCCACATAGTGTCAACAGCTATCTTGATTGGTGGCTGAGTCAATGGGCTCTCCTGATGTGCCTTGACATACTGGAAGGCCAGAGGTAAGTGTGCTAGACAGAGAACAGTCAGCTGGCTCTCAGCTCTTCCTTTATGGGGAGCTGGCTCACGGGGTGTCAGTTTTGACCCACTGAGGCAGGGACTTGAGGGCTCATCGTCTTTGAAAGTCTGACCTCCTATTGTGATGAGGCACATACAGAAAGCATGGGTCTTCCAAACAGTATATGGTACAGATGGACAGTGTCCATGCTCTAGAGGCCTCCTAGGTCTGAGGTACCACTGTGCATGCCCACCTTCTAGCCTAGTTAGCCCTGGACCCACAGACAGAGTTTGCTTCATGTGGCTCACATTAAGTCAACAGAATCTGGTCACATTGGTAGGGGTGATGAAGGCTAGCCTCTTCGTCGTTTTCAGATGCATGTGGGATCTAGGCACACCTCATAGTGGGTCTGAGTTCTTCTGGGCATCAGAACACTGGGCATGAAGTATAAGACTTCACTCCCATCCGCAGATAAGACTAACCAGTGACTAAGGCACATGACTGCTTCTT
>JADRCH010000135.1:4906955-4923987 GCA_019843965.1 Rhynchomys soricoides
CTTCCACCAAACCCACAGAGCTTCTCTTTCACAGAAGAAAGAAAACCAGCCCCAACACAAGGAGCTTAAAGGTTAGGCAAACATTCCTCTGCCAGCCAACAGGCAAATGTCCGGAAGGAGAGGACCTGGTTGTTTTAATTTGGGGAACAATACTTTGTAAACATAGCCAATGATAAGGGAATGTGACAGCTTTTGTCTTGGATTTGGATGAGTTTTCTTTTATGGTGGCAGCCTTGGGGACCACTTGTGCCACTTTCTAAAGATAAACTTCCACTTATTTATAATATATAATTAATATATAATGTATAATTAATATATAATGTATAATATACAATATATAATACAATATATAATATATAATGTATTATATATACACATATGTTCCCTCCATTGAAAGACTTAGTTAAAAAGTAAAACTCTGGAAATGGGAACACACGTTTATAATCCTAGCACTTGGACAGCAGAGGCAGGGGTATTGCCATACATGTGAGGCCAACCTGGGCTACATGGTGAATTCTAAGCCATCCAGAACTATAGGGAAAGAACCTGTCTCAAAACAAACAAACAAACAAAAAAAAGGCACATTTGGAAAATACCTTGAAATAAGGGAAAATGTAAACATACACAGAGCTGCAGAGATAGCTCAGCGATTAAGAGCACTGACTGCTCTTCCTGAGGACCTGGGTTCAATTCCAGGTACCCACATGGCTGCTCACAACTGTCTGTAACTCCAAGATCACCCTCAAACAAGCATACAAGCAGGCAAAACACCAATGCACATAAAATAAAAAATAAACAGACACACACATTTTGTGTGTGGCTCCTGGTGTCTTGCACATGCAAGATAAGCTCTCTGCCACTGAGTTTTATCTCCAGCCCTTGAAATAACAGTCACAGCTTCATGATCAGAGTTTAATCAGTGGGCTATGGTGAGCAAACCCTAATTAACTGCATCTGAGGTGAAGCGGGGGGGGGGGGGGGGGGATGCAGCGATGGCTGTCTTATACCTACCATTCCCTGAGAGAACCAAAGGACAAAGCTGCCTCCCATGCTGTCCCCCTCCTGCCTTACTTGGCCACGACCCACAGAGCTTTCTCTGAGGACTCTACCCCCAGGAACTCCTTACCCGACTCAAAGAACAAGTTGACAACCAGCTACAGCGTGTATTTTGCTGGAGGCATTTCTTACTGTGGCTTTTGGCAGAAGAACCACATCACACAGAAGCACATGTAGGCCACCCGCAGCCCTGACAAAGCCAGGCACACCCTGGATAGTGCCTTAAGCTTACAGGGACAGGTATTATGCCTCATTGCCACGGAAGAGGCGAGGCTGGTGCCAGGAGACAGTGGACCAGGCTGCTGTGTGCCTCATGATGCCCTTCCCAGGGTCCCACCCTCTCAAAGTTCAAACCTCCAAAGTTCTTCAACTGTGTCCTTACCCTTCTCAAGGTAAGATGCCCAGTTGCCCAAACCACGCTCCCAGACCTGAACCCCAGGTCTGCCTGTCCACCTGCCCCTCTCTGACCCATCTAGGTCAGTTCTTTCTCACACAACCATGCGAAATCCTTCAGAACTGCTGCCTGGTTTTTAATTGTTCATCCGTTAAGGTCACAGCTGAATTAAAAATCTACTCCTCGCTGGACTACAAACTCTTGGGGAAGTTTCCATGCCACTCTTACAATGAGTAGAGAGCTTTCCTGGCCAGACCCTGGCCCCACCCAGTGGCAGGAAGGAAACAGGGGACAAATTTTGCGGATAACCTGATAGATCACCATGCTTTACTGTGGGAGTCCCTTCCTGGGACCAGCACAGACCAAGTCAAAGTTTCAAGTCTCAGGGACTGGCAGGCATGGGCCAACCATGCATAGTAGTGGTTGTTTATTCTTACCTCATTTGGGGGAGAGGGAGCACCCAGCACGTGCACTGAGAATGGCTGGGTGCTGCAGGAGGAAAAAAAAAAAAGATGAAAAAAAACCCACGGCTCCAAGTCCAAAGCCTCTGGTCATAATGAGGAAATGTATTTATAAATCGCTATAATGCTTTAATCCCAGCACTCAGGAGGCAGAGGTAGGCAGATTTCTGAGTTCGAGGCCAGCCTGGTCTACAGAGTGAGTTCCAGGACAGCCAGGGCTACACAGAGAAACCCTGTCTCAAAAAAACCAAAAATAAAAATAAAAGAAATTGAAAAAAAAATCGCTATAAGGCAACCATATGCTGGAGGGAGGGACGGCGAGGCCAGGGGTCTCCAGAAAAAGAGATGCTTTCATCTACTTAAAACTCATTATAATCTCAATACAAAGAAAGGAATTCCAAACCTGGAGAAGCCCACAGCCATGCCCCCAGAGATATTGAACGCAGGCGTGGCCCTGAGCCTTCATCCCTGCGGTTGGTGCTGCAGTGGGGAGGGGGAGAATCAACGACAAATTGGCTCCTCCAATCCTGAGCTATTGAAATAATCCAAGGAGGAAAATGTGGGGTGAAACCAGGGTCAAAGCAGGAGGGAACTTGGTAAAACCACAGCAGCTCTGCACAGCTGGGGCACCTGCTGGGCAGAGAGTCCAGCCCAGCGCCTGACACCCCTAGAGCCTCAAGATTCCAGCCCAGCCTGAAACACCCAGACATTCTCAAGTTCCAGCTCGACCTTGACACCCCAAGAATCTCAGGATCCCAGCCGCTGCCACTTCAGGATTCTCAGTATCTCCACCTGGCCCCTAACACCTAGATTCTCAGGATCCCAGCTGCTGACATTACTAGGATCCCAACCGAAGCCTAAACAACCCAAGATTCTCAATACCTCCACCTGGCCCCCGACACCGTGAGGTTTGCAAGATGTCTCCATATTCTAGACACCGGTTCTGGAGACCCTGACCCCAGTCCCCAACATTCCGGGACCCCAAGGCCTGCCGCTTTACACATGTATGCAAACCCGCGCGTCTTACCGTAAGTCTCAGACATGGCGGTCTGCGCCATCCTGCCGCCACAGCTCCGTGGGGTCCGTCCTCCAGTCTCCGCAGAACGAGAGGAAACGAGCGTGGAGAGCCGGGCACGGGCCCACGGCGAGCCGGCCACCGGCTGCGGCCCAGCGGGACTCGGCTCCGCGCCTGCGCACCGCCGCCCAGCGAAGGAGCCCGGCAGAGGGGGGAGGGGCGGGGTCGCAGGAGGAAGGAGGAGCGGGACTGGGGAAGGGGAGGAGGCAGGGCAAGAGAAATGGTTAGAGGCTCCTACTTGGAGGAGGAGGCGAAAGCAAGGGAAGGGAGGGGACCAGGAAGGAGGGAGGGCGGGGCTCGGGGGGGGGGGCGCCTGCGCCGGGTAGGTCATCCCAGATTGGCTTAGCAGTACAAGCTCAGTCTTCCTTAAGTGTGACCTACCAGGCTAAGGTGGCAGGAGGCCGCCCGAGGGCTTGTTTTGACAGAAAGGGGGTTCACTAGCAGAAAGCCAAGCTCAAGCCCCGGCAGGTATGCTTGGTCACCAGAACTCTTCTGCTCACCACTTTAGTGGACAGTGCAGTGTTACTTGGCCTTAACTGCAGGCTAATTTCGAAGGCGTGTTCGGTTTATGAAACAATACAGGTCAGAACCTACTTACTCCTTCTTCCAAGGGAAAGGGTCGGGACATTTATTGAAAGGCAAATTGGGGTCGGGAATTTGGCCCACCTGAGCAAACCAGGGCCTAAGATCCTGCCTTCTTCACAGCAGGAGAGGCCTGGTCTGTGGAAATGGTACTGTGCACCTTTTACCCTAGGCTGTCCGGCTCTACTATGGGCCGACATCACTCCTGCCTCACTGCTCCTTGCCCCTATATTTCATTATCGTGTTTTGTGACAGAAAATTAAGGAGTCTTGTGAAGTCTCTTGCTGGCCCAGCATGCAAAGTTTGCTGTTGAGATTGCCTGGCGCGGTGTCTGTCCCTTGCCTCCAATCCAGTATTCGGGAGGCATAGGCAGGATTGTTTGAAGTTGAAGGCCTACCTGGGCTACACAGCAAGGAGAAAAAACAAAGCTAATAGAGACACAACTCAAAAAAAAAAAGTAAATACATTTTAAAATAACGAGTGCCTGCATAATTCATTTAATATAGAGATATTTCATATAAGAATGTTAAAAAAGCCGGGCAGTGGTGGCACACGCCTTTAATCCCAGCACTCGGGAAGGCAGAGGCAGGCGGATTTCTGAGTTCAAGGCTAGCCTGGTCTACAGAGTGAGTTCCAGGACAGTCAGGGCTACACAGAGAAACACTGTCTCTAAAAACAAAACAAAACCAAAAACCAAAACCAAAACAAAACCTAGGGAGATGACTCATTTGGTAAAGTGCTTGCCACAAAAAGAATGACAATCTAAGCAGATTCTCAGCACCAGTGTAAAAAGCTGGGTGCTATAATGTGCACCTGTAACCCTAACACCGCTGCAGTGTGCACCTGTAACCCTAGTATTGGGAAGAAAGTGACGGGGACTCATGTGAACTTGTGGTCAGCTATTGCAGAATCAGTAATCTCCAGATTTAGAGAGAAGCTGTCTCAGAAAAGAAGGTAGTGCTAGCCGGGCAGTGGTGGAGCACGCCTTTAATCCCAGCACTTGGGAGGCAGAGGCAGGCAGATTTCTGAGTTCGAGGCCAGCCTGGTCTACAGAGTGAGTTCCAGGACAGCCAGGGTTACCCAGAGAAACCCTGTTTTGAAAAACCACAGCCAAAACAAAACAAAAAAACAAAAAGGAGGTAGTGCTAGAGCTACTCAGTATCAACATCCAGCCTCGACACACGTGCACAGATGTGCATGTGCACCTGTACATCCATACATTGTATGTACACACACACAACCTGGACTGGCAGTAAGTAAAGGTACTCGCTGCTAAGCCAGATGACTCGGAACCCACGTGATAGAAGGTTTGTCCTCTGACCCCAACACTCACTCCTGCACACACAAAATAAGTAGTAATCACTTGTGATGCATGTTCATATTCAATAAATAGATGTAAAAACTTAAAGCAAAATAAAAACCAAAACCATACATATGCTATTGTTAAGACACTGGAAGCTGTCTCTCTCTCTCTCTCTCTCTCTCTCTCATTTTTAAGGGGACAGCGTCTCAAGGACTCAGGCTGGTCTCCAACTTGCTATGACACTAAGGCTGACCTTCTGACTTCCTGCTTATGCCTGAATGCTGAGATCAAAGCTTTGCATCACCATGTCAAGTTTATGCAGCTCTGTGGTCTGAATTTAGGTTTCATGTACGCTCACTTTACTAGCTGAGTCCCATCTTCAGCCAGGACTCCTCTTTTGAGAGCACCCCCTCACAAAATTGTGGTGGTTTGAATAAACATGGCCCTCATAGACTCATGTGTTTGAGTGTTTGGTCCATAGGGAATGGCACTATTAAGAGGTGTGGCCTTGTTGTAGTGGGTGTGGCCTTGTTGGAGGAAGTGTGTCACTTTGGGGGTGGGCTTTGAGCTCTCCTATGCTCAAGCTCTGTGTAGCACAGTCTCTCTTCTTGTAGATCAGGATGTAGAATTCTCACCTCCTCCAGCACCACATCTGCCTGCATGCCACCAAGCTTCTTGCCATAATGATAATGGACTGAACCTCTGAAACTGTAAGCCAGCCTGTGGAGAGCCTTTTGGGGCCGCTTGGCAAACTTGGCAAGAATCTGATATTTTGGCCAAGGACAGAGAAACAGGCTTCAGGCAGGAATCTAGTCTTAGGCTAGAATGGGGAAGTAAGTTCAGGTAGGAATCTTAATCTTAGGGCAGAACAAAGAAGTAGGCTTCAGGCATGAATGTGACTTTGGGATAGGTCAGCCTTTAGAAACAGTGATTGCGGGAATGGTCACAGGACTTTGTTTACTGCATTGTTTGTTCCTCAACCCAGAACTGACCTTGTTGTGTGCATGTAATTAAAATGCTATAAAAGCGGATGGGGGGGGGGAGTAAACCCGCCTTCAGTCTCAGCATTGACTGAGGCCATGCTGCAGTGTTGTCTAATCGTCTCTTTCTTTTCAATCCTTGCTCCTATGCTGGAGAACCTGTTGACTGACTGAGCGGGCTGGTCATCAGCCCCAACTAAATGTTGTCTTTTATAAATGGTCATGGTGTCCCTTCATAGAAATAGAAACCCTAACTAAGACACTATGATCTTTCTCTTTGTCTTTCTCCTGTGATTAAATCTTTATTAAAACTTTAGGAGAGCTGAAGAGATGGCTTAGCTATCAAGAACACTGGTTACTCTTCCAGAGGATGCAATTCAATCCCCAGCATCCACACAACATCTAACAGCCTTCTGTAACTCCAGTCCCAGGGGAACCCAACTTCCTCTTCCTCTTCTGGCCTCCATGGGTGCAATAGGCACACAGGTGCGCTCAGCTGAAGCAGGCTCCTGAGTGGACGCAGTAAAGAATGCCAGGTCTGATTCTAGCACTCGGGAGGTCAAGCAGGAAGATGGGTTCAAAGTCCTCCTCAGCTACATTGTCGGGTGGAGGCCAGCTTTGGCTACATGAGATCCTAACTCGAAAGAAAGAAAGGAGACAGAGGTTGTTAAGTAGAGAAAGACATGGTATGTGCTTTACTTTCAAATATGAATGATGTTTAAAAAAACTTCAGAGTCTTAGCAGTATCTATGCATGTGTGCTTGTGGCTTTTAGAGTTGTGTTGCTCAAAAGACATAATGTGCAACTAGGGTCAAAAGATAAGGAAGGTTTAAAGATCAGGTAAAAACAAGCCAGCTGATTTAGCGGTTTGCTGAGAGGATTTCCTTTGCCCACTGAGTGGAAAGGTGGCTTAGGAGCCACGTTGTTCTCCCGTAGTGATAAGAGAGCCCTGATAGGTTAAGTTCAAAGGTCACTTCTGGCCCTTCACGAACAGGATTCACTCTCTGTAGGCAATCTTGTTAGTTGTGTTGAAGTTTCTTGACTCTGGGCCTACAGGAAATGTAATCAGATTATAAGGTGAGGCGTTACCTCCCTGCCCACATCCCCTGAACTTTGCTGTTTTCCTCTCCTGCTTCTAAAAAGCAATGGCTTAGCCATGTCTGGTGATGTATATCTCTAACCCCAGCACTGGGGAGGCCCAGGCAGGACTACTGCAGTTCCAGAACAGCCTGAGCTACAGGGTAATATGCTATTTCAAAGAATCAAAACAACGGTAACAATGAAAGAGTTTATGTTCTTTCTTTTCTTCTTCAAAGCAGAAAATGTCTCATGCAGCCCAGGCTGGCCTCAAATTCAGTGACTTTGAACTTCTGATTTGCCTGCTTTTACCTCCCAAGTGCTGTGGTCACAGGCCCACACCTGCTAGTGCTGGGGACAAAACACAGGGCCCTGTGCATGTTAGCCAAGTCTCTGCCGACTGAGCCACACCCCAGCATTTCTTTCATTGACCAAACAGTATTCAAAATGTCATATGCATGTCCTCAGATAGTCTGGCCTGGCCTCTGACTTGCCATGTAGCTGAGGGCGATGTTAAACTCTTGATCCTTAGGATTCCATCCCCTAACTCCTGGGATTGTAGGCATTCTCCATCATCTAGCTGTACTGGCTGGGTTTGTGTCAACTTGACACAGGCTGGAGTTATCACAGAGAAAGGAGCCTCGCTTGAGGAAATGCTTCCATGAGATCCAGCTGTAAGGCATTTTCTCAATTAGTGATCAAGGGGAGGGCCCCTTGTGGATGGTGCCATCCCTGGGCTGGTGGTCCTGGGTTCCATAAGAGAGCAAGCTGAGCAAGCCAGGGGAAGCAAGCCAGTAAGCAGCATTCCTCCATGGCCTCTGTATCAGCTCCTGCCTCTAAGTTCCTGCCCTGTGTGAGTTCCGGTCCTGACTTCCTTTTGTGATGAACAGCAATGTGGAAGTGTAAGCTGAATAAACCCTTTCCTCCCCAGCTTGCTTCTTGGTCATGATGTTTTGTGCAGGAATAGAAACCCTGACTAGGACACTAGCTTAGACACTTCTTTTAAGTAGTTTTTGCAATAAGAAAAAGAAACTGCTGGGCAGTGGAGGCACGCGCCTTTAATCCCAGCACTCGGGAGGCAGAGGCAGGTGGATTTCTGAGTTCGAGGCCAGCCTGGTCTACAGAGTGAGTTCCAGGACAGCCAGGGATACACAGAGAAACCCTGTCTCAAAAAACCAAAAAAAAAAAAAAAAAAGAAATGAGTTACCTCTCTCAGCTTTCTATGATTTCATCCTTCTGGGTTTGAGCAACTTGAGCTTGATGTGCTATCGAGTGTGTCTCTCCGTGGTACTTGTCCTTGAGTTTATTAGGGCTTCTTTGTTCTGAGTTTGGAGGTTTTAATTGGACTTGGAATGTTTTCAACCATTGTCTTTTCAGCTGTTTCCCCCTCCTTGTCCTTTGAGGTTTGTCAGGATGCCTGCATTTACCTTTCTCCCTAATCCTCTGCCGTTGGATCTTCTACACGTCCTTGTTTCTGTCTTTAACTTCAGGAATCTTTCAGTGGTCTCTGCTGTGGGCTCCATGGGTACATTGCCTGCCCCACCCACCTCAGGCCCCACACCGTGCTCTCTGCTCTCATTCTCCGGAGACTGTGAGCTCTGTGAATGCACCTTAGTTCCCGTCTCTGCTCCAGCCTCTTTGTGTGTGTGTGTGTGTGTGTGTGTGTGTGTGTGTGTGTGTAGATGTGCATGAAATTCTGTTCATGTGTTTGTGGAGACCAGAGAGGAATTTCAGATTTTATATTTTATTTCTTAGGCCTTTTTTCCTGGTCTTCAACTTGCCCACTGAGCCAGACAGCTAGTCAGTGAGCCCCACAGAGACGTACACAACAAATCGGTCTGTCTTCTTCCCAACATTACAGTTACAAGTATGCGCCAGCAAGCATGCGTGCATTTGGTTGTTTATGTGGGTTCTGGGATTCACACTAAAATCTTTGTACCTCGAAGGCAAGCACTCTGCTGCCTGAGCCTTCTCCTCAGCCCAGACTGGAGTTAGTCTTGCTTTCCACTGAGTGCTGTCATGTGAGTGATTTGTGAGGTCATTTCTGGTGGCTGACTTTTCTCTTCCTCATAGGCAGTGTTTGCCCATTTCACATCCTGAGTGATTTGTCATTGACTGTCAGACACGGGGATGTTTACTTACAGATGACTCGATGTGCTCGAGCCTTCTTCTGACATGCAGATAAATCACTTAGAAGGAACTTAATCCCCTGCCACATCCTGAGAGCATTCTGTTCAACACAGTATATTTGAATTATGAGATATTTTATTTTAAATAGTAGGACTAGGAACTTCTTCCTTTGGTACTGGGGATTGAATAGCAGCCAGGTACTCTAACACTGAGCTAAACTCACGGCTTTTTATTTTTTAAATTAAGGTAGTGTGTGTATATGTGTGTGTGTGTGTGTGTGTGTGTGTGTGTATGTGTGATTGGAGACAGGGTCTCACTATGTAGCCCAGGCTGGCCTTGAAGTCTTGGCCCTTCAGCCTCTGTCTCTTGAGTTTTGGGGTGGTATAACATGGTGCTGGGCCCCTTTCTCTCTCTCTCTCTCTCTCTCTCTCTCTCTCTCTCTCTCTCTCTCACACACACACACACACACACACACACACACACACACGGTCTTGTTGTAAATAGCTGGGGTGGTGGGATTCTCTGGCTTTGGCTCTTGTTCCCCTCAGCAATTGAGCCTGTTATGTTCTCCCATTCCTGTTCCTTTTTTGGGCCCAGCCAGTAGCCGACACCACATTCCCCCACCAGCCTGGTGAAGCGCACAACACATCCTTTGCTGGGTGCTGGAGTTGAACTTAGGCTTCATGACAGCAGAGAGTTCTAGCCAGAGTCGCTGACATCTCCTCCTTTGCTGAGCATGTGTGGACCGGCTGCCGGCTGACGTGCACGGTGAAGCACCAATGCTGCTCTTCAATGCTGGTTGCTCTAACTGCCCTCACAGAGCTCCACCACTTCAGACGCATGCCATGTCGTTACCATCTGGAGGCTCGGACACTGAGGTCAGGTATCACATGTAGTCAGAGCTCTAGTGTAGTCAGAGCTCTGTCCTCCCCTGGTTTCTGAGGTGTTACTGTTATGTGTGAGGCCCCCACATGGCTGTAATTGTTCCCATCTTTCTGTGACATTCTTCCTGTGTACATGTGAGTCGGTGTGCCCTTGTGAGTGTGTGTGTTCCTTTGTGCTCAGATGCACTTGTGTGGGGGCCAGGGGACAACTTTGGTTGTCATTCCTCAAGGGTTGCTGATTGTTTGGTGGCGATAGGGTCTCACTATGTAGCCTTGGCTGTCCTGGAACTAGGTAGACCAGGCTGGCCTTTATCCCATAGAGATCCTCCTACCTCTGAGTGCTATGACTAAAGATGCTGTGCCACCACACCCAATTGTTTCAAGTTATGTTATTTATTTGTGTGCATGAGTGTGTATCCGCGTGGGTGCCACATGCTATGATGCTCATGTGGAGATCAGAGGACAGTTTGCAGGAAGTCAGTTTTCTCCTACCATGTGGGTCCTGTGGATCAAACTTGTGTTGGCAGACCTAGTGACAAATGTCTTTACCTGCTGAGCCATCTTGCTGGCCTGGGTGTTGCTTCTCAGAATGCTATCTACCTTGGGGTTTATTGTTTTTGGAGACAGGGTCTCTTCCTGATCTTGCCAAGTAAGCTATACTGGCTGGCCAGTGAGTCCCAGGGATCTGTTTATCTTTGTCTTCCCACTGCTGGATTACAAGTTTGGGCGGCCTTGTCTATCTGTTTCCTGCGGGTTCTGGGATTGAACTCAAGTCTTCATGCTTGTCAGATGACTAGGCTATCTCCCCAGCTCCTCATATGTGAAGATGTCAGTCATATGGATGAAGGTTCAGCATCATGGTTTCACCTCAGTTGTTGTGTCTGAGAAGCCCCCATTTCCAAAGGCATCTCTGTTCTGAGGTACTGAGGGTCAGCACTCTGATATATAAATTGAGGGGCAGAATTCTCCACCACTGCTACGCTCTGTGAATCTGAATCACAGGACAACAGCCATGCCTGTTGGGAATAAACCCCAGGGTCTTCTCAAACTGAAGTTAAAGCGGAGGCCTCCAGTTCTCTTCTCCCTTTATGTGGGATAGGACCACAAAGCAGTCATTCCTTCGTTTCTGGACAGCACTGCTCACTGGGTTCTGCCAAAGGCAGCTACTGTTAGTTTTACAACTTACTTTAAAAATAATAAAGTAGTAAAAAAGAAAAGAAAGAAAAACCAATAAAGTAGGCTGAGTGTCTAGAAGTGAGTGAATTCAAAAGAAATGGAGAAATTCAAGATACAGCTCCTTGGGTAGCCAAGGAGATGAGACTAAAACCCCACACAGCCTCTAACTGATGGGAAAACTCCCATGGCACAGCACACCTTTGTCAAATATGTCACCAATGTTACTCAGATGGGTTTCACTCCGGTGCAGATGGAAGAAGCCCCGCCTCTAATCCAGTTGTGCAACCCCTGGATGTTCTTGATATTGCATCTAAAATAACTTTTTAGACTTATTTTGTGTGTGTGTGTGAGTCTTTTGTCTGCCTGTATGTCTGTGTACCACATGTGTACCTGGTACCTGAGGAGGTGGTGAGCCTCCATGAAGGTCCTGGGAATCGAACCCAGATCCTTTGTTAGAACAAGTGCTGTTAACCACTGAACCAGCTCTCCGGCCCTGTGCCTGATCGTTTGAGCCACTACTTATCTGCATCAGAAGTCTCTGCACTGACCACCCTAAAACTATTTCTCGACTGCTTTTCTGTAAGTGTTCTCTCCTTTATACATGCTACAATGACTTTTGCTTTGCTTTGGTGGCACTAGGACCAAGTATAGGGCCTTAAGCATGTTAGATGAGTGCTTTACCACTGTGATCTATCACCGGCCCTTTCTAGTTTGTTTCTTTTAGATAGGGTCTTGCTATGTAGCCCAGGTTTGTCTACAAGTCACCCAAGTTCTGTGATTGCAGGCATGATGCACCGTCCCTGACAGGGAGGTCATTTTGAAGAAAGGCCTCACATGTGTTTCTAGACAAACTCAAGGCAAATAGCAGAAACTAATATTACACCACAGCAAGCCGAATATCTGATGGTCTCTGCAGGCTCCTGAGCTAGACCACTAGGCCATAGCACCCATGTCCACCTGACAGGGCCACTGATGGGTGGCTCTGAGAAGTGGTCATCTCTGTGGAACCCTGGCCTCTTTTGGGTCCAGGTCTAGCATCCCAGGCCAGGCCTAGGTGGCCCAGGGAGCGATTCTGCTCCTGGGGGCACGGATTTACAGCCCCTTATGGAGAACAGAGTGGAGAGGCAGGGGCTGATGTGTGCCAGTAGTGCAGACAGCTGAGTGTCTGGGCAGTGAGGACATCTTCAGGGAACCTCCTGGGTGCATCACTCAGAAGAAGGCATGGTTAGAAATGCACGTGTACTGATGTTCAAGCTATACTGTGTCTATTTTGTGTTGGCAGCTTCCTTCCAAGGGAAGGGGCTCCTTTTCATGTATTCCTCTTTTGCCCAGAGCAGTTGCAGGACACAGGCCTGGAAGACTCTCCAGAAGGTGGTGAGGGCTATGCATTGCCCAGAAACCTCCCTTCTGTGCTCCCTGTGGTCCCCAGGGAGGGTGTTGCCTGGGAGCTCTTCTCAATCTCCCCTCCACCATGGTGATCGCTGGTCTCCTTACTGCCAAAGATCTTCCCATTCCCACCCCCACCCCTCCAGCCCTCTCTCCTCCAGGACAATTCTGTGCTGTTCTACCCAAGAATTTGTAGCCGCTGATCCCCTGATGCAAGCTCTGAGGCCGGAGACTGGTCTTTGTTCTTACTTTTCTCTCCTCTAGTACCTTCCCCAGACCCAGGTACAGTTTAGGTCCCAAGCAAATATTTTCGGAATAAACTAGAACCAGAGAGCATTGTCTGTCACCGCCCTAAGCAAGCAGAAAGGGCAGAAAGGGAGCGATGGAGCTGTGTGAACCTCCATAGCCCAGGAGCTTGTTTAAGGCCAGTCAAGCGGTAAATCTCAAGATTCCCACTGAGGTAGTCAAGAGGCCTGTCTGAGTCTTTATCTCCTCTCTCTCTGTATCTTTCTGGGTATGCCTCTCTGTGCATGCCTCTCTCTTTGGTGTGTGTATGCGTGACTCTGTGTGTGTACACTTCTTTCTTTCTGTGCCACCCCTTCCTGTGTGTGTTTCCCCCACCCCTGCTGATGGAGAGGACGGAGAGAATGTTATGTTCCCCCAGGAAAGGAGGGGACCTTGTTCACCGCTGAGCGTAGGGAAACTGGAATTTGCTTTGCAGAAGGCTTGATTCCACGAAGCCCGCTGCACAGTCAGATGGAAGCTGGAGGGACTAGGAAGGAGACCAGTGATAGGACTGGCAGGGAAGTGGCCACAAAGGTGTCCTTCTTGAAGCCTTGCCTACCTTAAAATGTCCCCTTTCCCCTCAGGGATGAAGCTGGATTTCCAACTTCAGACTGGTCATCTGTTCTAACTCATTGCCAGATGGACACCTCATTCTCTTGAGTCTCAGAGCTGCTGGTAAGCTCCAGCTCCTCCATTATCCACCCTCAAATTCTGGAGAGATCCGGGGCCCGGCTACCTTCCATGGCCGTGACACCCAAGACCAGTGAGGTTGTTTTGTTTTGTTTTTGAGACAGGGTTTCTGTCTGTAGTACTGGTTGTCCTGGAATTCAATCTGTAGATCAGGCTGGCCTTGAACTCAGAAATTCGCCTACTTCTACCTCCCAAGTGCTGGGATTAAAATTGTGTGCTATCACTGCCCAGCCAGAGACTAGGGAGTTTTAAAGCTGCTTAGAACCTGTGGCCGAGAAGCCAGGACTCCCTCCCTCTTTCCACCGCTGCAGGTGTGAAGACTTGTTTTAGAAACAGTTAAATAATTTCATGCAGAAGAAACACAATAAATTCAGTGTTGGAGATCATTTTTGGTCCTGTGGCGCCTCCTGGTGGTCCATGCACCCAGCGTCTAGCTCCTGGCAGAGCCAGAGCCACGGTAGCCTGGGAAGGAGTGACCATCCAATGCTCTACTTGCTGACGGAGGATGCAGTTTATAGAAGTGCTGTGGGTTGAACTGTGTACCTCAAGGCCGTGACCTATCCGGAGAAAAGGTTCTTTGCAGATGCTATTATGAAAGAGAAGACCTGGGCTCGAGTGTTGGCTCAGCAGATAAGATTGTTGTTTGCTGTGCTGGGTGAGGACCTGGGGTTGGTTCCCAACACATACATGGCAGCTCACAACCATCTGGAACTCCAGCTTCTGGCTTCTGCTGGCCACCAGGCATGTATATGGTGTGTATACATACATACCTACACACACACACACATACATACATACATACACACACATACATACATACACACATACATATATACATACATACACATACATACATACACACATTCATACATACATATACATACACAATACATACACACACATACATACACACACAGATACATACATACACATACATATACACATACAAACACACATACATATATACATACATACACATATATACATACATACACACATACATACCACACACATACTTACACACACATACAAACACACACACATACATACATACATACATACAGGGAAAGCACTCATACACAGAGAACAGGAAGAAAAGACCCAGGCTGTTGAGATAGCTCATCCTTACTGGGTAATATGCTCGACAGCAAACCTGACAACCTGAGTTCAATCCCTGGAAGGACATTACTGTCTCCTGCCAAGTGCCCTTTACCTTCCATATGCAGCGCATGTGTGCACATGTGAACACACTCTCATGCACACACTAAAGAGAAAGGAAGAATGATGATCCCTGGGGTGGCCCCTTAATCCAGTGTTCCTTGTGTCTTAAGAAGAGGAGAGACATACAGAGGGAGGAACGCCATGACAACAGGTCAGAGCTCAGAGCACCTATAAACAAAAAAGAATGATAATTACCAGTGGCCCTAGGGGGGCCGAAGTCAGGAGGGCTTCAGCTTCAGGTGGTTCCAGTTGGGTCTTCACTTCATGGTGGATTTCTGGCCTCCAAACTACGAGAGACATGGTGCGTCGGCTCCTTGTTCTATTAAAACAAATAAACAAAGCGCCAGAACTCTGCTTACATGGGTAGTTCTTGTTTTAAGTAAGTGTATCCCAAACTCCATAGCAGAAACATGATCTGAGATAAGTTTTCTCTTTCTGGTCCTTGGCTGTCGCTCCATTGATAGAATGCCTGCCTAGCGTGTACAAAGCGTGGGTCCCAGCTGGGCAGTGGTGGCGCACGCCTTTAATCCCAGCACTAGGGAGGCAGAGGCAGGCAGATTTCTGAGTTCAAGGCCAGCCTGGGCTACAGAGGGAGTTCCAGGACAGCCAGGGCTACACAAAGAAACCCTGTCTCCAAAATCCAAAAAAAAAAAAAAAAAAAAAGCTTGGGTCCCATCCCACATAAACAAGGTGTGAAGGCACATACATGTCACAGTCCTTGGGAGGCAGAGGCAGGACTTGAGACCAGGAAAATACATGCTGCATGCAATGTGAGCACCATGGTTTGATTTAGACCAATGGTGGCATGAGTTCTGTACGATTCCAGACCTTGAGGGTCGCAGAGCCCATGTGGCAATTATTCTGTGTTCCGTCACAGGAACACAGAAGTGACAAGCATAGACTTTTAAAAAGCTCTCTGTGTTCAAAATCGGGAAACTGGCGGCTCACCCCTGCTTTTAAAGACTCACCTCTGAAGCACAAGGCTTTAAAAATCCACCCCCGTGTTCCCACACCTGTCCTCCCTCCTGAGGACATTCTGCAGAACAAGTCTTAGCCCTTGCTTGCTTTGAAAACCTTATTTGTTGGCGTGAGATTCTAGGTCAGCAGGCTACTCTTCTCCCCATGCTGCCTGCTGGTGTCCGTGGCTTCTGCTGGGACGCCAACTGCAGCTGCACCAACTTCGAACCCCACACAAGCTGTTTTATGTCAGGCTGCCTTTAAGATTTCTCTCTGTATTTCGGGGTTTTTAGAAAATTGCCTGCGACATGCCAGGTGCATTGTTCTTGTGCGGGTCCAGCCTCAGGTCACTCTTTGGACATCTAAGATCCATGGCGTATTTAGGATCTTAGAGAAACCTGTATATTTGTAACCCCCGATTGCTCTTTTTCTCTGTTGTTATTTTATTTGCTTTGGGATTGCAACCGTGGGCTGCCAAGTCATTTGCAGTTTACACTTCTCTTCCAGTATCTCCTCTGTTATTACTATCATCACTGCCAATGCCACCACCTCCACCATTTCCGCTCCATTTCCACCTCCTCCACTACCTCCACCCCCATCACTATCACACCAACACCATCCTCCCTCCCCCTCCCCCCCCCCCAGCAGCAGCAACACCCCCCACTAGCCAGCTACTGGCTTCTACCTTTGAGTTCACCTGTAGAGTGCGTGTCTGGCCTCCCTGGATCAAGATAATTTGTTACATCCTCAGAAAGGAAACAGAAATGCAGGGCAGGCTCAGACACTTGAGATGTCTGTGTAGAAAAACTGAGCTAATTCAGAGCTGACTTCCAGTGCAATCCCAAAGCACCAGACACAGTGCGATGTGGTAAGTGCTGAGTGTGCTCATCTTGACTTTGTGGATGGCAGCTCTGCTTAGAAGAGAGTCTCCTTCTGGGTCACTTGCTTCCTAAAGTCCTCTTCAGTTCCTTGCTGCCTGTGCTCCTATTTCCTGTCTGCTTCCTCCGTTTCTCTGCCTCACTTCTTGTTCCCTTGACTGCAGCCACCCTGAGGGGCCATGTTTCTCGGTTTAATCAGCTTTGGGGAGTGTGGCCTTTTATTTTCTCTCTTTGGCATCAGCGTTCGAGGGTTGATCTGACAGACAAGGGTGGGGTAGAGATGAGAGGACACACAGGCCTGGGACATGAGACCAGCAGGATTCCGTGGGAACAGGGCTCATTTAGAGAGGATGGCGGCAGGTCTGGAGTAGCTTTGCATTTACTCTGTCGGAGCAGGTGTTGGCTTCAAGGCTTAGTGATAGGATGAGGTATTGGAACCTTCTTTGATAGCTTCTTCTTCTTCTTCTTCTTCTTCTTCTTCTTCTTCTTCTTCTTCT
>JADRCH010000135.1:4923997-4935876 GCA_019843965.1 Rhynchomys soricoides
CTTCTTCTTCTTCTTCTTCTTCTTCTTCTTCTTCTTCTTCTTCTTCTTCTTCTTCCTCTTCCTCTTCCTCTTCCTCTTCCTCCTCCTCCTCCTTCCTCCTCCTTCTTCTTCCTCCTCCTCTTCCTTCTTCTTCTTCCTCCTCCTCCTCCTCCTCCTTCTTCTTTTTTTTTTTTGAGACAGGGTTTCTCTGTGTAGCCCTGGCTGTCCTAGAACTCATTCTGTAGACCAGGCTGGCCTCGATCTCAGAGATCTGCCTGCCTCTGCCTCCCGAGTGCTGGGATTAAAGGCATGCGCCACCACCACCTGGCTGCTATTTTATTTCTAAGCCTTAGAGATTTCCAGTTTTGATATTTTCCTTCCTCCCTTCCTTCCCTCTTTCTTCCCCCTTCTCTCCCTCCCTTCTTCCTTCTCTCCCCCCTCCTTTTCTTCTTTCCTCTCCCTTCTTTTCCTTCCTCCTGTGAACCAAGAGTGGTCCTCCTTCCTGTGGACCCAGGGCCTGCCTCCTGCATACTAGGCAAGATGTGCGTTACCACTGAGCTCCTTCCCAAGCTTTCCCCTCTTTCACCCTCACTCCTCTCTCTCTCTCCCTCTTTCCCTCTCTCTCCCTCTTTCTCTCTAATTTTGACAAAGTCTAACCCTGTACCCTAGATTGTCCTGAACTCAAAATGAGCTTCCTGCCTCAGCCTGGTTGGAATATTCTCTAGGCTGATACAAGGCACTGTCTGTCAATCATCTCACTGAGCAGAGATGAGAGACAGGAAGAGGCAGTGTTGGGGAAACTGAGGCTGAGGCTCTGAATCCAAAACTAGCTGCTCGGTGGTATCCATGACCAGAAGGCATGAAGTAGTAAGGTGTAGGTGCTTGGTGTTATTCTGTCCCCCAAAGGCCTTCTGTGACCAGCCTCAGTGGGACCCCAGCAACTCCTTTCCTGCTGGTTCTGAGAGCCCGGGAAGAGGTGAGCCATGAGGGACATATGGCCACATCTAACTTATGAACTGAGCTCTAGGATCTCACTCTAGGCTTCTTCCAATGAAGCTAAGGGATGCTTGCTTTGTACAAAGACCCGAGGCTGGGCTCCGAGGACTTGACAGTGGATAGGGCCACCAAGGAGCTTTCAACAGAGAACATTCTGTCATGCTGGGTAAACACAGCCAGGCTTAGCCTGTGCAGAGACGGGACGGCTTGCTCCTCCTCTACCCTTTGTGCTTTGTTAACGGAATGTCCCTGGCACATTGGGCTCTAGCTTGTGCCAGCTTAGCTTGGCCCTTGCTTTTTGCTGGGCACTTTCAGAGCCAGGGTCCTTCCTTGGAAGGTAGGTACTTGGGCCTGACCTGCCAGGTCTCTGGCTTCAAGGTTTGAACTCATTTGCCTCAGCTACTTTCTCTGCAACCCCATTCATCCTTCTTGGTGGGACAGAGACACGGGCCAGGGTGACCTTGATGCCCTCTGACAAGGCATCAGCCACTGCTCTAGCACCAGGGGTCAACTGGTGGCTTCTGTCTCCTCGGGGGCTCCAGAGCAGCCTGTGTGTTTGGGGAAGAGCTGGTCTCCTGAAGTCAGTCAAGGTGGATTTTACCCTGGGCTCACTGCCTTTCTGGCCAGACAGGCAGGGCAGAACACCTTGCAGGGGAGAATAGAGCGGGGGAAACCTGAGCTCTTGGTCTCAGGGCCTGGAGAAAGGCTCAGGTGTCTGTACATCTCTGCCAACCTTTCTCCGTGTCCTTGGGAAGGCCACATTCCTTTCAAAACCTGAAAGGCAACTTACTGTGAAGCTGTGATGCCTGGCCCGCATGTCCCAGGTCTCATGACTGCTTGGCTTAGGGTAATGGTGGTCCTGGTGCTGGAACTGATGTTTGACCAAGGAGGGCAGAAGCTGGTTTCCTACGGTGCAGCCAGATGCAGCAGTCTTAACCACTTAATTTGTGGGATTGTTTGTTTTGGTTTCCAGGGAAGCAGGGCTAAAGATGGACACTGGACATCCTTGACCCTCTTTAGATGATGCCTGATACTTGCTATGTTATGTAACCTCTCCCACGCCTTTTGCTCACCATGCCTGCTTGCCAGCTGTGCTCCTGAGTACAAGCAAGTCCCTTTGCATGTCTAGGACCCATTTTTGACAGCTGACAAACTAAATATCACTTCAGGGATTCTCCAAGGAGCAGGAGAGCAAACAAAGGTGTCACACTGAACATTATGAAACTCAAATGGTATTCTTTTGTTTTTGAGACAGGGTCTCATGTAGCCCTGGCTAGCCTTGGAAATTCTATATATCCAAGGTTGACCCTGAATTCCTTTTTTTGTTTGTTTGTTTTTGCTTTTCAAGATAGGGTTTCTCTGGCTGTCCTGGTACTCACTCTGTAGCCCAGGCTAGCCTAGAACTCAGAAATCCGCCTGCCTCTGCCTCCCAAGTGCTGGGATTAAAGGCGTGCGCTACCACTGCCCGGCTACCCTGAATTCCTGATCGACCTGCCTCCACCTCCCAAGTGCCAAGGTGTGTGCTACCACAACAGACTTCTTAAATAAACATTGTTGCTGACAATAATATTTCTCTCTCTCTCTCTGATGTATATGTACATGTGTGTGTATGTGTGTTATGTGTATGTGTGTTATGTGTATGTACATGTTTGTGTATGTATGTGTATATATGTGTGTTATGTGTATGTACATGTTTGTGTGTGTGTGATGTGAATGTAGATATTTGTGTATGTCTGTGTGTATATGTGTCTGTTATGTGTATGTATGTGTGTATATGTATGATGTGTATATTCATGTTTGTGTCTTTTTGTAAATACGTGTGTGTGTGTATGTACATTAGTATATGTGTGTATGTGTATGTATGTACATGTTTGTGTGTGATGTGTATGTACACATTTGTGTGTGTGTGTGATGTGTATGTACACGTTTGTGTGTGTGTGTGTGTGTGGACTCATGCCCACATGTGTAAGCATGCACACTGAAGCTGAACTGGGTCAATTCTTTACTCTCAGTTCTCTGCCCTTCCGGAGCCATTGTCTAGTGCCCTGCATCTTGTTTTTGGAAAGCATGTCATGGAACCCGGAGCTCACCAGCTCTTTGCTAATGAGCCGTTCCTGCGGCTCCTTATCAGTCTCTGTGCGCATAGGTTTACTGTTCTCATACTGGTCAAGGAGGTCATTGCTTGCCTCTTCAGTGAACTTGAGCTCAGGCACCCCGTCTTCTGCTAAGACCTCTTGTGGCTGGAATTCTGTACTGCTGTAAGCCTGTCTTTGAGCACATACACACACCACACTCACACACACACAATCACACTTACCCCCTCCACATGTACATACACACATCACATACAGAGATCCACACAAACACACTCACACGCACACACTCACACATGCACACACATGCACACACACACAATCTGCATTATACTGTGCTCCAGCACAGCGGCAGAATGCCCCTGCGGCTTTTGTGAAGCTATCATCCCGAAAGCAACCAGCAGAGGGTGCAAGCTAGCTGCTGCCATCTGTACAAGTCCTGTCCTCTCCCTGCCTGGCTGGCTTGGCACTGTGCAAACAGAAGCCTCAGTGGCAGAAAGCAGCACAGGGTCTGTGCAGTTGGGCCACCTTCCTTGAGCTGTGGAAACTCCTGGAGTCACTGTTTCTTAAGGAGCCCACTCTGCCTCCTGGGGCTGCTGAAGTCACAGCCTGCTGACAAACAATAATCTCAGATGTGTGGAGTCAGGAAGTGGAGGCCTAAGAATACTGGGGGGGGGGAGCACATTGAGCACCCCAACCTTGTGCCACCTCCTCCTCCCGCTTGTGTTCATGCCCTGTGCTGGAGGCTAACCTGTGCAGTGAGACACCTCCTGGCATGGGCCAGGATGGAAGCTGAGCCACCACAGGGTAGGAGCACTCCAGGTTTTTGATGGGTCCGTGATATCACCTGGTCTCTGGTCAGCACTCCAGCATTCCAGCCCACCCTATCTGCCTATCGGAATGAAGAACATCAACAAGAATAAAAGTGTGACAGTCATTCACATAGTTGTGGCAAACCACTTCTGTCTGCTTAGCATCCACCATGCCATCATGCTAGGCACGGTATAACGCAGAGACCAGGGTGTGTGTGTATGTGTGTTGTGTGTGAGTGTGTGTGTGAATGTGTGTATGTGAATGTGTGTGTGTGTCTGTAAGTTTGTGTGTGCATATGAGTGTATGTGAATGTGTGTATGTGAATATGTGTGAATGTGTGTGTGTATGTGAGTGTGTGTGTCTATGAGTGTATATGAATGTGAGTATGCGTGGTGTGTGTGTGTAACAGTGAATGTGTGTGTGTGAGTGTGTTGTGTGAGTGGTGAGTATGTATGTCTGTGAGTGTGTGTGTAGATATGTGAGTGAGTGTGTATGCGCATGTATGCGCATGCTCAAAGCCAGGCTTCTAGAAGCATCCCTGGGTACCTATCTGGACAGATGAAAGACAGGCCACTTCAGGGGTCTGGGAGCCCTGGTGTTTGTGTTGTGGGGCACAAGCTACTGAAGGGGTTTTAGGACATAATGTGTGTATGTGTATAGAAGGAAACTGATCTGAAGAGGCTTAGGCTCTGCCTGTGCCCAGGGACTGAGCTCTGAGCTGATACCTATGATAGCTTTCTCCCTTAGTCTTGGCTAGCCCTGTCCTGTGACTGGATCATGGATCCGATGCACTCCATCTCTGGGTTTCAAGGCCTTGTGGCCAGGTGACCAGCTTGTCCTGGTTTTAGTTGAAAGTCCCTTGTTCTGGAAAGTTGGTCATTCTGTGTGAAAGGAAAGGCTAGCCACCATCTGCCAGGAGCCACCCGAGGAGCTATCTCAGTCTGAGTCCCAGAGAGAGAGCCCTGTGGTGGGAGGCTGTGATGGGAGCTGCTGGAAGAGAAAAAACTGCCGAGCTCCTCCCATCCCAGAGCCAAGGCTTCCTGTTGATTTAGTCCTCAGATACCCAAGGCCAGGTCTAGCTAGCCAGCCAATCAACTGCCACCAGGGCAGCCTGGGTAGACGCACCCTAACCAGGTGCCACATGGCTCCTGGACTGGTATCTGGGTCCTGTCTGAGACAGTCACAGACAGATGTGATGCCTGGGGTAGAGAGGAGAGACATCAGTCTGTGCTCGGGAGCTTAGCCTTAGAGCCCCAGCCCCAAACCAGTGTGAGCACTCACCATGCCTGCAGTTTGGGCAGGCGACCTCACCTTCATTCAATCAACCATGGTACAGGGCCCTACAGCCCAGCAGGTGTGACAGATGCAGGGCATGGGGAGAATCAAGCCGAGGCCACACCTGCTGACTGAACTGGTCAGTGTGGCTCTGTCCTCTCCAGCTCCCAGATGGAATTAGCATCTGGTGTTAGCAGGACCTCTGCAACATCAGACTTCTCAGCAGTATAGGCAGGACCCAGTCCCCATGGAACAGAGTTGGTGTGGCCTGGGAAGAACCTCCCTAGAGCCAGGACATTGGTTCTGAAAGGCAAAAGGACCAGAGTGCACAGCTACAGCACACTTCATCTTGCTGTGACCCTTCTTGGCCTCCTGTGTACACAGACCTTTTCCCAGGCTGCATCAGAACACAGAAGGAGCCAGGCTTTAGTCTAGCCTTTGAAAGTTCAAAGGAACCCATGTCCTGATTGATAGTGAGGGCAGCTGAGCCTGAGTAGGGCTGCTGCCCTGCCCTGCACAGCAATCCCATCACTCAGGATCACTCGGACTGCAGTAGGAGGGAGGTCACACATGTGAATACACACTGTTTTAATTAGGGTTTCTATTGCTGTGACAAAACACCATGACCAAAACCAGGTTGGGGAGGAAAGGGTTTGTTCAGCTTACCTTTCACATCACAGTTCATCAGTGAAGGACCTCAGGACAAGAACTCGAACAGGGAGGAACCTGGAGGTAGGAGCTGATGCAGAGGTCATGGAGGGCTGCTGTCATTAGCTTGCTCCTCATGGCTTATTCAGCCTGCATCTTATAGAACCCAGGACCACCAGTCCAGGGATGGCACCACCCACCATAGGGCTGGGCCCTCCTTCATCAATTACCAATTAATAAAATGCCCTACAGCTGGATCCTTTGAAAGCATTTTCTCAACTGAGGTTCCTTCCTTTCAACTTGTGTCAACTTGACAAAAATCTAGCCAGCACACATACCATCACACAAAGACACATGCACAAACACATACAAATATATACACACAGCGACACAATTGTATACATACGTGTGTACACACAAACATACAGGCAGACACACTCAAACATCCACCAGTACACAAGCATCAGCATACAAGCATGAACACACAAAATGCACACAAATGGACACACATCTCATTAAACATTCCACACGGAGCACACTCAATATATAGACGACACGCATACAAACACAAATTCATCAAATATGTGTGTACAGGAGGAACACACCACACGCAGGGACGTATTAACACACCCACATGGACATATACTTGGCACAGATACCTGCACACTCTTTCTGTTGGTGGGTGGGCTGGGATGTGAGCGATTGTGAACTCTTCACCTGTCCGAGATCACTCTGTGCTTTCAGCAGGTCTTTCCGTGCCTGATTGACACGCCTCTAATTTTCTCTTCATGGAATGTCTCTCTGCGGTGAAAGTTTGTATACTTCCAACGGCTCATGGCTTCCAAACTCCAGTCATGGGCTCCACCCATGGAGACCAAAAGGCAGTTCTTCTCAAGGATTTCTTGTGCTTCATTGGCTTCTCACGCTTTTCTTTAGGTCTGGCCCAATCATTCAGAGCCAGGTCCTCAGTCATTCTGAGCCATTTCTGACCTTGGCCAGCCTCATACACTGAGGCAACCCTGCTGACAGGACCAGTGTTTGTAGCAGGTGGACTATGTGGGGTTGTCTCTCCCTGTGAGCACTGCCTGCATCCTCAGGGATGGTCCCCATGGGCTAGAGGTTCTGAGGACCTAGGGAGCAGCTCTATCCTCAGTCATGCCCTTGGCTCTCTCTCTGCCCTCAACCTTTGTGTCTGGGCATTTCCAATATCTGCCCAGTATTCTTGTGAGGAGCACGTGGGCATTTGGGAAGGCGCTGGTACTGGTAACAACCCAAAGTCATCACCCATTAATGAAATATAGATTATGACTAGCACATAATTACATGGGGAGGGGACAGTGGGAACTGCCCAACAAGTAATTCAATCCTCAGAATCCACATTAAACAAACAAACAAAACCCCAAAAAACCAGGGGTGGTGGCATGCGTTTGTAATCCCAGTGCTGTGGAGATACAGAAAGAAGAATTTGGGGGCTCCCCCTTGAGCCATTCTAGACTACTTGGCAAGTTCTGAGCCAGTGAGGAACCTTTTTTCAAAGAAATAAGGTGGTTGATGCCTGAGGAACAACAACCACCATTGTCATCTGGCCACACCCACATCTCGCCCTCACCTTACACCTACACACTCACTCACACACACACCTGCACATGTACACACACATAAACACTTAATAGATCTTGAGTATGAAGCTCTAAACTCCATTACGCTAGCAGGTGTTAGCTCTGAAAGCACACTCAAAATAGGTCTTGGGGAAGCTCTCCTGGCAGGTAGACCCCAGAGCTCATTCCTTGATGCTCCCTGGGGAGCTGGCCTCAGGCCGGACTGAGGCTGATGGAGTAGAGGGAGGGACCTCTGTCAGGATCCCGCTGGGACCAGGACCTGTGGTCAATCAAGGTAAGCAGATGATGTTACCTGGGGCTGACAACCTTTTGAAGATGACCTAGCTATAAGTAGCCCTGGATGATGCTTCCCTTGAAAAGAAGATGTATTTTCTGCTTTCTGATGACCTCTTGGCTCTTTGAAAGAAGTGTTGCATAACAAGAATATTTGGGAATAAGTCAATGTGATATACATTCTCTTTAACCCTGCAGCCTCTGTCCTGGCCTCGAGCATCTGATCTACATTTGTACCGCCTGACCATCACTATGTAGCAAATTAACTCACAATGCAGCAGCCGACACTGGCGCCACTACAGTCCCTGTGGATCAGACATCTGTGGGTAGTAATGGCCGGGTGGTTTGGAGAGCCTGCTCCAGGTCTCCTGAGGCGCAGTGGATTGGAGGTGGAGGCTCCCTTGCCTCAGTCGGGATGGGAGGTGCTGAGCCTCAGCTGCTTCTACTGGACTGCAGCTGGCATTGAGAGGAGCTCAGTTTTCCTGGGACCCTCAGGTAACAGAGACTCCTCTCCCAGAGAACAAGACAGAGCTGCAATACCTGACAAAGTGAGGCTTGGTCACATACTGTCATGCTGACAAGTGCCGCATCAGAGGGGGATCCCGCACTACAGTGGAGACCCAGGGACAGGGTCTTTGATGGCTACCTGGAGACCACACTACCTTCAGTAGAATTTGGGGTGTGTAGTATATGTGCATATGTACAGTACACGTGTGATGTGTGTGTGTGTGCGCGTGCGTGCGTGTGTGCAGGATGTGTGCAGCTCAGACTGCACTTTTTGTGTCAGGGCAGTCATGTCCTTCTTGGTACGCCCTCACTGGCTGTCACGGGGCCCCAGTTTAGAGCTCCCTTCCTTCCTTAGTCCCTCCCTGGCCTTCTAGTTTCTTGGGCCATTTCTCCCCATGAAGCTCCTTCCTTAGCTTTTTCTTTACAGAGACTTTCAGTGATCTAATCAGAAGGAAATGGCAGCTGGGACCAGGTGCCGGTTGCAGCAGTTTTATGTCTCTGGGCTGAGGCTTGCTCTCCGTGAACACAGCCTGCAGCCCTTTTGGAGAAGGTAGCTCTGTCTTGTGCAAACAGAATGGGCAAGTCCGGTTTGGGATTTCCCTGAATTGGGAAAAGAAACAACAGAGATTCCATGCCAAGTCAGATGAGCCATTGTCCCTCCAGAGGCCTATCACCTCATGCAGATTTGCTAAGAACTGAGCCCCTTTGCCATGCTTTGGCCTTGCCCCAAGAAGCCTGTCCTGCCTGCTGTGTCTTGGCACTGGCTGCCACTGGCTCTCTGGCCTTCCCCCAACCCCCAGCTCTTATGTTTCTGTTTACTGGATTCAGCTGCTGGCTCTTAGCCTGTCCTGGAGGCAGTGTGAGGTGGCTGAATCAATCAGTGCCCGAAACTATAACCTGGGTTGAATCCATCAGTATCAGAAACTGTGTGTAACCTGGGCTGATCCTGCACCAGTGTGGGATGCACAGAGATAGGATGGACCCTAGTAACAAAGGACATACAGGTCCAGTCTCTGAATGTGGCCTGGGATCGAAATGGGCAACAAGCTCACCCTGCAGCTTTGTGCCTGCTCAGGCTGAGGTGACTGTCTATCTTTATGTCTAAGTTTGACAGAAGCTAGAAGCATTTGGGGAGCAGGAACCTCAATTGAGAAAAATGCTCCCACCAGAAAAGGCTAGCTTGTATGCACTTTCTTGATTGATGGTTGATGTGAAGGGCCCAGCTCATCATGGGCACCAGTAGGGCAGTGCCACCCCTGGGATGCGGGTCCTAGGTGCCGTAAGAACTCAGGCTGAGCAAGCTATGAAGAGCAACCCAGTAGGAGCACTCCTCCACGGCCTCTGCCTCAGTTCTTGCCTCCAGATACCTGCCCCGAGTTTTCTGTACTGATTTCCTTCAATGATGAACTGTGTTCTGTGGAGCCAGTGGAGCCACGGAGCTGTGGGGAGCGGGCCTGGATCAAGAGTGGAGTCAGGGCATGTCCAAACTTTGGAAATCTTGTTCAGAGACTGGCAGGAGTAAGACCATGTCCCCTATCCTCACTCCCTTGCTCTGGGCCTGCAGGTCCCTATAGACCATGCACCTAACTTTGCTCCACCAGAAGAGGTTAGGTAGCCTGATAGCCTGGTAGGTAAACTCCCTTTCCCCTTATAAGGTCGTGTCCAGCAGCCCCAGAATTACTCTGTATGCAAATGAGGCGTCCCCAGACCCTGCTCAGACCAATGATGTGCACTCATCCTACAGCCCCCAACTCGCCCCCAAAGGCTAAATACACATCGTTTCCCCCAGTTATGCAGCTGCTCAATGAGAAGTCCATTTCTCACTGTGCTCACCAGTAGCCTGAGGTCGCCATCACCCTTGGCTGAGAGTTGTAAGCTAAATAAACTCTTTCATCCCCACGCTGGCTTTGTTCAATGGTGTTTTATCACAGCAACAGAAACCCTAACACACCTGGTGTGAATTCATTTCTGCTTGCCTGATGGTTACTTTTCAAAGTCGTGAGTTTAAGGGTTTCCCTGTGTGTTGGGAAATGGGAGGCCCTATTCCTCACAGAACAGGACCCAGGACCCCATCCTCACAGATGTGGTCATGAGCACTGATGTTGGACAAGCAAGGACTGGCGCTGGCTCTGCCTCTTGCTTGGGGTAGACTCTTTGTGAGCCTTGTCTCCTAGAGCCTCCATTTCTTTGTGTGTGAAGTGACCATGACATCCTCTGTCTCTGTCCCAGGGAGATCTGGACCCCCATTCCCATGTTTAGCTCAAGGGCACAGATGGGATGGACCCAGGATGCCCCAGTCTGCAGCAAGGTCACCAACAGGACCCCAAGATATCTGTCCTTTTCCGAGGGACACTGCCAGCACAAATGAATGGTGAAGCCGGGATGACAGGACAGTGGCAGATGGGGTAAGGCTGGAGCTCTGTGCCCAGGAGGAGTACAGGGGCCGGAGGTCACAACAAGGGAGCCACTGTGTGACTGGAGGCTATTCTGTGGGACACAGATAAGGCTCCAGGAAAGCCTTTAGATGCCCTGTTTGAAAATCTCACATGAGGGGCTGGAGAGATGGCTCAGAGGTTAAGAGCACTGTCTGCTCTTTCAGAGGTCCTGAGTTCAATTCCCAGCAACCACATGGTGACTCACAACCATCTATAATGAGATCTGGTGCCCTCATATATGCAGGCAGAATGATGTATACATTAATAAATAAATCTTAAAGAAGAAAAAAAATCTCACATGAGAGTTTCTGCCAGGTGAGGGCAGTCCCCTGGGGTGCCTGTGGCTGCTGAACAGAGTCCGGTGACCAAGGACAAAGAGGAGGGACCAGAGTCTACGTGCCCCTCCTCAAGCCTTTCTGGTGTGAGCCTGACCCTTGGAACATTAGGGGGTCAGGACAGATCCTTAGGCAACCTCTGTTGAGGACAGTAAGTGAACTGTCTTGTGGGACACGGTAAGGGTCCTGTGTGTCACAATCAGGCTTGGAGCTCCACCTGGAGAGAGAACTTAGGTGTTGGTATACCCACCCTGGTCCAGATCTCCTTGGGACAAAGACGGAGGATGTCATGGTGACTTCACACACAAAGAAATGTCTACCCCAAGCAAGAGGCAGAACCAGAGTCAGTCCTTGCTTGTCCAACATCAGTGCTCATGATCAGGAGTGTGGGCAGACATGTGAGCAGGGGCACAGAGCAGCCACATGGCTGTTGGTCAGCTCCTGACACTTCATAGGGTCTTCAAATCACTGGGGACAGCTGCTTCAGCATTTGGCTTGAGCTCACTTATATCCCCCAGAATCCACAGACCTAGTCCCTAGTTTCTAGGACGTGACTGTTTGGGGAGTCCAACAACCCAGGATCCCCTGTAATGCAGCTGTTGTCCCCACAAGTGGGGACACAACACCATGGTTACCCGAGGGGCTCCTCATAGCTCTCCCACTTTTTAAGGATTTTTTTTTTTTTTTTGAGAAAAGTCATCTATTGCTGACAAATGAATATCCAATTTACTGGAATTGGTGTGTGTGTGTGTGTATGTGTGTGTGGTGTTTTGAATAAGAATGGCTCCCATGAGGCTTATATGTTTGAATACTTGGTCCCCAGCTGATGGAATGATTTGGGAAGGATTTGGAGGTGTGGCCTTGCTGGAGGAGGTGTGGCCTTGCTGGAGGAGGTGTGGCCTTGCT
>JADRCH010000135.1:4935886-4976721 GCA_019843965.1 Rhynchomys soricoides
CCTTGCTGGAGGAGGTGTGGCCTTGCTGGAGGAGGTGTGGCCTTGCTAAGGAGGTGTGGCCTTGTTGAAGGAGGTGTGGCCTTGCTGGAGGAGGTGTGTTACTGGGGGTGGGCTTTAAGGTTTGAAAATACTTTCACAATTCCCAATTAGTTCTCCTTGCCTTGTGGTTTATCTCAAGGGGTAGGCTCTCTTGTTATGTGTGACGTCACACCTTTAACCCTGGTACTTGTCAAGGCAGAGGCAGCCAGATCTCTGTGAGTCTGAGGCCAGTCTGCTCTACATAGTGGGTTTCAGGACAGCCAGAGCTACCTAGTGAGACCCTATCTTGGGGAAAAAATATGTAAGCTCTCAGCAACTGCTCCAGTGCCATGCGCACCTGCCTGCCTGCTGTCATGCTCCCTTCCACGATGCTCACGAACTCTCGCCCTCTGGAACTATAAACTCCAAAATAAACGCTTTCTTCTATCATTTGCCTTGGTCATATATCTTATCACAGCAATAGAAAAGTAACTTAAGACAAGTTTCTTATTTACCCCAGATCACTCACTGTCTGCCTGGTTAAATGGGGGACTCTGATTTGCTTCCAGGAAGGGGCAGAATCTCCACATGGACCAGAGAGCAGACACTAACACCATCCCACCGAGAGGAGTATGGGCTGAACCTTAGAGCCTCAGGCAACATAGTGATCCCCACCTGAAGGAGCCAGGGTCACTAAGTCGGGGAGAGGCTATACTCTATAGCTCAGCATCAAGTTTAGCTGAGTCCCATTCAGAAGAGCTGGCTGTCAGCGCTCATCACCATCTCTTTTCTGACATCACCATATAGTAATGGCAGCAGAGCAGGGGGAACAAGTCTGTGGCAAGAAGACATCCCAGCCCCTCACTCGGTGTGCACAGGTCCACCTCCCCAGATCTAGCTTCGGCTGCCATCAGGACTTTTAAGGCTGACTTAATGAATAAAAGATAAAGACTTGGAAATGTGTAGGTTGTAGAAAGTTATCAGCCCTTTGTATGTCAAAGATCCTTCCTGGGTAATCTAATCTCCAAACAGCTGCTCTGGGCACATCTGCTAGAGATAAAGCTGAGACTCCAGTGGATGAGAAGTTAGGCTGTAAGTGAGCCAGATGACAGCCGTGAGGGGCAGGCGCCCTCAGCTGCTGCAAGCGAGGCTGCGAAGAAGTCACAAGCAGATGGGAGGCTGTGAGCCCTCATCAGACTGGATGAGTGCATTTCCTCCGGGGAGTCCCTGCAGAGGCTGTCAGGGGCCTCCTTCCAGAACACCCTACCTGTCACAGCCCCCAGAGCTCCACAGGAAGGCCACAGGTGCCTGATAAAGCTTTTCAATGGTGTCTGAGGTGGTGGCTGTCTCTGCATCTCTGTGAGGGAGATTCCAGTGGGCGGATGAGACTGGACTGGGAGAGCCTCACAGCTCCAGTTTCTCTCTAGAGCTGTGGGCAGCACTGCCAGCCCTAGGCCCGAGTAACTGGTCACACCTGACCCAACTACCCCAGGACTCTTCTCTAGTGTCCATCAACCAAAGAGGCCTTGCCTGGGTATCATCTCCTACCCGCATACTGTGCATTCTTTACTAAGCAGGCACCTCCTCATTGCTTTGCTTTTGTGCTAATCAGCATTCCCTACTCTCTTACAGCTCTTCTGATTCTTTTGAGTTTGGGGGCTGGGCCAGTGGTAGCTTCTGTACCCAGCATGTAGCAGAGGTCCTAGACTGGTAACGGCTCCCTTGTGTTAGTCCTCCCAGGAGAGGCCCAGGACAAAACCTGGGCTGGCTTTTTCATCCAGTACTGGGAAGTGCCCAGACCCCATTCCAACTGGCAGAGGTCTGAGGAACACAATCGGGTGTTAGTGGAGGCACCAAGAGAATTGGAATGACCTCTCATGGGCACAGAGGGGAGTGGAAGGAAGGAACAGTGTTAGCTTTGACTCTGCAGGGGGCCAAGCTTTTGGCCTCCATGCCTTTGGTCTCCTGAACCAAGGTTTAGTGTAGAAGCTGAAGGTGGGGTCAGCTCTTAGGAGTCCGATTTATCTATGGAGGGAGCTGGTCATGGGCACTTAGTGTCTTGGCAAGGCTTGCAGCCACACAAATTGATTATGATTTCTGGATTCAGGCTCTGCTGCAGGGTACCAACGAGGAAGCAAGGGCTAGGGACTGGTGATCCCTGGATTCACCTCCCTCCTAAATTGTTTCCCGGCTTCTTCTATTAAAAAGAGATTCTTCAAGAAGCCAAGATGATTAGAATGGGGTAGATCTTACCCAGACTCTCAGCTTAGACTTGGCTCCAGGAAAAGCAGCCTAAACCTCCCTACTGGCCGCTTGCATGTCTGTTGCTCAGATCTGGAACAGTGGGTTGCAGGAATAGGACCCATGTGTGCCACTGAGGCCCATCCTAGGTTTTGGTTTGTTCCTCTCAAGACATTCTAGAGCTAGGCTGTGTCTCCTAGGAGAATTATTTTTGCCCATGGCATAAATAAACCCAGGAACCCACTCCAACAATCACAAAGACAAGCCAGCTTCCAGAGCACAAAGATAGCAGAAGTGGCAGAGACTTTTATTTAAAATCACCAAGGAACCTGGGAAATGGCTCATAAGGCCAATGCGTTTGCCAAGCAAGCATGAGGATGCAAGTCTGATCCCCAGACCTGCGTTAAGAAAATAAAAACGTTGAAGCCAGGCCTACTGGTATATGCCCTTAGTCTCAGGGCTCAGGAGGCAGAGGCAGATAGATAGATCCTATGAGGTCATGGTGAGCCTGGACTCTATAGTGAACTCCCAGCTAGCCAAGGTCTACATAGTGAGACCCTGTCTCCTAAAAAACAAAACATACAAAACTATGAACAGCACAAAAAATATGACAGCTGAGACTGACGTCTGGATTCCATGTATGTGTGCACATGTGTGTGTGTGTGTGTGTGTGTGTGTGTGCATGGGGCAGGGCGGGGCTGTGTGTCATGTGCACTTGTACACACACACGCACACACACACGCACACACGCACACACACACGCACACACACAGACACACACGCACACACACAGACACACACACGCACACACGCACACAGACACACACACGCACACACGCACACACGCACGCACACACACACGCACACACAGACACACACGCACACGCACACACACAGACACGCACACACGCACACACACACGCGCACACACGCGCACACACACACACACACAGCATCTGCATACATACAAGCATATATGCATGTGGTGGTTTGTATGTGCTTGGCCCAGGGAGTGGCACTATTAGGAGGTGTGGCCTTGTTGGAAGAAGCGTGGGCTTTGCGATTTTCCTCCCAGCTGCCTGAAGTTAGTCTTCTGTTTGCTTTTGGAACAAGATGTAGAACTCTCAGCTCCTCCAGCTCCATGTCTGCCTGGATGCTGCCATGTTCCAGCCTTGATGATAATGGACTGCACCTCTGAACATGTAAACCAGCTCCAATTAAATGTTGTCCTTATAAGAGTTGCCTTGGTCACGGTGTCTGCTCACAGCAGTAAAACCCTAACTAAGACAGTACAGATAAGCTCACATAAATGAAATAATAAATTGCCAAGTTCTTCATGTGAATGAAAAAAGGAACAATTTTACAAATTAATCTTAATATTTGCCCCAGCTACTTCAGGTCCTTATTGTGACTCTGTTTCCTTTCTCATGTCGGCTTCAGTGTTTGCACCATGGAGACATGCCTCTGGAACAACTGAGGCATGATGCTGATTTGTGTTCTGAACTTTCTTTGAATGAGCTTCTACTGTACATTTTTCTACAAGTTGCTTTTAGAAAAGTGATAGCAAAAACTGAAGAGGTGACTCAATGGTTAAGAGCACTTGCTGCTTTTGCAGAAGACCCAGGTTCAATTCCCAGCACTCACAAGTAGCTCACAGCCAGCTGTAACTCCAGTTCCAGGGGATCAGAAGCATTCCTCTGGCTTCTGTGGATACCAGGCACAAAACATGGTGCACATGCATACACACAACAAAACATTCATACATAATAAAATCGAATAAATAACTTTTAAAACAAGATCTTAAAATACAACATAAAATCCACAGCCCCAATTTCTATGTGGGCCATGTGTTGTTAGCCACAGGATACCACTGCCTTGCCACAGGCCCTGAGATTCCTTCGCCTGCAGACTAAAACTCCACACCACCAAGAAAGAGCTTCTTGTGTCTTGTGGCGCTGCCCTGGGCCTGTGAGTTCCCTCTAGGTACCCCTTGTTGGTGGATCAAAGAGGGGTTGTCTTTTAAAAATTTTATGTTATATAAACTGTGTGTATGTATGCACATGTTTGTGTACGTGTGTGTGTGTGTGTGTGTGTGTGTGTTGGTCAGAAAATACTTGTGAGAGTTGTTTTTCTTCCACCATGTGGATCCTAGGGAGGGAGCCCAGGTTCCCAGACTTGATGGTTAGCACCTTAACCCACTGAGCCATATCTCTCCCGCCTAGGAATTGTCTTTTGTAGCTGTCTTGCTCCCAATCATGGCCCTACCTTGTTGCATGTGATAGCATGTACTTTGTTTAAGGCTGGTGCCACTCCACTATGTGGACACACCTCATCTCTTCTACCCACTCAGCTATGCCTGTCTGCTGTGGAAGTTGTGATGGTCACTGCTGTGCATGTGATGATGGCCCCTGGAGACCTTGATTGCAGGTCTTTGGGCACATATATTGAATCAGAGTTGCTGGGTGTGTATGGTGTGTGTGTGTGTGTGTGTGTGTGTGTGTGTATGTACATGAGGGAAGGTGCCTGAGGTATCAGGTACCTCTGGAGTTATAGGCAGTGGTGAACTCATCAACATGGCTTCTGGGATCTGAACTTGAATCCTCTGAACCTCTGAGCCCCCATAAGAACATAACACCTTCCTGCAACCTTGTGACCTAGGATTTTACCATATATATTTTTTAAAAGACTTATTTATTTTATGTATATTAGTACACTGTTGCTCTCTTCAGAGAGAGCCCCAGAAGAGGGCATCAGATCCCATTACAAATGGTTGTGAGCCACCATGTGGTTGATGGGAATTGAACTCAGGACCTCTGGAAGAACAGTCAAGTACTCTTAACCGCTGAGCCATCTCTCCAGCCAGGGTTTTACCATGTTGCCTGTAATCCTGCCCAGTGCATCTCAAGAACTACCCCACAGTTTTGTTCAAGTTCTAGGCAGTCTATTGAGAAGCAACTTCAGCAGCCACCCAGATCCTTTATGTGGCTATTGTAAGGACACTTACGTTCAGCTCTCTCTTGGGAAGCCCCATACGCTTGGGTAAGTGTGATCTTTTCTCTGAATGTCCTTTTTCACATCCCACCCCTGCCCCACCCCTGCCCCAGCTTAAATCCAAGTTAACTCTTCCTCATAAACTCCAACTCTGCTTCATACCAATTGGCTCTGAAATTCTTTTCTGCAGTGGAGTCGGAATCCCAGCTCACCTGTGGTCTCTGAACAGCATTCCCTAGGCTGCCGCTCGCTGCAGGTGGCAGTGTGGAGCTGATCTGTCAGCCCCTTGACAGTGGGGATTTTTAATATACTTGGATATTAGCCCTTCATCAGGTATGTGGTTAGCAGTATTTCTCCCTTCACTTATGGCTATTGACAGCTTCATTGCTTTTGAAGTTTGTCTATTTTTGCTTTTGTTGTTTGTGTACTTGGTGTCATATCCAAGAAATCCTTGCTAAATCCAAAGGCAGCTAACCAGCAGGCGCTGCTAGCTACCCTGCTCTATGGCGCTTGCTACACACTGGCTGCAGTGAGTAGTGGCAGAAAGGCCACTGTTGCTCGTGGTGATGAGTCACTTGGGGAGGATTCTTTGCCCCACTGGTCAGTTGTGGGTTCAGGGATTTCTGTGGTATGTCAGCAAAGGAAAGAACCACATGGTCCTCCTATCTGAAGACACTGCTGTTTGGCTTCCTTCCAGGGCTAGGATAACATAGATGCTCACAGAGTTTGGGAATAGGCACAAAAAGCATGTAGATCGGAGATAATGGAAGTGGGGTATAGCCTCCCACAGCTGAGGCAACGCCCATCCACCCGGCACCCACTTTTAGAACAACATAGCACAGGCCATGTGGGGTGCTGTTTTGAAAGCTGCCACTTGGGGAGCAATCTGTCTGTTCTCCTTTTATGTAGTAGTCTTGTTAGAAAGATTTCAAAATTAGAATCAACATTTGGGAAGAAACAAGATCTCTTCACACACTGCAAATCTGAGCGGCACCAAAACTGCAGAGCTGAGTCCTTCAAAGGTGACCTGGGCTCCGGCACCTTTCTACGGTCCAGAGCTGCTCCTGCACTGGCTTCCTTCAGCCTCGCTGCTCATCCAGACTGTCCACTCCTCACTCTCCCCCTACCTGCCCCATGCGTCCCTCCTGTGCATGCTCTTACTTGTCAAAGGAAGCACCCGTGACCAAATGCTCCTCTCGAGCTAACTCCTGGGTCCTCCCTACCCCACTATCCTTCCAGGGAAACAAGGGTTTGGCCTTCATTATCCTTGCTGGGGAGCCACTCCATGTCTTCCCTCTCTCTTAACATAGAATCAAGAAACAGTGGCCCAGCACCAAACCTTCTATATTTCCCTTGGACCCAAGGCAAGAAAGCCCAGGACAAGGCAGGCACAGCCTTGAGAAATCACCTGGATGGAAGAACTCTGTGTCCTACATCACTGGGGAAATGCTGGCAAGAAACAAATCAGCAGGGGAACTAATGTAGGCCTTGGTTTGCACTTAGCCAAGAAAATCTTAGACCCTGATCTTTCTTGCTCAGTTTAGTTTCGTAGCTGAATTTCTTCCCCAGTCTTCAGCTGGGTTATGCCAGTACCCCATGCCTTTCTTGTTCACAGGAGCCTGGTGGTGAGCAGTATTCTCATGCAGAGAATTTGTCAGCAGGGCTTCAAGCTCTGCAGATGCCACCATCTGATCCTGATAATTCATCTTGGAAAGCTACAAACTCACCCTATCTGGGCTGCAGAGCTTCATTCTGCCCTTCCAGTTAGCCTTTGATGCCTTGAGACACAGATGCCACACCTAGCGCTGAACCCTATTTTAACCTTGGGCCTGTTTTGGTTTTCTTCGTGTTTTCTCTTTTGGGTACCTAGAGACAAGAAAAATACAGCAAATTTAATACTATCTGATCTGTGGTTCAACACACTGCTGGTGGTGTTGGGTAAGTGTCACTCCTCTCTCAGGAATGCGTTCTGTGGTCCTGCACATCCTCAGCAGGGCTCAGGGTTCACACTGAGCAGGTCATGGGGCCTGTAGGTAAGGCTACTGCTGTAGCATGTGTGCCTTGCTGGCCTCCAACTCCAGATGTTTGGCCAAGCCTTCTATAGCTGCATCAGGGAAGGTGTTTCTATAAGATTGACATTTAAATTAGTAGAGTTTCGGTGGTGCAGACAACCACTGAGTCCTATGCTATGAGTGGCCTCATCCAGCTGACTGAAGGCCTTGGAAGAAAAGACTCATGTTCTGAGGAAGCAGGAATCTAGTAGCTGATGCCTGTGCATCCTAACTCAACACAATGCATATAATGTAATCACAAATACACACACAGAGAGAGAGAGAGAGAGAGAGAGAGAGAGAGAGAGCTTTGTGAATTTGGCTCAAATCCTAGCCCTTTAGCCTCTGTGAGAGCTAGCCAGGCTAACCACCCAAATCACTGCTTACTTCCCAGGTACCTGGAGGTCATGCATCAGTCTCAGTATCAGGCATTTGGAAAACTCATTATAAATTCAAAATAGCTTCTGCCAGGAACTGAGGGTAATTCTGACAGTCCTGGGGCAGACACAGGTGATCCTGTCCTTAAGTCACCCAGCCATTGCCACTGCTTCTCTTACGTTGTGGAAACCCCAGTGAACAGAGACAGTGGACCTCTCTGCAGTCCAGTATCCAGAACCAGGGCAGCTCTGGTATGGAGGAGGGATGGCTACAGGAGGGAGCCATAGCCAGTGGTTTCTAGTCAGGACATCTTGCCTGGTTGTTGATGGGTCAGAGCCAGCTCTTCTTTCCAGTCTCAGCTGGCTCCAGTCTGTTTAGTATCTGTGCGGTTCTCAGAAAGCTCGTTTCTTCTCTGAGTGGCCTGAAGTGCTAGGGCACTTTTGCTCTCTAGGTCTTCGGGCTGAACTTCAAATAACCAGCCCCTCCGGCTCCTGGGTGGGACATGGGGACCTGGTTGGTGTGGGAATGGTGTCTGTGACTGGGCGAAGGGTGTGAGGTGCAAGGTGTGTGAGGCGAACAGGGTGTGGAGTGGGTGTTGGGTGCAGGGGTGTGGGGTAAAGAGTAGGGTGTGGGGTCTGAGGAGGCAAAGGGGTGTCTAGTGCTGGGTCGTCTGTGTTTGAGAGGGGTTGGCCAGTGGGAAGAGAAGCACCGAAGAGCACCAGGGGTCAAGAGGAGCTCTGAGGAGAATAGGAAGATGAAGGGCAATTGAGAAACTCCAACACCCTGGGATCCAGATAGTGCCTTGGCCCGAGGAGGAGCTGTGGTTTGCTACTTGGGTCCTGAGCTCTGAGGACATCAAAGGCTCCCCCTTCTTCCCAGGGGGCTTCTGAGCCCCCAATGCAAGAGGAAGGGACAGAACTCTGAGAGGAAGCAGTATCATGTGAAGCTTAGGAAACATGTCTTTTATTGTTTTTAACTAGGCCTAACTGAATCTGGGACCAATGGTAGCCAAAGGACTTTAAAACACCTTCCTTAGGCAAACAGTCATTCCTGAGCAGAGCCTCCTCCCCAATCCCCCCCCCCCCACTAGCTCCTCGTGCTCTGGCTCTGCGCCCTTGCCATACTGCCTTGGGGTCCAGAGATAGCCCTCTAAGCCCTTTGCTTTTCCCCCCCTGATATTTCCATAGAAGCCACAGGCTACGCTCTGGCTCACACTTCCCTGGGTTCTCTCTCTACTCCTTGTTTGAGGTCTTCTCCTTCTAGAAGCTGTGGGGGAACACCCTCTGCGGAGTGCAGTCGGTTCTCTGTAGACTATGGGCTCTCTGTATCTGGTTCCAACTCCAGCCCAAACTTTGTTTTCATCAACGATCCCGTTCTAATGGGGATGCAGGAGTCCCAGGGTCACAATACTAGCCAGGTGAAAGGGACCCTAGGGAAGAAGGAAGAAGGCAGCAAGACACCTGTGGGTACAAGACTCTGAATGTGGACACCATGCCTGGCATGTTCAGAACCACCAGGTTAGCTGCTGTGATTCGGAGCTGGGCAGAAGCGCGTAGTCTAAAGTAGGTCACGGGGATGTGTGATATGCTACAGGAGACATCTTTACTTATTATGTGCGCTCATCCTTACAAAGGCTAACAGGATCATGAAGGGAGGTTTTGTTTGCTTTGGCTGGTTCTTTCTAAGTATCCTCGGTGTTTACTGGAGAAAGAGGATGAAAAAGGCAGAGCATGCTGACTGGGACCGCTCCGCGGGATCTGGACTGAGTGAGAAGCAGATACAATGTATCCATATTCAAGCAGATACAGTGTATCCATCACTCCGTAGATGGCCAGCTGATCCAGAGGTATCCACTGGCAACTGTGGTAAATTGCTGGGGCAAGCTCCCACAGCTGCAGATGTCAGCCTGGGCTTGAAAGTAAGACATGTCACACTTTTTCAGCTCTTTGGTAATGGAATCAAGTGACTCCCAGATCTGTCCTCCGTCCAGAACAGTGGGAGCGTCATCTGTTGGCTGAGGACCCTAAGGACATCAGTTTCCCAGAGGACTCTATCCATGTCATCTGTGAACCCCCTTGTTCACAATTGCTCATGGTTGGTAGCATTTTCAAATCTTGGCTTGGCCAGAGTTTCTTTCTCACCTCAGTCCCCTACTATAGTAGGGAGCAGGTTCTGGGCTTCCACCTCAGGGTGGCAAATAGGCGAGGAAGAAGTAAGTCAGGTCTCTTCCAAAAGGAGATGAGTTTTTGGCATAAACAAGAGATGGGGTCAGGATGCAGGTTTGAAAAACAGGACTAGGAGGAAGAAGACTCTGAGCAAGATCTTTAGGGATCCCACTGTGACACCCACAGACCCTGCAGGTGGGGCTTTGCCCACTGATGAACCAGGCAACAGAAGACCCATGTGTACCCTAGCTCTGCTTTATTTGGGAAATCCTGTGGGCCCACCCTTGCTGTCTGGCACCCTTTGCTTTTGTAGTCACTGAACAGTAGAGTCCAAAGAAGCTGATCAGGGAATGCAGGGTCCAGGAGCCTGACCAGAGCCTGTGGATGGGCAGTAAGGTCCAGGAGGGCAGAGGCTGGGTTATTACCTGCTGTTGCCACCTTGGAACCCTTGCTAAGTTCCAGGTGAGTGCTGCCCATTGTCATGCGCCATGCTGCAGGGGTTTGCAAGGGTAGCAGTGCTCTTACAGGCATGGCTCCACCTCACCTAAGACCTGTTATGACAGGTGGCTATGACAAAACTTGGCACTGACCAAGGTCTTTTTCCCCAAGGTGGAGGCTGTGTGCATATTTACTGCTAAGCCCTCAGCCCATGACTGGGCTCCTGACACAAACTGGGGCTCAGTAGTTACATGTACAATGAATGAATTTACAGCAAGTACAAACTTCTGCTTGAGATTCAAGTAAGAATGCTGAGTTGTAGAAATGTATTCCTAGTGCTAAAATAAAAATGTACCTATTTTGTGCATGCTCGTGGTGCATGTATGGAGGTCAGAGGTCGATTGGCAGGATTTCACATCCTATGGGTTCAAGGGACCAGATTTAGACAGTCAGGCTTAGCAACAAGCGCTCTTACCGACTGAACCATCTTGCAGGCCCTAGAGATGCATTTCTTGAGGGTTAAGAAGGAAATACTAAGTGGTCAGTGTGAGACAGAGTGGCTGTAACAGCACTTAGCAGCTGCTTCCTGGTAGCTACTCATGCAGTTTACTAATCTGAGAACATGGGAATGAGAAAACGGTCTTCAGCAGATACACTTGGACTGTAGCCAGACAGCTCATTAGAGTTTATGAGGTCATCATCTTTGCGGAAATGCTCGTGGACAAGCATCACACAAGCTTTTCAGTGAAGAGCTTGGGGATCCCCTTTTGGGCCAAGATCTACTTCAAATGCAATTTGGAAAGACCCACTTGGAAAGGCTGTCTGCTTCCAGAATATTATTTCCCTGGATGTCTCTGGGCCAGAGCAAGCCTCTGGATGAGACCGAGGCTGAGTATCAGCTCAATTGTCTGGGCTTAGTTGGACCTGTCTGAGAATAGAGTACTCTCTCAGCCTCCTGTAGCCCCTTGTGCATCTCAGAGAGTTTGAGTAGGCTCTGGTGCTACGCTGTGGTGCATAGGATGCTGGCACCAGTTACTGTAGCTTCTCAGTTTAGGGCTAAAATGATAAGATGCCTGGCAGCCTGTAGTAGTCTTTGGTTCCTAGACACAAAGGTGTGTCATGGTGCTGCATAGGTCTCTGTTTAACTAAACTCAGGGTCTCTGAAGGTATCCGTAATTTCATCATGTTAGAGGGGAGGGAATGAGGCACAGATGGGGTATTTTCACCTAGGCTGTGTATTTTTCAAACTGGGGACAAGAGATTACTATGTAGCTAAGGCTGGCTTTGAACTTGAGATTTTCCTGTCTCAGCTTTCTTAGTGCTTGGATTACAGGGTTATTTCATTATGCCCAGTTTCTTTCTAGAGTCTGGATTGCTGATTAAGAGCTGATTAAGTTTTTACTGCCTTCTGCACTGGACGATCGGTCTACTCAGTGTTTCTGGAAGCAAGCCTATGCCTCTCCCCCAAATCAGGGACATTCTTTCTGGCTTCTCAAAGATAGTCCATCCTGTTCTGGTTCTGCCCATCGGAGTGGCGCACACCTCCCGTGCATGAGGGAGCTCATCAATGTTTCCTGCAGCCACATCTGAAGTTGCCCATCTCGCAAGTACTAAGTCCCCGAGAAGACAAAGACCTGTGTGTGATTTTTTTTGTTTTGTTTTGGTTTTTGGTTTTTTCGAGACAGGGGTTTCTCTGTGTAGCTCTGGCTGTCCTGGAACTCACTCTGTAGACCAGGCTGGCCTCGAACTCAGAAATCCACCTGCCTCTGCCTCCCAAGTGCTGGGATTAAAGGCGTGCGCCACCACTGCCCAGCTGTGTGTGATATTTACCAGCAGACCGAGAGCCAGCGCCATGCAGCTCTCCAGTGGATCTCAGTCTTGTCTCTGGCTCTGTTGCCTGCACCCACGGCCACAGCCCCCTCCTAGTCTGAAAAGGCCCACAGTGAAGCAAGAGCACAGCAGCCTCCCTGAAGCCAGGGGCTCTGGTGCCTTGGGCTCTGATGGGCCACCTTTATGGGGACAGCTGGCTTGCTGTCCTTATTGATGCCACATAGTCCTGCACACTCTCCCAGCCTTTGTAGCAAAAGCCTCCACCTTCAGTCTGTTCTGTGCAACTAAGAGAGAGGTGGCAAAGGCAGTAACTGAAGGGAGATTGAACCCTGGTGCCGGGTTGGGGTGGGGGAGGGGCTGTGTGCTCCAAGCACTAATGTCACAGGTCAAAGCAGCACCCTCCCCCGGGCTGAATTTTACCTTTTATCTTCTTAAAATGTTAATGTACTACATAAGCTCCACCTCCTCATCCTTTTCTGGGAATCTCTCCCTTCTCTAATCTCTCCCAGGGGGCCCATTTAAATCTTGGTTTCACCATTAGCAACATTTGGGACTGAACAACGTTAAGTAACCTCTGAAGTGGTTTGAGTTAACATTGGTTTTTGTTTTAAGATTTCATGCTTATTTTTTCTTCCCAGTCAGGACTGTGATCCAAAGCCCACATTTCAGATTGCACATCCGAGCTCCGGCCTCAGGCCAGTGAGCTCAGTACAGTGTTTGTCTTGGCTCCACAGCTGACCCAGCCAGGAACACAGGCTGGCAGATCAGAGAGGAAGCAAAGCCCAGTTTTGACTCTTGCCAAAGATGCGGTCAGCCAACCTAGGGCTCAGGCAGCTCCCTTGGGGACATCCAGCCACGCCTGCTGGTCCTAGTTAGCATCCCCAGGTCTTTGCTGCTGGCTTCTGTTCTGTTCAAACACAGCAGCAGTGACAGCTGGGTAGATATGATCTGAGCAATGAGCGGCAGACTGAAGAGGCAACAGATCTGCAAAGCTGTCCCTGAGCAGATGCCACAGCCACAGCCCAGGTCTGGCCCAGGCTGTGAGGTAACCGAAAGTAGCACGGACTTGAGCCTATCCCACTTGTAGGATCTGCCTTCCTAGGCTGCCTGCAAACACTCAATGCCCACATTTGACCAGTACCTCCTTTCCGCTATAGGAATCCAGGCCCAGCAAGCTCAGGTTGCATGACTCAGCCTGAGAGCCCCACAGTTCTGATGCGTGTAGGTTGCAGGAATGTGGGGCCTTGAGATAGTCTCAATTCTGTGGACAACTTGTAGACACCACACCAGGGCGGGGCTGGGTTGTAATGTCATTCACGCTGCATTTTAGAATATTTATTTACTTACTTTTGAGATAGGATGTCTCTACATAGCCCTGGCTGTTTTGAACCTCACGATGGAGATAAGGGTGGCCGAGAACTTATGGAGCTTGGTCTACTTCTGCTTCCCAACTACTGGGAGTCAAGGCACATACACCACCACACTGGGCTTGTCCAGGTTCATCTTGAATCCTGTGAGCTGAGGCCAGCTGCCACTAATGGTACCTTTCTATGAGGACATGTGCTGTGGTATACTCACCTGATCCATATTTGGGGGCCCCAAGGAGGCAGTAACAGGCCCTTTCAGGCTGAGTGTTGGGGCAGAGGGATTGAATGCCGGGCTCTTGGTGAATGTGTAAGGGATTTATGGGGCTTCAGGGGTGAGCCTGTGTAGAAATAGTTAATAATTAATAAATTCTGTCAGCGGGTTTGCAACCCACCTCAATGCTTAACGTTCCTGAATGAAACACACACACGCAGCCTTTATATTTTAACATGTCTTATGCAGCTTAATAGCTGGGCCACTGCCTAACCTCCAAGTGGTTAATCTTGAGTTATTACTTACTAATTCTATGCCTTATCTCGGCTGCTCTGGGCCTCGCTCTCCTGGCTCCTTCAGATGAAGGCCATGCCTCTCAGATCTCTTCTTCCCTCCCTGTCCCAAGCCCGGGAAGCCTAAGGTCCCGCCTCTGTCTGCCCTGCTCAGCCATTGGTTGTCGGCATCTTTATTTACCAATCAGAACCAACTGGGGGCAGGGAACGCAATTAGCATTAGAATACAAGCAGCTACAAGCCTGGGCTCTCATCTACAAAGAAAGACCATCAGGGTGAAAGGGCATGCTCGAGGCCATCATAAGGCTCCTTACTTAGCCTTCTGCAAGCCCCAACGTCTGCACTGTGAGCTGAACCATGCATGCTTTTGTAAAGGCCTTCAATACGCCATGGTGCTGATAACCGGACAGGAGTCTGAGGGTGGAGCTCCCGCTTTGGCTTTTTTGGGGACCGTGCGACTGCACTTGACAAGGTTGCTCTTGGGAGAAAGCCATTCTCCCTTGGCCAGCGGAAGAACCCCTCTCGTCCTCATTAGGGCTCCATCAGCTTTCCTTGGAAAGGTTTACACTTGAAAGTAACTATTCCTCAGGCCAGGGCAGATCAACACCTGCTCAGCTGCTGGGTTCAGAGGTTAAGCAACAAGCTTTCTTTCAGTGGTAACAAGCCGTACCCTTGACTCATAAATGTTCCCACGATGACAGAAAACTTACTTGCAGGTGGTGAATGGATTCTTTCTTTCTTTTCTTTTCTTTCATTTTTTGGAGGCAGGGTCTCTATATGTAGTCCCAACCTCAAACTCACAGAGGTTCACCTGCCCCTGTCTCCCAAGAGCAAGGACTCAGGGTATGCCTCATCACACCTAGCTATGGATTCTTCTAAGAGAAAACAAAATAGACCGACATCACCAAGCAACATAAGGCTGATGCTTCTAGGCTTGAATTTCTGAATTCCTACATCTCTTGTTCTAGGAAAGAGGGTTCATGACTATACTGCCGGCTGTCTCTGTGCTCCATTTGGTCCAACAGAGACTTGAATGCTCACGTGTAGCACTTGTTGGTGTGACTCAGTGTAGGAAGTGGGGTCAGGCCTGAGCAGTGTAGGTTAAACCTGAGGCTGCCTGCTGCCTGCTCATCTCAGCCTTGTTCCTTCCACTCTTGTGCTTGTCTCCCCTCCTCAGACACAGTGTCAGTGGGGATGGGAAGTGGGGACAGTAGGTGACACAGGGTGGTTTCTTCTGATCAAGGCCACCTACTTTTTCTCTGCTGCACATTATCACTGTCCTCTCTCCACCTTACAGAGCAGAGAAGAACACTGAAAGGAAAAAAAATAAAGCCATCCAGGTCCAACCGTGCGGAAGGCAGAGTCAAACGCACAGCTGAGCTTTCTTGAGCCTAGTTGATGCTATCTATCATTGGTAGCACCTGCCTCCGAGTCTTGTAGGAGAGCCATCTACAGATCCTGTCTCCGTGATACTTAAGCATCTCTTGGAGGAATTTTCTTTCATGACTGGAGCCATACACTTGCTGGTCTGCTCTTGGCGCCTCTCTGGATTGACCATTAAGGCTGGAAACTCTCCTTCTGGTTGAACTGAGAGCCAGGAGGCGATCTTATCCTCTGGGATGGGACAAACTACAAGCCTGGCCACCCCTTCCCCTGGTCCCATCACTCTCCCTCAGCCTTTGAAGAATGCTGATAGCCTCAGGAAGGCAGACCTGGCTGTGGGACAACCTTATGGAAGGATTCTTTTGGGAACTAAGTGTATCTTGTTTAGAATCTTGCTCCACGGAGATCTGAGATTGGGGACAGACTCCGGAGGAAGCTCCCAGTAGACTCCTGGTAGGTGTGCATTGTGGCAGGGAGTGTGTGTGAGGGGGTGGGGTGGGGTGGGGTGGGGTGGGGGGGAGACTTACCTTCTGTATGCTGAGAGCCAATGACAACGTCCCTTCAAAGGAGTTGTGGGTGTTCTTCTGGCTGTGAGTGGCCTGCATTGGGCCCAGGAGTCTGGGGAAGAGCAGAGGGGCACTGGGTTGCTGAGCGGCAACAGTCTAGAAACACAAAACGGACGGCTGTGTGGCGACTCTTCATTTCTCACACCACTGCATTGCTAATAAAACCTGGTCTACAAAGCGAGTTCCAGGACAGCCAGGGCTACACACAGAAACCCTGTCTCGAAAAACAAAAACAAAAACAAAACAAAACAAAACAACAAAACAAAAAAAAAAAAGAAAAACCAAAAAACCCAAAACCTTCCTTTGTGGGCTTGATAATTCCCAGGGAGTTACCGGAGGCTAAAGGGATTAATTCCTTGCCCTTCTCAGAGGTAAGAAAATTAAACAAACAAACAAACAAACAAACAAACCTTTTAGAGGCTTGAGAGATGGTTCTTGAGAACACTCATTGCTCTTCCAGAGGACTTGGTTTTCAGCACCCACTTCAGGTGGCTGACACCTGTCCCTAACTCCAGCTACAGGGGATCTGATCTGCTTATTTTGGAATTTGAGGTCTCTCGCACACACACAAGCATACACTCACATATACACATGTGTAAAACTAGATCTTTAAGAAAACCTTCGGTTATTGTGAAAATTTTATACGGCATAACGTGATTGCTCAGTCAGCTCCTTAGTCAGACCCTTTTCGTTTTGTTGTGTGTTTTCTGGCATTTGTGTATGATTCATCTGATTGTCTCCAGTCAATGCCCATCATACTGGCCTGGGGACCCATGGGTGCCACTGAGAGATTCCTTAGTAAAAACAACCAACCTCTTGAATGTTGCCATTTCGATTTGTCTGTTTGCTTTGGTACAAATTCTGGTGGATTTATCCAAAGAAAAGCTTTTCAGAACTGAGTCTAAGGTGAGAACACAAGAGCCTGAGGCTGTGGCGACCCTGGGATGGGCTGTAGGAGGAATATTCACACTGAGTCAGGAAGTCTTACTAGAAAACAGCAGCACAAACGATCTGGTTCACTTCGTTCTTTCAGGAGTGAGGGGGAGGAGAAGATGTCCTTCAAAGGATACAAAGTTACAGCCAGGCCGGATGAGTTGACTAGGCACAGCCCCAGGGCCGGAGCTAATGGTAGGACGCTGTAGACAGAAGATCTGCTGGAGTGGTTGTAGGTGATTTTACCACACCCAGATAAAGGAAGGTGACCCCAGGACATGCTGCCTGGCCTGCCTCCAGCCGTAAGCCGTTTCACTGCGTGTATGATGGTAAAAATAAATGAATCAAACCGGCAGGCTGTACCCCTAAGATAGAAAACAGGGGTGCACTCTTTATTACTTTATTACCTTATTTATTATTTGTTTCTCTGTATGTGCCCCATACCCCACCCCAGTGCACATGAGTGTGCAGATCACAGCACAGCCTACAGGAGTCGGTTCTCTCCTTCCACCAAGTGAGCCTTAAGAGTGAGATTCAAGCACCTTTCCCTGCTGAGCCATCTTGCTGACCAGATATTAGAAAGCTTTAAATTAAATCTGCGGGGTATAATGTATTCAGACAGACTACATGGACAAAAAAAAAAAAAAAAAAAAAAGGCAAAATTTAATTTTAAGTAGGGCAACTGACCGTACACGGCTAACTGCAGTATGAAGCCACTTCTGAGCGTTTAAAACTTTGCAGAGTAGCAGCTTACGGCTCTGCACACACAGAGCTTGTTGTGTTAAATCAGTGCTTAAATGTCAGATTACTCATCTCTTTCCCAAGCTCTCCTGCTCTCTGAGCCGTCTCCCTTCCGATTCCCGTTGGCAGAGCCTAACCTGAGTGAGGGTCAGAGCCTGGCCAGGAAATGTTGACTTAGGGGTCTCATCTCTCCTGCTGAAGTAGGGACAGCCTAACAAGCAGAGAATGGTACTGAGGGGATGTCTCCTGCCTCTTAAGGCCAGGAAGAGGCAGGATAAGCAAGCATCTCAGATAGGTGCAAGGCCCTCAGAGGCAGTCCAGAAGAAAGAAGATGACAGGCCAGTGAAGGCCCAGGCCCTGGTCAGCTGCTCAGGCTTATCTGGCCTCAGCTCCTTCACTGAGGCTGAGCAGAGTAATGTGCACGGTCAATGATTATCTCTAAAATGAAAAACAGGTGGGAAAGCTTTTGCCAGTGAAACAGGGCAGGGCTAATCATGTCACCGAAGAACCTAGGCCTCTATTCTAGACCTGCCTGACCAGTCTCAGCCAAGATCTGATTGTCTGTACTGTCATGGCCAGTGTACAGAGCAGAAAGGGAGAATAGGGTCTGTGGCCTTTAGAGAGAGCCGCGTCTGCTGTGAGGAGCTGTGGAGCTGCATTAGCTGAGAGTGGGCCTCTCAGTCAGATCCTGGGCAGGACTTGGAGAAGGTCAAACAAACCTTGGGAGCTTCTCTGGTCCTTCTTGTACTAGGTCACCTCCCTGGACCCTTGCTAAGAATCTAAAACAGTGGCTCTCAACCTGTGGGTTGTGACCTCTTTTGCATAGGAGCTACCCTGCATGTCAGATATTGACAATTATGATTCGTAACAGTAGCAAAACCACAGCAATTAAGTAGCAACAAAGATAATTTTATGATTAGGGCTCACTACAACATGTATTAAAGGGTCCCGGCATCGGGAAGGGTGAGAAACCCTACTCTAGAACATAGCATGTGGGCCAGCCAGGCAGGGTAACAACTTCTAAAGTAAAGCTTTATGTCTTTGGCCTTTATTCAGGGTTTGTAAAGGGAAGGGCTTACCTTCAGAGATGCCCGTAAATCACTTACCACCACTTTAATCTCGTTTTAAAAATCTTATTTCTTGATGGGCAGGAGCAGAGACAAACCCAAGAGCTTACCTATTGTGGAAAGCCTGGAGAGTCCAGGTCAGGCCTTTACCCACCCACCTGTCTGGTTGTGGATTGAGTGGAGCCAGCTGACCCTTGGGGAGGAAGCTGTGTACACAGTGGTACTTCTTGTCCCCACTCCTGGAGTCTCAGGAAACAAGGAGCTTCCTGCTCCCTCCCCGTGTCTTTTTTTCTGTGGCATTTTGTGTCCAGGTAGCTACCCATTTGACATCCCACTTTAGATAAACATGCCAAGGGATTCCCGGGTTCCTATGGGAGACTTTGATCCGTGTCTCAGAACAAAAGGAGTCGTGCAGGAAAACAAGAGCCGCAGCAAGATCATTGGAACTGAGCTGTCTCAAACTCTCACGGTCCTACTGTGGCTAGACTCCACTGACGAGCAAAGAGCCACCAGAACCTGCCCTTTAACCTCACATGAGCCACCTGCTGCTTCTTACGGGCCCTCCTGGAGTGTAGATGATCTTTCTCAGCCCCCTCAGCTGGCAAGGAACAGACGTGCAGAAAGGGTGCAGCTGACCTGTGAGTCACAGACTTAGAAAACCTGGGCCGGTTTCCCTGCTCCACTTTGTCATTGGGGCTGGTGGAGAGGAGCCGGGCCCCTGGTCATGGTATCTGCAGCAACGTTGATTCTGAGCTCCTTACAGGGCAGTGTGGCTCTGCCACTCACAGTAACACAGGCTATAGTGCTGGCTTGGGATGAGCTGCAGTAGAAGGCCCGAACACCAGGCCTCTGCAGTACCTCTTCCTGGCTCTACTAAAATCTTCTCTGAGGGTAGGGTCTGACCTAATTGTAAAGTAATCATGGAAGCATCTCAAGCGGAATCTGGTCCAGGCAGACATGATGCTGAGGTAGTCATTGACATCACGGCCAAGGGCCCTAGAGGGTTGAAAGCCCCAGACACACTCAGCTGTGTCTCGGTCCTTGGGAAACATTCTATCCAGAGAAAAGGGGGTGCTGTCAGGTCCACAGAAACCTGTACCTGTCAACAGCTCTTATTAGTCAACCACCATCTTCTCTGTGGAGTGTTTCTCATTCATTTATTCATTCACTAATTCTTCAGCAAATATTTGCTGAGGGCCTACCATGTGGTGGCTGCTTTGCTGGTAGATTCTCACTAGAACAGACAATGTCTGTGGTGGGGTTGCATTGACAGGCCCTGTGGTGAACTGAGGCTGTGCCGGAAGACAGGTAAGGAATCCTTTTGGGGGGGCTGACACACACTCTGGCCAGCACTTGATACAGATTTACACAAGAGATGGCAAGAAAAAATGTCTTGGGGATGTGAGGGTCTCAGTGAGGTTGGAGAACTGACCAGAAGCTGTGTGTCAAGAGGGTAAAGGGCAGAGGGTGTGGCTACTCAGGCCCGAGCTGCAGTTCAGTCTTTAACCACCCCGTGAAGTCACTGGTGGATTTGAAACAGAAGGACATAGGCTGATTTGCATATTAAAAAGATTGCCCAGCTGCTGGGTGAAGACCGCCTTTTAAAAGCACAAAAATAGAAATAGGAAGACCAGCTAGGGAGGTAGCTCAGCAATGCAGACAGGAAATAATCACTGTTATTATCCCCATCCCTCTGAGGAGCTCACAGCAGGTAGTAACGCTGCTGCGTGTTCATTTGCAGAGTGAATCAGTACAAAAGACTTTTCTGCCCTTCTGTTTTTGGAACTTCAGAGCAGCCCTGGAGCATAGTGTCTTGGGCTAAAAGAAGTCTCTGAGGCTTTGGTCCTAGGTAAAAGACTCTGTTGGGGGCTGGGAGCCTGCTTTAACCCTAGGCCTCCTGACCTATCTGGGCTCTGTCCATTCCTTGAACCCCTAAGTAGAGTTTCCCAGGCCAGAAGGAATGAGTGCAATGGTCAAACTAGATAGTGAAGGCCCAGAGTGCTGTTGACCAGAGCCCAGGAGGCCCAGGAGGCCCAGGAGGAGCCAGAGTGTTAGGTTCTCCTAGAGCTAGGTTCTCCTGGAGCTATGCCCGTGTATGGAGAACGCAGTAAGTAAGATGTGCTTTGAATTCCAAGAGCCTAAAATCTAATCTGGAACAAATGGAAGCTTCAATAAATAATTTAAGAATGCCTTGAAAATTAAAAGACACAACGTAAACAACTCCAGGAGGAAGCCAGGGTTTTCCTTAGGACAACGGGCCTGAACACTATTTTGAAGGCTGTGTTTTCACTTGGACCTTGATCGTCCCCTGGGGCAATTACTGGCCAGCTAACAAGGTCACCCACATCATTTGATCTGCACTATACTGAAGCAATCCTTACTCCGTGCCCCCATTACTGCCCAGCACCCCCCCTCCATACTTAGCGTCTGATACAATGGCTGCTTTGTTGACCTCATGAGTTCCGTGCCTCAGGAATTTGGAAGGTCAGGAATGGGGATGGCTGGGTTCTGACTCAGCATCAGCATGTGAAGCCTCAGTTTTGAATGCCACTGGCTAGGTGCCAGGACCCGAGACCCTCTGACAGCTATGTGCCAGGCGATTTGGCTGGGGAGACGCCAAAGCTGAGCTGAACCAGCTGCTTTTCAGTGTGTTTCTATGGGGTCTCTCCATGGGCTGGGCTCTCCTCACAGCACTGGAGCTCCAAGAAGTATTGCCTCAACCACACAAATCAGAGCTACAGAGAAGGCAGAAGCCACTTGGCTTTTCCGTCCCACCTGGAGGCACCTCCACCCATCCCTGAGGAACAGCACAGCACAGTATGCACTGGTGTGTGTGTGCACTCACATCAGGTGGGTTCCAGGGTCCTGCCACACACTGGAAAGAACATCAGTGTTCACAGTCTAGTGAAAACCACACGGAGGTTTACTGAAACCAGGAAATAAGACTAGTGCTGGATAGATCATAGCTCTAAACCAGGGCCAACAACAATATCCTTTGATATGAAATGAATTTGAGCACAGAATTGTGCTGTGACATAAGCAATAAAATGCTAATGTTTTAGCCCATAGGCCAGAACACTGAAGTACTTGCTATTTTCTTGAGGGGGGGGCAGTGTGAGCGAGGCTGTTGAGAAGACAAAGGATGACAGCAGTTTAGATGCCTGACCAAAGAGCATCTGAGCAGAGCAGATGTTTTCTGGAAGGTTCATCTTGATCAGGTTTTAAAGGAGGAAAAGAAAATATTTACTTTACATGATGCTGCTTTTAAATGGATCTCTTCTTATCAACACAAGGCCATCAAGCCTTATGCTGGAAGTACTTAGTGAGAATTAATAGTTACTATGTGCTTGAGATAAAAATAGAAAGAGGGTGGGAGAGGGAGGGAGGGAGGGAGAGAACACTGAAGGAAGTGCCCATGTGAGAAATACCCAGGAGAGTGCGCCTTGCCTTCCGATGTTCCTGTGAGTCCCCAAGGCTATCACCTTCGGAGACTGACAGCAAGTTTCAGAGTGTGTGACAAAAGGAGTAAATTCCTCTCAGAAGAAAGATGTGTGTGTGTGTGTGCTCGCGCATGTGGTGTGTGCATTTGCACGTGGGTGTGTGTGCACCTACCTTAGGCTTCTAGTGCTGTAATAAGACACTGACCAAAATCAACTTGTGGAGAAAGGATTTATTCGACATACATATCCCAGGCCACAGTGCATTAGGAGATGCTGTCAGGAACCCGGAAGCAGAAACTGAAGCACAAGCCGTGTAGGGACACTGCTTGCTGAGGCTGCTTTCACAAGTCCCCCAGGACACCTGCCCAGGGTGGCACACCCACAGAGACCTGCATTCCCACACCAATCATTACTTTTTAAAAATTGCTCTACAGACTTGCCTACAGGCCATGCAATGGGGGCATTTTCTCCGCTGATGGTTCTCTTCCCGGATATTTATAGGTTTGTGTGAAGTTTACAAAAACCAACCAGTACCAAAAGAAAGAGCAGTCTAGGTTGATTTGATCCTCTCCCATTGTTTTAAAACAGCCTTGTGAGATATAACTCACCCACTATGAAGTCTACCTATCTAAAGTGCAAACTTGGTGATGCTTGGTGTAACTGCTAGTACATTCTAAATTAGATGCCACGGACAAACTGGCTAGATGATCCAAATCATTGAGTTCTGGGTTCAGCAAGATTCCCTGATTCAGAAAATGGCAAGGATTGGGGAAGACACTCAAACTCAGTCTTCAGCTTCCACACGTAGTGCACATGTGTGACCTCATGGGCCCACACACATCTGAACATGTATGCATGCACCACACTCACACACACCATGCACACTCACCACACACCCCACGTGCACACAGACCACATACACAGACACACACCGCACACATAAACATCACATACACCACACACATACATGCATACATAATACATCTATACACATACACCACACACATATATATATACATACACATACAACATACATGCATACATGCATGCATACATACACACACACACTACATACACCACACATACATAGACACACACACACACGCACACATGGGTAGAATGCCCTCCTTATGTAGGGAATTCAGCAGCCTGAGCAGCAGGAGTGCCCGAGCAGCCTCATACCTTTACCATTGAGCAGTGACGATGCAATTTTCCCTGTAGAGGCCAATGTATACCAGGGCAGCTCTGCTGTTCCCCACGCTTAGGATGTGAGCTCTGTTCCTCGGCCTGGGATGAGGAAACAGGAAGTTGTCCCTCTTCTGAGAATGTCTCATCACCTTCCTGGGTGTTCCCCACAGTTACATGAGGACATTGAGCAACACAGTTCCCACTTGTGGTGCTTGTAGGGTCTAAATTCCTTGAATTTTGTCATGTGCAATGTCTTCTTGTCGGGCCTGCCCAGGGCTTGCTTCTGGAAGGCCCTCTTTTCTTGCTTCTGTCAACATGGCTGGTGTTACTTCCTGCCACGTGTCCTATAAGCCTCAGGGTCTGGGCCAAGCGTGGAGAAAGGACACCAAGGGACCAGGGAGAGGGATGCGGGACAAACTCCTGGCTTTCTTCCTTCCTGTAGACTGGAAGTTCAGGAAGCCCCTGCCTGCTTCTGCACCACCCTGAGGGGTGGGCCACTGTCTCCTTCTGTTGTTGGCTTTGTCTAGCCTCTCTCTGTCCCACCATCCCCTGCTCTGGTGTCTAAGCTTTGGGATGACACCAAGATGTCCCAGGAGTAGTCTCGGGCTAAAATGAAGAGCCTGTCAGAAAGCAGCCACCCAGTGGTGTACAGGTCCATGTACATGTTCAAGTACACACATGGGAGTGGGGGTCGGTGGGGGAAGAGGGAGAGGGTGGAGAGGAGAGAGAGAGAGAGAGAGAGAGAGAGAGAGAGAGAGAGAGAGAGCGCTCCGTGAGCTCTGCCCCTTGCAGGAGCCCACTCTCAATGGCTCCTTATTCTTCCTCACGTCTCACAGACGGCCAGTGGACCGCACAGGTTCCCGGTCTGAAATCTTCCCCAGTCATTAAAATCCCAACGCCTTGCCAGAGTCCAGAGGCCCTGCCTGGGTCTCCCACACCGGGAGTCACAGCACAGGGGGATTTTAGCACTTCAGTGTGTTCTGTGCACACAAACCTGGTCAACACCTCATATGGTGGTGACCTTGTCAGGGTCTGTAAAGGGGTGATTAACTCAAAGTGACACTGTCTGTGTGTCTGGCCCAATGTAACTGGGCTCCTTATAAGAGAAGATGGAGGTGCGCACGCGCGCCCCCCCCCCCCCAGGGCTCACCTTGTCAGGAGATGGGAAAGACAGCATCTGCAAGCCCAGGGGAAGAGGAAGAGGTCTTAGGAGGTACCAAGCTTATGAAACCTCTCCCTCTGAACTGTCAGTCTTCACAGCATGAGGCATAAACATCATCTGTGGCTTTAGATGACCCTAAAGCTGGACTCTTGAGCTGAGAGGGACACCATCCTCAGGGCCTGCGTCTGCTCACCCTGCCTACCCAACCCCCAGACAGCTCAAGCCAGACTCCTAAGGACAACTTGCTTCTTGTAAGAATTTTGTAATGAAGTCTGGATTGAGCCAAGGATTTCTTTCTTCCATGGATACCCATGTGTCTGGTGGGTGGTGCTATCCAGGCAGATAGCAATCATGTGTAGCCTTGTGTCTGTACTCTGCCTAACCATGATGCCCACAGAGAACTTAAGTGTCTCACGGCACTGGGTCCAGGACACAGCAACAGACAATGGCCCTGGTAGGTGAGTGCTGAGTCCCAATTCCTTGCATGCTGAGCCTGAGATCCTCTTCACTCCCACTCATGGATAGAGACCTGTACCTGTCAGGATGGGGGAGGGGGCAAAATTTCCTCCATTCTCTTCTCCCACCTTCCAAATGTCGCGCAGTGGCTGCACCCCGACCCCTAAGGAGCCAGAGAGGCCAGAGTCCACCTTGACTGTCCTAGCTGCCTAAACTTGCTGCTTTGAGCTTGCTGTTGTTCTCAGCCCTCAGGTCCACTGCCACTCCTAGATCCTGGAGCCCAGTGGTTCACATCAGAGGTCAGGCTTACCTGTCCCCAGAACCCAGATTAGTTGTTGACACAGGAAGCAGTTTCCCTCTGCCACTTCTGGCCAGTCCAGCTTTGCTTCATAAACATAAGCAGGCCACTCATGGCTAAGACAGATCACTTAAAACAGATATGTGGGGTGAAAACATATTACATCACTTTTGGTTTTTTGCAAAAGCTGATCTTGAAGGGAGTGATATTCTCACAATATCTGTATGAGCCAGCGTATGCTGCATGGCACATGGGATGTGGGTGTCCTCCAGCCAGCACGCAGCTTCACTGAGCAGAAGTGAGCATAAGCTCTGTCCTACAAGTTGTTCAGTGGAACTGAGACACAGTCATCCCTCCCTGGGTGATGTCTGTGGTCTTGTGAGCTCAAGGACCAGAGCACAGATGGCTGTGGAGGTGGCAGGGGAGGCAGCGCTGGGGGGGGGGGGGGGGGGGGGGGGGAGAAGACTGTGGAGCTCGGGGCTTAGAAAACGAAGTTCTCTCTGTAGGTTGCTGGGAGCCACTGCAGGCTTTGAGGTAGAAAGCAACCTGGGAACATTGACTTGAGGGGGGGTGGCTCTCCCAGGCCCATGCATGAGCTTTGACTGAAATAAAAACAGTGTCACTTGTGCCAAAGTTCCACGTCACCAAACAGAACATGAGCTGTGGTCAGACCTTCCAAGAAAACAGGAGAAATGAGGAACGGCAGCCAAGTTTCCCGTGCAGGCCAGTTCCAGTTGGCAGGATGCTGAAGTACCCCCTCCTGATGCTTGGGGAGAAGGTAACCTAAAGAAACCTGATGTGGACTGCTGAATCCTGTTGCTCTGCCTCCTAGTCTGCATCTTAGAAGGAATGTGTGTCTGAAAGGACCACTGGGCTTCTTGTTCTTTGTTTTGCTTTTTTTTTTTTCCTGTAGTTCATTCTTGCTGGGGCATGGTGGTACACGCCTGTAACCTCAGCCCTCTGTAGACAAAGGCAGCGTTCCTTGGTTACATAAGGGTACCAGCCATCCCAAACTATTCGGGAACCTGTGTTTAAAAGTTCCCAACACATATACAGCAGAGGACTGCTGGGTCTGGGGTTCAGTCAGAGAAGATGCACCTAACCCTCAAGAGACCCAAGGCCCCAGGGAGTTTAGATGTCTGGTTGGGTAGGGGGTGGGTGATAGGGATATCCTCGCGGAGACAGGTGGGCATGGAGGAGGTATGGGATGTGGAACAGTCAGAGGGTGCACCTAGAGGGGAATAAAATCTGGAGTGGAACAAAAAGATTAAATAAAAAGATGAAATATAAAAAATAAAAAATAAAGACAAGTGTCTCTCCAGAAGGCCTTCAGGGTCTGCCTGGGAATGCTAAGACACCCAGAACCATGGACTGAGCAGGAACTAGGTTCTCAACCTCTCCAGAGTAAAGACAATCCTCCTCAGACTACCGTATTGTGTCATGGACAGTAATATAATAAAGCACTCTTCGTATATGTTCAAAAAAAAATTCAAAGTATTACTTTACTAATTTTAAAACAAAACCAAACCCTAGCCTCCTCTGCTCAGCCACCAGAATCCCTTTCTCTGTGGCATGGGTGCTCACTTTATTCGAAGACTCACCCTGTCCACCCTTCAGTGGACATTTTAGTTCCAACAATGGCCGGTTGTTGCTTAACCCTAGCCCTAACTCCTAATGCTCAGACCCTCCCACTAGGCCTCTGCCGGTCACCCACAGGCTCCATGTTGCAGACAAGTGAAGCAGAGGCTTCCTCTGCAGCTGGCCCTTCCGAGGCAGCTCCTTGTGCCCCAATCCCGCAAGCACAGGCTGCAGAAGATGGCTGCCAACGAGCCTCATTGCCAAGAGAAAGGCTGTGAAGGAGAGAGGACAAGAAAGCAGGTTTGGAGGCAAAGAATATTATTCAAGGTAGTAAGAATATGCAGAAGGACAAAGAAAATCAGGGGAGCTCCTACACTTGTGGGCACACCCTTCGATAGGCCACACCCCCACAGGCCACGCCCCACAGGCCACACCCACCCGCAGGCCACACCCGCCCGCAGGCCACACCCTCGCACAGGCCACACCTTCCCGCAGGCCATGCCCTCCCACAGGCCACACCCTCCATAGGCCACACCTCTCAGAGGACCCAGCAGTGCTGAGTTAGGGTGTGCAGCAAGGCTCAGCATTCTTTAGCACGGGTACACAAAAGCTGATGCTAGGGACATGTGGTGTCAAGTGGAACTCCTAACTCTTAGGATAAAGACCAGAGAGTTCTGGCCATTAGGGAGAAAGCAGTAACCCAAAATATTGTTTAGATTCGTGAGTGAGTATATTTTCCCATTACTTAGGTTTTTTACTTCTCTTTGCAATGCTCTTTAGTTCCCTCTGTGTATGAGCTTTGTACATCTTGGGTCCCAAGCCATAGCAGGGTGAGCAGAGGAGTAGAGGTACTGATCCCAAACACACATCAAACCTTCTTTGCCTGTAGGCATAATGTTATTGCACCCTGCGTAAGATTATTCTTGTATTACTCAAATGCTGATTTTTGTGCCCCCATATCTGGTTGTAATCTTTACTCTAAGAATGTCTTGTCTCTATGTTGTGTAAATATTGCTCCTCAATTATTCCATGACTGGTCAATAAAGCTAGCCGATCACCCAATGGCTGAGCAGGGACAGAATAGGGCTGGACTTCCTCCCATCCAGGGGAAGGGACAGAGACAGAGGGGTGGGGTGGGGATTTGCCACCAGGAGAGAGTCCAGAAGATGCCATGGAAAAACACCTGGAGCAGAAAAAGCCATAAAATGCAAGTATCTCAGGGATTTTGGGGGGGGGGGCAGATTAGCTCAGAGGATTAAAATAGAGTAACACTGCTCAGTTGTTGTGCCCTTAAAGCTTGATACACAAATATAATCGTCCAATCCCAATTATCTGGGAGTTAGCTGGGTGAGAGAAAACTGCAAAACACTTATTAAGAAGCCATTAACATCCACTCTCAGAGGGTGGAGGTGACCTTCCTGGTCTGACTGTGGAAAGAAAGAATGAGAGTCATCTTCATATTCAAAACCTTTCAGGAGACCTGTTGCAGGTGCATGCTAGCTCTGGCCACGGAAGGGGATCCATCAGGATTAGGCCACACCTCCCAGGAAGCACAGCATTTGAAGTTACAGAAGGGGATAAATGGTAAAATCATCTGGCCAGAAGCAACAGGTGTTAGAAAAATACTCCCAATTTTGAGAGGAACCCAAGCTAGAGTTGAAACGGAACTTTATCTTATTGAAACTATAGTAGGGGTAGAGATGACTCGAGCTGTTGAGAGTGCTTTCTGCTCTTCCAGAGGACCAGAGCTTGGTTCCCAGCAGCCATGTCAGGCAGCTCACGACTGCCTGTGACTCCAGGGGGTCTGATGCCCATTTCTGGCTTCCACAGCATCTCCAGTTATATCACACACACACACACACACACACACACACACACACAGACACACACACACAGACACACACACACAGAGTCTCTTTAAAAATACAGTAAATCATTTATTAAATGGTAAAAGTTATTTCTCTCAGAAGTTGAGAATGAGACAGATCTGTTCAAAAGTCCTAGCCAGTGAAATAAATCATCTAAAAAATATAGAAATGTATAAGAGTTACTTAGGGATCGATGTAATTCCACTGTAACCCCCAAATCTCTCTCCCTTTCCCATCCCAAACCCCACATACCACATTAACCTATACATGGTCAACTATGGGAATTAATTCGTTAAATCACCCAGGCTTCCAAGCACTCAGTTAAGATACAGAAGACAGTGTCCCCCATGCAGCAGCTTCCCTGAGACTCTCTTCCATGAATTGAGTGTGGGTGCCCTGGGTCTCCCACATCCCTTTTCTGGAAAGTGAAGAACCAGCTGTGGATCATGATGGTGTTCTTGTGGAAATGCGCTGGACCAAGAACCAACATTTCCTTCTCGGGCCATCGGATGGAACGACTGAACTATCTCAGGCTTTGTGACGTCCGGGTGATGAGAGATCCCTTTTGCCCCTTTCTAGAGAATCCAAATCCCAGTCTCAACGGGAGACTGCTATGGGCCTGCAGGAACAGGATCTCACTGTGTAGCCTTGGCTGGCCTGGGACTTTCTATGTAGAACAGGCTAGCCTCAAACTCACAAAGATCTGCTTGTCTCTGCTTCTGCAGTGCTCAGATTAAAAACATACATCACCATAGTCAGCCTTTACTGGATAATTTTAGATTTCATATGAAATTATTGTAAAGTATGCATTTTAAAAGAACTACATTAAGGGGATAGAATAAAATAAAAACCTACTGAAGCTGCTAATTCTGATAATTATTGAAAGTATAAAATGTATCTAATGATTCAATCGTAAAGTAGAATGGATATTAGTTATTTGCCGGAAAGACTGGCTTTACTGGATTTTGACGCAGAGAGAGACGCAAAGTCCTTTTTTTTTTAAATTTTCCCAGTTGCAAACTACAAATTCACTGTTTGCTTCTGAGCACAGAGTTGGACTGTGATGCTGCATATTCGTGCGCACACCCGTCTGTGTGTGAGACTGGAGGCCAGACAGCTGCCTTTCTCTATTGCTCTACCCCACCCCCCACAGCTCCTGGTCTGTCTTTCTTTGAGGCAGGTCTCTTTGAACCTGAAGGTCATTTACTCAGTTAGAATGGTTGATCAACAAGTGTAAGGCATTCTCCTGTCTCCATGTCTTACCCCAGTCCCAGCAATGGGGTTAAAGCATGTGCTTCCACACCTCGCTTTTAAACATGGGTTCTAGGGACCTGAATTCAGGTCTCCAAGCTTGCATAAGGTCACTGACTGAGCCCTCAACTCAATCCACGCATTCGGTTTTAGTGAACGATCCGAGTATCGTTGCATATGATATTCTTTGAAATTCTGTTAGTAATTAACAGAAGTTACTAACTGGAGTTAAAAGCAGTGTCTCCTTTAATTACATTCTTTACTATTTTGTGTGCGGTGAGTGGAGGTCATAGGACAGCTTTCGCCTGTTAGTTCTCTTCTCCCAGAGTTCCTGGGACTGAACTCTGGTTGTCAGGCTTGCAGGACAGGCTTACATGCCATGTGCTTTTATCTACTGAGTTATCTTGTTGGCCCCCAAAGCAATTTTATTTAGCTCAAACAGCTGAGAATAAATCGAACAAAAGATGTGTTAAAAAAAAAATCTACTAGTAATCTATTAAATATTCCAGAGATACTGAAAAATTAAACACATGGAAGAAACCTTTATATATATTTATGGGTCAGTTACTGCTGCCTCTAAAACGACCTGAACAGATCTAATGAACCACTAATCAATACCCCACTGGGGTTTCTTATGGAATCTGACATGCTGATTCTACAATTTGTACAGAAGTGTGAAAGGACAAGAATTGCTAAGAAAAAGGTAGAGACAAATTGGAGCGCCTTCACTAGGAGACATAAGCAGCCAAAATTAAGACAGTCCAGTACTGCGGCTAGACTATGCAGATGGAAAATAGTTTATAAAAGATATATAGGGCTGAGTCTATTGCGTATCCAGAAGATAATAGAACAATAAATAATAAAATTAATAAAGTTTAGGTATTTGTTTTTATTATTATATTTGTTTGTGTGTCATGTGCATGTGAGTGCCTGAAGAAGCCAGAGTGTAGGAACCTGGAGCCGGAATCACAGGTAACAGTGAGCGGCCTGGTGTGGGTGCTAGGAAGGGAACTTACATCCTCTGCAAGAGCAGCGTATGTTCCTAACCACTGAGCCATCTCCCCAGCCTCATAAAAACAAACAAACAAAAAACCCCAAAACAAAAAACAACCACCACCACCAACAAAAACGGCTTTTCAGATGGGGTTCTGAGGCTAGCACTGAACTCCTGGGCTACAAAAATCTTCTTGCTTCAGTCTACTGTGAAGGGGCTGGGGCGGGTCCTGGGCAGAGCCTGGGAGGAGCCTGGGCCAGAGGCGGGGCTGGGGCTGGAGCCGAGGGCGGAGCTGGGGCGGGGCCAGACCACAGGTGCACCACCACTCCTAGCGCATGCAAAAATCTAGGTCTTTAATTACTCACAGAAAGCGATGTCAGTGGATGGGAGATCAAATGTGAAGATGAAGACGCGGACTTACAGAATGCACTGCTGGAGAACATCCCATTTGGCTGAGGGGAGCTCAGCAGATGCGTATGCTGGGCTGTATTAAAACGAATAGTTTCTATTCACCAGAATGCACCACCGGAAGAATGAAAAGATGTCTGCTACAGTAACAAGGACACAAAGATCTCCTACAGACAGACATCAAAAGGACAGACAGCTTTGTGGCAGCCATGAGAGATCTAAGAGGGCACTTGGCAAAGCAGCTGCTCAAAGGGCTAATGAACAACCATTATGGAAATTCGGATCAGGGTCTCAGTGAGATGCCTCACCAGCACTGAGCAGGTCTGGGAAAAGGAGTGAGAACCTGGCCAGCAAGGTGGCAGTGTCTCTGCTGGGGTGTCTGAGTGTCAGCCTGGCTGGATGGTCAAGAGCCTATTCATTCACCCGGCAGTTCTGTTCCCTGATCTGTCTACTTTCCTCATGGTCACAAAGGCTTCCTGTTAACATTTTTTTTTTTTTAATGCCTGACTGTCCCTCTGTGGTGGGACAGACGGATGAACTATGCAAAGTTCCCTCAGGGCACCCTAAGTAGTTGTGAACATACTGTAACACACAGACACAGGTGAGCAAAACATACCAGCCATAAGAGCACACACGGAGAGGCTTCGCTCTCATGAAGGCAAGCCCTGCTCAGGGCTGTGGAAGTGAGCTGAAAGTGTGCTCCGAGAAAGAAGGGGCCTAGGCAGGGTGTGGGGAGGGCCCCCAGCATGCACTGGTTTCTGTGAACATCTGTGTGGTGACCTGAACGGAGTGCTCACTGTGGAACTGCCCATGGCTACACGCTTGCGGTGGAGAATGTCACCTTGTGCTAGCCATGTGTCGTCACTGATAAAGGTTCTTGTCCTTTAAAAAGAGACCTGGGTCCGTGTACAAAGGCACTTGCTTTGCAAACCTGGCAACCTCAACAGGATCTTTGGACTCCTTGTTGGAAGAAGAGAATCTATTTTGGAAGGTTGTCTTCTGACTGCCACATAGGTGCTATCTCATATACCACTCCCCAACACACACACACAGAGGGAGAGAGAGAGAGGCACACATCATATACACACAATAAAACATGTAAAAAATATTAAAGAAGTAAACAAAGGTCAGTTGGTACCACTTGATGTCTGTGGAGGGTGGGGCTGAGGTTCGCCATTTGTTTAGCTTCAGACATCTCAGCTTCGGCAGAGTGCAGTGTACATTAGGTCATTCACACAACGTACTTCATGTGGTCCTGGCTCCAAGGTCCTGAAAGCTCCTGGCTTTCACCTACTCTCCAGTGTTGATGTCTCCCTGATGCTGTCTTTCCTACCCCCCACCTGCTCTAAGGTTGCTTTCCCTTGACCTCACAAGCCTGAACATGGCTTCAGCATCCCTACATCGCCAAAGAAGAAAGAGAAACACTGTAATACTTATTTATAAACAGGTTTCAGAGGGCAGGAGCTCTGAAATGGATACTTTCTAAAGCATCTAGAAACTAAATCTCTAAACCCAGCGCCCTTTTAGAATGTAATATACATTAAGCACACACATGCATATAAATACCCACGCACGCGCACGCGCGCGCGCACACACACACACACACACACACTTGCATGCACACACATCCCTCCGAGACAGATTGACTGAAAATATTGTGCGTTTTCAATATTCACATTTAACAAATTCTTTGTCTTAATCCCTCTCCCTCCCTTCCCACTACACACACGCAAAACACAATAGCTGTGTGAATGATTTTATTTAAAAACACACTGAATGTCTACATGTATAGTCCTAGGTTGGGCTGGTGATGTTTCTCTCCCTCCTGTGCTCTGTCCTCAGCAGCCATACAAAAGGGCTTATTTCAAGGCTGGGGTCCCCTGCTGGCTGGCTGTCCCCTCTCTCCTTGTAGGTCAAATTCCATGCCCGGGCCTGGCTCTGGGAAGGACGGTGACAGGAGAGCAGGGTGTACAGAGATATCATGGGCTCTTAGGACTGCCTGGCCCAGGCAGAAGGCTAGAATGGGGCTCTGAGCAGGCAAGTTCCCACTTATCCCTTCTCCCTCTTCCCTGTACGGTCCTGGTCCTAACACTCTAAGCAGCTTGGCCCCTACACCCCAGGCAGCTGTGCTGGGTGGCGCTGGATTGGTCTCATCTTTCCTTTCTGTTGGTTCGCTGTGGCATTTGGAGGGTTCCACTAGAGACGGAGAGCCAGGGAACCCGAACACCCTTCGGAGATGGTGTGGAGGTGTGTTTCTCTCTCCGAGCCCAGCTCACATTTGCCAACCTGGAGAGGACAGACTCACATTCCTTTTAGGTGAGATAGCAAGTTCCACATGGCGGAAACAGTTTGAGATGAAATGCGTTGGAAATGACGGGGCCTGCAGGAATGTGAGGATGAGAGGGGATAGTGTCCGCTCCAGGTACTGTCTGGGGCACTTGAAAAATAACAGACAGAAGTCTCTCTGGGGCGGTGGAGACTGCCTCCCTTGCTCCCTCCGTTTACTGATCGATAGTGAATGATTGAGCCTACCCCCTGGGCTGGCCAGGCCTGATCTCCACTCTGACCTGGGCCCGCTCCAGCTGGACATCATTCCTGGCAGCCACTGCCTAACCACGGTAATCTACTGTTTACTCTCATGGGTGGGTGGGGGCCCAAACCACCTCTGCTTATCTCCAGACAAGATCCACATGGTGCGGAGGGGATGGACTTCTCCAAGAGGTCCTCTGTTCTATATCCATCCCTTGGCCTTGGCATGTTTGCTCTCTCTCTCTCTCTCTCTCTCTCTCTCTCTCTCACACACACACACACACACACACACAAAGTGAAATGTAAAAAGATGACTTTTGGATGCCTTTGAGTTCTTCATGTCACCATTCGAGAGCATTCCCTTGGTTAGCAGAAGTAGGGATGGGAAGTTGGACCCAGACAAAAGCCTAGATGATCTCAGAGGACAATGTAGTTGAGCCAGGCATAGAACTGGGAAGTCGTGGGCTGAGTGACCTCCCGGGGACTTCTGGGGATTTTCATCAGCTGAAGGGAAAAATACTTTCTCCCAATATGTGGTTAGTCTCCTGTGTCTTCTACACATGCCACACCCTCCGACGTTTGTTGAACATCTTAAAAACAGGCTTTTCAGGACTGGTGATAAGGCTCTGTGGATAAAGGTGCTCGCCACCAAGCATGATGACCTGAGTTCAATCCCCAGATCCCATGTGGTGGTTGGAGAGAATCTGTTCTCTGAAGCTGTTCCCTAGCCTCCACATGTGCACTGATGCATGCATCTGCCTGTACACACACACACAACACACATGCACACACACGCACTTAATAACAATGATAAAGCCAGGCAGTGGTGGCACACACCTTTAATCCCAGCACTTGGGAGGCAGAGACAGGCGGATTTCTGAGTTCAAGGCCAGCCTGATCTACAGAGTGAGTTCCAGGACAGCCAGGGCTATACAGAGAAACCCTGCCTTGAAAACAAAACAAAACAAAACAAACAATGATAAATAAATTGAAAACTTACAAACATAATTGAAACAGAATTGAGGCAACTACCTCAGCAGGGAACAAAGAATTCCCCCTCAAATTTGTTTAGTTTCTCTTAAAATCACCACAGACCAACGTTCTCTTCCCATGGCCTATGGACCCAGTCAACCTCCATGCTCCCCAGCTTTGTCAGTTACCCACAATCCTTCTGGGAGCAGCCTGGGTGCTGCCTGTGTCCTGGGAGTCCAGAAGGTGAGGCTCAGCTATGCATGGGCAGAAAGCAAGCAAGGCAGCAGATGATTGGAAAATGGTAACACAAGGTGAGAGGGATGGTCTGTCACCAATGTCCCTGGTGTTCCCTGGCCTTCATAGGCTGGTCCCCTGTGGCCATGGGGAGCTGCTGTAATCCCCACCATCAGAGGCAAAGAAAAGTGAATGATAAACCCATACTGTGAATGCACACAGCACAGGAGGACTCTGGGGAGAGAGACGAGGAGGGAATATGTGATGGCGTTCTAGCAACCAGAGACGCCAAACACTGCCAGGAGAAAAGCTTTTCAGTGTACTGTGTCCCCAAACTGAGAGAAATGGCCTTTGCTAGCGAACAAATGACACTCAACGATGTTTACCTGTGGCCTCAGGATTATGACAGAGCCGACAACAGTCTCCACGGCTCAGTGAAGCAGCTGTGGAAGATCACAGTGCAGTATGCCACTCACACTGGTGGGGACGTTGCTGTGAGCAAACCGTTACTGGTAGCTTTCGTTGACAGTCAGAGCAGGCAGCTGCCGCTGGTTTACGCAATATTGTTTTTCCCATCAAGAGCGCAAACTCCAGCATATAAAAACAAGTTTACTGGAAACAGATTGCTGGGTCACACCAGTAGCAGTCCCGGGCCTCTTCCCATGACTCCTGCTGCATCCAGAGTCCAGGCCAATGATCTACCTGCCTTGTCCAGGTGTGTGAGTCACTCCAGGGTAGTCACACGGTGATGAATATCTCAGAGACTCTCACTGTTGTTGAATGACACAGGACTGTAATTGACACCCAGTGTCACAGGACTAGAGTCGTGAGCAGGGGAGAGCATGTGACATCAGGAAGCTAAGAGGACAGGTGATCACCGAGGTCTGCTTTGGCATCTGTCGTATGAGGTCACACTCCTAGCTCTCTGCCCAGTCTCTTTCTCCAGTGCCAGCTCTTATGAGTGAGAGAGCCTTTGGAACAGTGGAGAAGCCCCAGGGAACAGGGAAATGTCAATCATGACAAGGCAGAGACTTTTCCTTCAGACATTTTTAGACAACTTATTTGACCCCACCCACCCATCAGACACCACCATAGTCATAAGAACTGCTAAAGTTCTAGATTAAACACACAGAATGTCTCCTTCACAGAAGCAAGCAGCTGAAGGAACAGCAAGGGAACTGGCACTTCAGTGAGAGTGGGCTGGCTGCCGAGACCTCTGGCAGGCTGGGCACACCAGGGACCAGGGCCAGAAGTCAAGATCTGCACTGACCCAAGCAGGGGCACAGAGGGTACCTTGCAGCTAAGTGTCACTGCAGCCCTTAAGAAGCTGTATCTGGCAGCTGACTCACCCATAAAAATACATTACCAAGGCCTGGGGAACACAGGAAACCCAGCAGTGGGTGTGTCCTGAGTTGCTAGGCAGGTGAGACCTGGGGCCTAGGGAATCGACCCCAAACAGCTTTGTGGATCAATGGGGCCTTGGTACAGATTGTGAACAATGGGCAGCCCTGTGAAAGAGGGAAAATAACCAACCAAGTAAGGTAACACACACACACACACACACACACACACACACACCACAGAAACAGCCAGCGCTATTATGCCTAGTTAAATACTGAAGTTGACAAAGATGGTGGAGCAATGATTCTCACTATGTCGGAAGAAATAAGGCAGGCTGGGAAGTAGCTTTTGGCACCAGAGTGTATAAAGAGATTTAACACATTGAAAAGAGCGGGACTAGGATGTCTGCAGGTCTAAAAGTTAAAGTCCTTCGGGACACAGAGAACTCACTGCAGATACAAGGGGCTCTTGTCTGCCAGACATTTTACCCTACATCTTTCTAAGACCACGGTGCGGGGCCTCCTCTGAAAGGAGAAAGCCATTTCCAGGCAGGGGTCATGGCCCAGAGACCATAGCTGGAGCGTGGCCTGCCCTATACATGAGTTCCCTCCAGCCCAGGGTGGGCTCTGTGGCACAGACCAGTGATAGCACCCAAGTCTGTGCTGCGGCTAGCTTAACTCAGTGACTGAGCAGGAATTCCAGAGCACAAATCATGCACAGACTCTGGAACATTGGGTGACTTGTCTTGAGGCACTAGGCCCCTCCCTTTGAGTATCTCTGCAGATCGCAATGTCCAGTAGCTCTGAGGTCAGGAGTCTCAGACCTACGGAATCCCTACCCTTCACAGCCCATCACTCAATGCCTTTAAACACAGAGTTCCCCAGAGCCTTTGAGAGTCAAGGGTCATTCAGAGTGATGTCTTTGGTGACCTGAGAACTGGTAATTCCAGTTCTGGGAGATCCAATGTCTTCCTCTGACCAGGCACTAGGTATGAATATGGCGCACATATATATACACGCACACACGCACACACGCACACACGCACACATGCACACACACACGCACACACACACACACGCACACACACACACATACATACACACACATACATACACACATATACACATACATACATGTATACATACAGACACGCAGGCACTTTCACATGCACATAAAATAAAAATAAATACATTTTAAAAACAAATACTTTTAAAAGCTGCACACGTTAGCTGCTTCCCACAGTCTTTGAGGCACTTCTAACGTGTGTGGTCCTTCACCCCTAATCTCATTTAACCTCTGGGAAGGCAGAGGTAGTTATTCAGTTGTATATCATTCACAGGACTGGCCTGGTGTCTTGCATCAAATGGTTCCAGAAAATATCACAGAGATCCATGAAGGAAGAGTACTCTGCATTTAAGAGAAGGTGCTCACTGGAGCCCTCCGGATCTAAGAAAGTGCTTGAAAGACAGCAGACTGCACACGGACCCTTCAGCCCTGCGCAGAGTGCACCTTCTTCACTTCACTCTCTCACAGGGCTGGATGAGGTGTCCAGGTGAGTCCTGCTGAAGCGGTGCTTAGCCCTGGCTGTGATCAAGTGAGCGGGCTTTCTCGGCCAGTGGCTACTTTCTCTGTCCTCTGTGCTGCAAGTCTGCCTTCCTATGCCTGGACAATCCTGTGAGCTTCAGAAATACACGGGATAAAGCTGAGGAAAGAGCTAGAAACTTGTTAGAACAAGGTCACCTTTGTTTTCTTGTGACCAGCCTGAGGCCGCTGTCCCACAGGAGACACTGGCCTTGGGAAGGAGGCTAGTAGAGCATTCTCACTCAGGACAGCAAGAACACACACACACACATTGTACTGGCAGGTTTTGTGTGTCAACTTGACACAAGCTGGAGTTGTCACAGAGAAAGGAGCCCCCTTGAGGAAATGCCTCCATGAGATCCAGCTGTAGGGCATTTTCTCAATTAGTGATCGAGGGGGGAGGGCCCCTTGTGGGTGGTACCATCCCTGAGCTGGTAGTCTTGGGTTCTATAAGAAAGCCAGCTGAGCAAGCCAGGAGAAGCAAGCCAGTAAGGAACATCCCTCCATGGCTTCTGCATCAGCTCCTGCTTCCTGACCTGCTTCAGTTTCAGTCCTGACTTCCTCTGGTGATGAACAGCAATGTGGAAGTGTAAGCTGAATAAACCCTTTCCTCCCCAACTTGCTTCTTGGACGTGATGTTTTGTGCAGGAATAGAAACCCTGACTAAGACACATATACACACACACATACACAAACATATATAATCCTAGGGTTTAAGACTGGGTCTTCCAAGTTAACTGAGTTAAAGGAAAACTCACTGATTCACTCCTCTCACCTATGACAGGTGTCCTTACAGGACAGGGGAATGTAGACAGTCACATCAGAGGGATAATTCGGGTGTCCCAGGGAAAAGCTGGCTTCTCCTCACCAAATTGCCGTCAACCCTTCTTCGTTACTGCAGCAAGAAGCCTGAGGCTTGGTAGTTTATAAAGACAGAATGTGATGCCTGTGGTCCAGGATGCAAAGGCACTGGTAAATCTATGTCTGTTGAAGGTCAGTTTCTGGCTAACAGATGGCCTCTTCACCTGGCTAGAGGGGATAGCAGCTTTCTGGGGTCTTTTGTAAAGTCACTGACTCATCTATAGGGCAGCACCCCACCTCCTAACACTTATGCATCGAAGTGAGATTTCTGCTTGCAAGTTTTGGCGAGACACAAGAGTCGCTGCACCAGAATGGGAAACCATGCAAATCCAGAAGCCGGAAGAGCCATGTCCAATCCTCCCAGGCTTCTCTAGGCTCAGTCCTTGATCCTTATCTGTGGCTACTATGGCTTGGACCTCCTGCAGACTGGTCCCAGATCCTCCACAGCTCAGGTCTCCCACCCCTGAGAAAAAGCCTCAAGAACTGAGAGTCCCAGAAGATAGTCACAAACATCTTGAGGAGGCCCTTCAACCTGTGTCTGCATATGGGTACCCCTTGGGGGCCTCCTTCTCAGCCTTAGCCTGGTTGCATCCTGCTCAGAGGGACGAACAGTTTCATTTGATGAAAACCACACTCGCTCACTCCCTGGCTGCCCACAGTGATGAGAGAGGACAGGCTCTCGGCCCCCTGTGCTCCAAGCCCAGTCTTGACAGGGGAGCCATTCAGCATGGAGGTCTCCTGACTGGTGTCAGTCAGGCTGGAGATGAACACCTCATTCCAATATTTAGTTGGCAGGTGCATTCTGCCCTTGACTTTAGCTGCATCACAAATTTATGCCTGTATGTCAGAACAATCCAGGCCCCAAGGTGATGGGGAATGTTACAGTCCACGAAGCTCTGCCCAAGATGGGTCTCTGCTCCATCGAGGTGACCCTAAGACACTGAGGACTGCCAATGTGACTACACCTTAGGCATCGAAGCTTGCACAGTGTCAGGTGCTACTCGCTTTTGTTTCCCAGCTGTCACTGAAGAGCTGGTCGTCAGCTGAGATTTATAGGAATCCTTCCATCTTTTACCCAGAGCCTGGTCCCCACAAGCAGTGGAGCCTTCCTGAGGGACAAAGTGTGCAGGTTCTGACAGACAGTGTGTCCTTCGTAGAGGTTATGATTCAATTAGAGAGCGACCCTGTGTGAAGTACATGCAGAGCAGTGTTGGCCAAGGTCTAGCATGAATGAGAGGTCCAGCCAGGCTCAGTCATGGCTATCCTCTCTGGAGTCATGCAGTCTCTTAGCTTTAGATTTTCACGAGAAGATCTTGACGTACATCCTCAGAAGAGCACAAATGTGTAGCATCCCACCATCATATGATGCCCACTGCATCTTTTTGAGTGTGAATTTTTTTCAAGGACGCTGACTGGAGAAAAAAGACAAAAGATGCCTCACAAGGGGAGAAATCTTGGATGATGTGACGCCAAGTCAAAGCCTCTCCTCTCCTGGTCAGGCCCGGACCCTCCCTGGCAGCATCTGAGCATGCAGGGCGTCAGATATATACTGTCATCTGCTTTCCTGAGTAGCGTATCCACAGTCAGCAGTGCCCGGCTTTACTGAACTCTAGTTTCTCCTCTGTGCCCCCCACTCCCTTCTCCCCAGGCAGAGGCAAAGACAAAGCTACTCCCCAGCACCAGAGCTGTGTTCATTCCCACCGTCCTTATCAGCAGCCAGGGAAACAGCCTGCTGTTCTGTACCACCCAGTTCACAGATCCATCTGTACAGCTGTCTAAACAAAACTGGGAGGAAAGCCCTCATTTGTTTTTAAGAGGACCAGGAGAGTTTAAACTGAGCTGAATGCTGATCTTAGCATTAAAGTTTGGGGCTAAGGTGACAGAGAGCCGGGCAGGCTGACATGCTGTTGCTGAGGCTCATTTAATGTTCTGGCTCTGTTGAGGCAAAGAGTCTTTTCTTTCTTTCTTTCTTTCTTTCTTTCTTTCTTTCTTTCTTTCTTT